>CM041776.1:312264663-312864663 GCA_023374045.1 Limonium bicolor | reverse complement strand
ACTATTAATAGATTAAAAATACAAGTTACTACACTTTGATACAATTTTAATAATTATCCACAAACATACCTTATTTATACTCCTATCAAAATAATGAAACTATTAAATAATCTAAAGCTACATCAATAATTATGATAAGTTCAGAGTTAGTTGCTAAAGTATAACATGATGCAAATTATAATTATTTGTTTAAATTAATCTTTATATATATATATTATATATATATATATATATATATATATATATATATATATATATATATATACGTGTTGAGATTGATTGAAGTCAAATTTGCATATCATGATGATTAAGTTGCGGGATTCTGTAATGGCAACCGAATTTAACTGATTAATTGACCCAAATTTGTCCCATAACCTGAAAAAACCGAATAAACCAGAGGCTAAACCGAACCGTAAATTACCCAACCCGAAGTCACCCTAACCGAAAGTCATCCAAACCGAAAATCACCCAAACCGATCCAAAGCGACCCGAAATTTCAGCTAACCGAACTCAACCCGAACAAACCGAATTCAACCGACCCGATCCAACCCGAACCAAATATTGAACGATTTGAAATCAACCTGAACTAAACCGAACCCGAACCGATTGACCCGAACTGCCACCTCTGAAAAAATGAAGCATTATACGCGCATTTCTTTATCCCACTTTATTAATTAATCGCTAAATCGTAAAAAACATAAAGAAAAGAAAAGTGAAAGCATACGGTTTATGATATCTTTTAATATTTGGTACATGGAAAGGCTCATGTGATTTATGGTGGCATTCCACTAACATGACACCTATCTGATCGTTGTATTCTGTTATTCTAGAAAGCCAATTCAAATAACTGAATAAACAAACATGAAAAAGTAGAAGAAAAAAAAAGCAAAAAGAAGCGTGGGTGGGTACAACCTTTATTAATGCATGAATCGCCATCAACGATTTTCAAAAGTTGTGAAGCTTTAGTTATCACTAGCTGGTCTGGGAACAACTTAGTAATAGTTTCTTAATTTCTAAAATCGGTAGGTTTCTATCAAACATCTAAAACCAATAGTTGATAGCTTTTACAAAAACATCAATAGATAGTTTTTTAATTTTCAGTAGCAAAACCTAATAACTGTTTCTGCTTTTTAAAATAATCAGTAGGTGTTTTTTTTTTTGATTGGTAACAGCAGTGGGTGAGTTTTGAACCCAAGACCTTTGGTTCAAGGGTATCTCTCCACTCCTTCCACTGCCGACCAAGCCGTGTTTTATTAAACACTAAAACTAATAGTAATTGACAACTTTTGTAAAACAATCAGTAAACAATCTCTCAATTTTCAACAGCAGAACCCAACAGCAGGCCGGCCGAGCAACTGTCCCCAACCAAACCGAGTCTAGAAATGAATTGCTCGCCGCCCTTACGAGTAAAAAAGTACAATGAATGAAAAGGAACGATTGTTTCTGTTGATAAGTAAATAGACGTTTTATAAGATCTATAAAAAACACATATAGGCAGTGCCGAAGATATGGCTGAGTCCACTTAAAGAAAGAAAAAAAAAAGCTCGAAACGTACTAGACATTTATATAGGCTTGTTTTTTAAAAAGAAACATAGAGTACCACTATATAAAGCCGAAAAATAATGAAAATTATGAAGTATGTATGTGTATCCAATATGCAGGATGATTTAGGCCGGGTGGCACACGTATAATCCATTTAGATATTTTGGAAAATGAAGCTAAGAGTATTAGCCAGTGGCCGAGCTACATGTAGAATTGAGTGAATTTGATCCCTTAACTTAAAAAAAATTTAACAAGAAAGTACATTACTGTCCAATATTTTATAATAGTCCCCTAAATTTTTAATTGTTTTTAATTTGATATAGTGTATGCCTTAAAGGAATGTTGAGAGCGGGAGAAGAGGATAACTGCTATAAAGGATTTTGTAGTATCTATTTTGTGGTAGTTATACGCTAGGTCACTGTAGCATGGTTATATATATAGAATTAGTACAGACTAGTTGTTTCAAAAAAAAAAAATTGTACAGACTAGACATTCGGACGATTTATAAGTAAATACCTAGGCCCACGGCCCACATGTTATGGGCTTCAACCCCTTGCGATTCCAAGGCTGCGAAAGTCAAAAGGCAGCTAGGATCGTATCTCAAAATATATATAGGCTTTGTTAAGGGTAGAGCAGATTCAATTCGGCCTGGTCTAAAATAAAGTCCGAAAAACCTGAAAAAAGTTTCAATAGGATTTAGACAATAAATCAGGTCCGAATGAAAAACTGGGTCCGACTTTGACAAAATTTTAGATCTGCAACTAAACCCGGCCAGGTTTATTATCTTATATAGTTTCATAAATATAATATTATACTCTCTCTTGTTCTCAATATATGATTATTTAGGTTCTTTCACTATTTTCAAAGTATAACGTATTCTAGTCTTTTTTATCATCTACTTTTCAATTCAACCTCTCTCTTTTATTTCACAACTCTACTTTTCAAATTATTTCAATTCCCAATACAAAAATTAAGGACAAAATAGTCTAACTTTTTAATCTTTAATTCTTGTACCTATAACTAGAAAATCAAGTATTGATAACAAAAGGGAGTATATATTTAATTTAACTTTATATAATACCTTTTATAATTTATTTAAATTATGTATAATATCTATTAATATTACGTACAACATATATACATATTATAATTAATATATATATATTAATATTATACATAATCTATATATTTTCTCAAAAAAAATAATAATAATATTAAAAAAATTATACAACCGGCCCGGGCGGACCGAGCAATGACAACGATTAAAATAAATCCGAGCCTAGCCCGGCCCGACCCAAAAAATTAAAACCAGGTTTGGACAAATATATAGGCTCGTTCGGGCCTAAAATTTAATGTTGACCCAGTCCGAACACTGCCCGCCCACCCGCCTGTTTGATCATCTCTAGTTAAAGGTTTTGTGAGGATATTAGACAGTTCCATCATCGTGGGAAGGAAGTAACTCGTAGGACTCAGTTTTTCACTCATTCCTTTCGTTTTGCATGGAAGATTGGATTCATCTTGAGGTCAGTGGCCCCTAGATTGTCACAAACAAGATTTCTTCTTTATCGATAAATAATCCTAATTTAATCATAATTTGTTATAGCCAAATGTTTGATGTTGTCATGGTTAGGGATTTGTATCTTGCTTCAGTGATAGATCAAACAACAGCCTTATATTTACGGAGCTCCAGGCGATAGGGTGGTCACCGAGGAAGATGAAGAATCTGGTGGTTGATATTCGATCGAGCATGAAATCAGCCCAATCCATGTCCGAGTAAATTAGGAGTTCACCAGTTGAAAAGGCGAAGAAAAATAGTCTGAAATGAATTATAAGTTTGACGTAACGAATAATTCTCTTTACCTCTACCCACTTTATCTGTTTTGGCTAATGCATGTATTGGTTAATGTTATTAACTACGATACTTATATATGACCTAGAGGTGGCAGTTCGGGTCAATCGGTTTGGTTGGTTAGTTCAGTTCGGTTCGGTTCGGTTCGTTCGGTTCGGGTTGATTTCAAATCGTTCAATATTTGGTTCGGGTTGGATCGGGTCGGTTGAATTTTTGTTCAGGTTGAGTTCGGTTTGTTGAAATTTCGGGTCGGTTTGGGTGATTTTCGGTTTGGATGACTTTCAGTTAGGGTGACTTCGGGTCGGGTAACTTACGGTTCGGGTTAGCCTCTGGTTTATTCAGTTTTTTCGGGTTATATATGGGTCAAATTCTGGTAAATAATCAGTTAAATTCCGTTGCCATTACAGAATCCCGCAACTCAATCATCATGATATGCAAATTTGACTTCAATCAATCTCAACACGTATATATATATAAGATTAATTTAAACAAATAATTATAATTTGCATCATGTTATACTTTAGCAACTAACTCTGAACTTATCATAATTATTGATGTAGCTTTAGATTATTTAATAGTTTCATTATTTTGAGAGGAGTATAAATAAGGTATGTTTGTGGATAATGATTAAAATTGTATCAAAGTGTAGTAACTTGTATTTTTAATCTATTAATAGTTAGTGAATGGAATTAATTAATAAGTTTTGATGACTTTTTTTACGGTTGTTTAAAAACTGTTAATGATGAAAACTATTCAGAAGGATGAGAATTTGCTACATAGGTAAAAACCTTCAAGTATATTAAACATTTATGCTAAATTACTAATGAGGGAGAATTATTCACAAGATTGGATAAAGGCTTGAAAAATTCTAATTAATAAAAACACCTTCAATATATGAATAATTAATACAATAATGATATGAATTAGTGATAAAATTTGAGTCTAAATATACAAATACTTTTGGTTCTTACCAATCTATCATTGATGAGTAACGCATTATCATTAATTCATTATTAGTTTTTGCGATTAATGAAAATGCATGATAATTAATTACTTTAAAATTTTATAATGCAAAATATTTGTGGTATATTTAAAATAATTTCTCGTGTATATAAGTTTATTAATACTTTTTTATAGGTACGCCACTTACTAAGTAATGATTAACTGTAAAAGTATTGTGGGGCATTATTTAGTGTTGTATGATACAAATGCTAAATACTGAGTATATTTAAACTAGATATTGGGTATAAACATTCTCTTTTATTCTCATTGTCTCCTATAATTAATGCAATATATTCTTTCGGGTCACATCGGATATATTAGTTCAGGTTCAGGTTCGGTTAGTTTTCAGTTGGTTTCGGTTTGGGTCACTTCGGATTTCGGGTCATCGTCGGGTTATGGGTGACTTCTGTTTGGTTGATTTTGGTTCGGATGACTTCGGTTCGGATGATTGTGGATTGTGGTTTACTTTCGGTTTTACAATAATACGGTTCGGTATGGTCCGGGTCGGTTTATTTTGGATTTCGGGTCTCTTTTCAAGTTATAGTTTTCGGTTGAGATTCGGATTTGGATCGGATTGGTTCGGTTCGGTTTTTCGGGTTCAGGTTACTTTTGCCAAGTCTAATATGACCTGGTAAATGCCATATATTAAAGAATTCCAACTAAGTTGTGATAGAAGAAAGGGTTATGAAATCGTTGTGAGTTTATAGTATCTAGAGCAGCAAAAGTGTGTCATAGGTGTCACAATGGGTTTACATCAGACAACATTTATCTTGATCAATTCTTTCTTTTATGTAATGATTGTGATAGAGTTATGTCATCTTAATATATAAGTTTTGAGACTGAGATGCCCAAAAATTAGTGAAGTGAGCCTAAATCCTTTATAAGTAATGTAGTAGACATGCACTGAATTAATTGTTGTTGTAGGCTAGAATTTGACCCGGTGAGAAGGATATCGTCCACATAAACCAACACAAATCCCCTTTCATTGTTGTGTTTGTATATAAATAAATGAGGGTTAGAAGAAGATGTTGTGAAACAAATGTGAATCAATCAAGTAAGAGCTAAGGTGAGAAACTAAGCCCTAGGTAGCTGCTTTATCCTGTATAAGGCTTTCTTTAGGAGGCACACATGATGGGAGATAGGCTTTGTTTTTTAAACTAGTAGGTAGTTTAATATACACTTTTTCTTCCATTTCTCCATGTAGGAATGCAATGTCAACGTCCATTCGGAGGATAGGCCGGGTATTAAACGTGGCAATGGGTAGAATCACCCTAATAGCGGATATCTTCACCATTCGTAGGTCTCATGACAAGAAACTCCGGTATTTTGATTATAAACCAATGCAACAAGTATGTCCTTCTTTTTTCTATAGTTCCATACGCACCCCTTTGGTCTTTATGACCCACTAGTCCCTAGTACATTAATGGAAGGGTGATAGGGAACTAACACTCAGTGTTGTTTTGTTGAAGAGCATTAAACTCTGATTGCATGGCTCTTTCCATATTGGTATTTTCATGCATGTCTTCTCTCAAATTTGGTTCCTCTAGTATCTTAGTGTTAGATGTGGTAGTGATTAGGAGCTTTTCTTGAATTGGCCAGTCAGTAGTACCATCTTCCTTATAGTGGGTTTTAATCTAACTGAAAGGTTCTGCTGTAGCATTAGCAGTGATGGTAGGTGGTGGTTTAGGTTGGTAGGCTTGGTTAAAGCGGTGATAACAACATTTAACATTGTAGCCTTTATTATCAAATATTTGGCATGTTCTTCGAGTATCTGTTTGTCAAGAAAATATATAGGAGAAGGGTTGGGTCAGGTATTGTGATTGGTGCTAGTTTAACTTTATGAATTTCTAAACAATTTGCCCCACCCCTCTTGTTGTTGGTTATGATAATAGGGACATGTATTATTAATGACCAAGACCCATGAATCAAGGATTGTTGGCAGTAGCATTAAGGGAAACAATGGGATTTATGGTTTTTGTTGGTAGTTAACCAAAATTATGTGGCTAAATGTAGTTGAGGAGTTGGCTTGGTGTGCAGGAGTCGTATTGGGTTAAATGTTTGACACTATGACAGTGTAATAATTGGGAATCCCTTCAAAATATAACATTGTAACTCTCTTTCATAGACTGTGATCAGTGAAGGCTAAATAACTAACAAGAGTTTTTGCCCTATTAAAATAAGATGTAATATCTTATGTCCATCTTTTCTTAATAGAAGCAGAAACAATACTTGACTTATTTGGGCATGTTATGAGAGTCATAAGTATCAAGAAGATGTTTCCAAACCTTTTGTGATGGTTTTAGCCCTACCAGTCTATATCACGAGTTGGTCTTGCTGAATCCATCGACCATGATCTGGGTGGTATGCTCCATTGATAATTTATGAAGGACATGTGTGAGAGCCAACCAAGAACTTGCATAAGTTATGCCTCTGAGGATCTCTTCATATTATGTGATTGTCCTTCTTTAGTTTTATAAGATTAGTTGTTGTTGAAAGAATATATTGTGTCCCTATTACAGGAGTAGGAGTGGGAGAAGGCGATGTTGGGGTAGGTGAGCCAGAGCCAACGAAATTAGAGGTGTTGGACTCTATGATAGGAGTGGACTCTGGGATGGGTGTTGACATAATTTGAGGAAAAACATACGGACCCGCTCTGATATCATAAAGGAATGGAGAGAACGATAGAAAAGCATGATTGCTATAAATGATACTCCCTCCAGCTTTATTAATTAAGTTTTTGATGGTGTACATAGTTATAGAGTAAAAATTGTTATTTAAAATACCATTAACTAATAAATAAAAGATTAAAAAAAGAGACAATCAATACGGAGTCATAATTACTACCTGCTTCTAACGTTCCCTTTTCCTTAGGGAACACTTTTTAACAAAATTGCTACAAACTCAACTTTTTCTCTTTTCTCGATTATAGGTAGACCTAGCAATTCAAGTCACTCAGTTCGGGTTTGGTTCGGTTCGGATCAATTTGTAGATATTCACTATTCGATTCAGTTTGGATTGGGTCAGGTCGGGCTATCTGGTTAAAATTAGATTCGGGTGACTACGGTTTGATTGATTTCAAGTGCTTTCGGTTCAGGTTAGCCTCTATGTTTTTCGGTTTTTTTAAGTTATGGGCAAATTTGGGTGTTAGCCATGTTAATTCTGCAGTAACACAACGAAGAGATCGCTATTCTGCTTCTGCACTTGATAGCGAAACAGATCCTTGCTTTTTAGTTTTCCAAGAAATCAGGCTGTCTCCAAGGAAAATGTAATAACCAGACATCGACTTTCTGGCGTTAGGACAAGCTGCCCAATGAGAATCGCAATAGACTATAAGATCAAGTGTCTGACTGCATGTGAGACTAATCCCATATGTGATCGTACCTTTGATGTAACACAACGCATGCATAGCAGCCTCCATATGAATGTCAGTAGGATTCTGCATAAATTGGCTAAGGACTTGGACTGTGAAGCAGATGTCTGGTCGGGTGTTGGTTACATAATTAAGTTTTCCCACTAATAGTCTGTATGGTATGAGATCACGAAGAAGAACACCATCAGTAGCAAGAAGTTGTTTTCCCACGATCATGGGTCCTTTAGTAGGCCGCCGTTCCTCGGAATCAAAATCCTTTAACAATTCCATGCAAAACTTCCGTTGAGATAGAATATAACCTTGATGAGTTTGGATAAACTCTATCCCTAGGAAGTAATGTAAAATACCCAAATCCTTAATCTTGAAATTATCATCCAAGGAACGTTTGATATCATCTATCTCCTGTTGATTAGAGCCAACAACCAACATATCATCAACATAGACATCAATAAACATTTTACCTCTTTGTCAATCCTTATGTAAAAGAGAATAATCATTCTTGGATTGAACAAATCCAAGTGTCTTGAGGAAGCTTGCCAACTTAGAAAACCACTGTCTGGAAGCCTGCTTTAAACCATACAGTGACTTCTTCAATCCACACGCTTTGTTGACCCCCACAACTTCAAGCCCTTGTGGTAGCCTCATATAAAACTTCTTCATCAAGATCACCGTGCAAGAAAGCATTATTGACGTCGAGTTGGTTGATTATCCAACCTTTGTTAAGTGCAACAACAATAGGTGAACGAATTGTTAATAACTTAACCATAGGTGAAAAAGGTCTCATGATAATCCAACCCATGACGTTGTGTAAACCCTTTAGCTACCAACGGTGCTTTATACCTCTCCAACGTTCCGTCTGACTTGAGTTTGACTTTATAAATCCACTTGCATCTAATAACTTTCTTACTGATAAGCCGTAGAATTATCATATTTATATGCTATATTTATAGAGATTATTGATAGAAGTAAGGATAAATAGTTAGTATTTATGTTATATTATGTATTAAAGTGTATTATTTGTTCAGGCTTATGTTTTCATATGTTTTTCATGCAAGGAACACAATTCTAATAAAAAAACCAGGAATGTCGGACATAATGCCGAGTGGATTCTGCACGGCACAAGTATGGAGCAGAAACATGTTATTGCCGGATCCAGTGCCGGGTACTTCCCATCCGGCATAAGTGAAAAGTCACCACGGTTGACCAAACGATGGCAGTTATTTACAGTTGACGATCCAACTGATGTCGGGTGCGGTGCCAGACATTCCTTGTCCGGCACATGCAATGCTTCGCTTGGCAGTTTTGACCGTTAACTATTACCCACACGTGGTTCCGGATCAAATAGACCCGGCATGACTCCCGACACAGAAAGTTTTTGAAGCCTATAATAGGCCGTGGGCATACTCAATCCAACACACTTCAACATCATATACCCCCACCGATATCTCCATTTCCGCATCCATTTCATAGTTGGTATCCAAGAAAGTTCTACAAATCTATCCATGCGAAGAGAAGATCTTGTCGGGTAAGGCTATGACCATTTCCTTCTCCTCTTGTATTCTCTTCTTGTAGTTCTGTGGATGGTGAAGTATAATTCCTTGTTAGTTTTTGGTTAGGGATGAGTTTCTTCCTGTAAACAACATGAATACTTCAATACAATTCCAAGCGTTCATTAAGATTTGGTTCTTCTTAGAAGTGAATGATATGGCCACTTTATTCTCTTCTTTGCAAATTCTACTTGAGGAAGAAAGTAGAATAGGTTATGGAATCTTGATGGTCTCTAACATTGTTGTTCTGAAAAGTGGGCAACAAGACTTGAGATTGAGAATTAACCCTTCTTCCCCCACTATCTTGTTCATTTCATGGCATGATATATGTTCGAATTGATAATGGGTAGTGAGTTTCTTGTTGTTAGACCCGAAGCAGGAAAGTGGCGTTTACAACTTGAACATGCTGGGTGCACTACCAGGTGTCTGGTGTCCGGCACATTCAAAGTCCTTGAATGTGCCGTACATCTGGTGTCTGGCAGGACGTCCAGCGCATTCATTTTGTTTGGTTAAGTTCGAGTCTTGAAGTTTCATTGTGTGATCATATTGGTACTTAGGTTGATCTCATCCTGAACCATGCATTTAGTTAGGATTTTAGTTAGTAAACTGTTAATTACATTTCTCCCCTTGCTTTAGAATAGGCTATTACCAGGATTAGGACTGATTTTCAAATACCCCTAAATAATTAAACGTTATTTAAATATATAATTTACTACATTAAGGTATAAACGAACAGTTTAATATTAATACGGTCACGCACTTATATACATACATATATATGTACATATACACAACGTTACAATATTATAACGTTGTATATATAACTAAAACATGACAAATAAAATACCCCTAAATAATTAAATGTTATTTAAATATATAATTTACTACATTAAGGTATAACGAACAGTTTAATATTAATACGGTCACGCACTTATATACATATGTATATATATGTACATATACACAACGTTACAACATTATAACGTTGTATATATGACTAAAACACGACAAATAAAATAGTCGTACCCGTATATAGGTATAATTAATAACGCGATATATAAATACGTCGCATATATACAAGAAATAGGCATAAATAAGGCTGAAACAAAAGAGAGCAAACATGCTCTAGCCGGATTCAAACCCGAGACTTTTCGTACCTTTCCCGAAGCCTTAACCGGTTGAGCTGTGCCCGAATTCGGTAATGTATACCAATGAATTAAAACTAGTAGTAGGCTATCACTGTAATTACAGAAAAAGAACCAAACATGCCTTACCGATTCCTTCTTCTTCCTGGATTCAGCACTGCTCGAACAAAACAAAAACACATAGCACGTACCTTGAGTATATCATACCAATATACACCATCCCTCCTTGTCTCATCTGACAACCTCTGCGACCTAGTAATTAACCACTTCGATTAGAGGAAATTCCCACGCGACAATTGCCTACATCAACCACACTATCATCGGTTTCCCTCCTCCTCTTTCCAGTACCTTCATCTTCTCCAACTTCCACCGAGAGCTGCCCACAACTTCCATGGTTGCTGCTCAATAGTTAGGTAAGTCTCCAAGACTAAAACATGCTGACCTTTCTCCTATGATTTCCCTCTCTTCAAAGAGCTGAACCATGATTGTTTCCACCCAGCAGCAAGGACCGAGTTGGGAGCTAGAGTAGTAGGGAGTTTCGGCTAAAAACATAGAAGGAAGGGAAGCTAGCTCCCTTGTTTTCTCAAGGTAAAACCGCATAAACCCAGCTTGAACTCCTCCTCTATTTCGGTAACAACCCCGCATGCACTAAGTCTTTGTTCTCTGCTTCTTTACGTGAGTTTCACCACAGTTTTCCCACTGTTGTATCGGGATCATGCCTAGCTTGTCCTGAGCTTCCCTGCCGATTGTCCTTCACGAAGAAACCAGAGGAGCATAGCAGGTTGTGGAGGAAGGAAACCCAAGTGTGTAACCTCCTTCCCTTCACCATTTCGGTAAGCACACCACTCCTCTCTTCCCTGTTTTTCCGGTTATAACCATAGCTGATCCTGAGCTCTTCTTTTCTTCCTTCCTGTCTTTCCTCACGTAAAGACAGTGGATAGCACTCAGCTTGGTGAAGGAGCAAGACCCAAGAAAATCTTTCTTGTTGTACCATCCTCGGTAGAGAAAAAAAGACAAACAAGGTAAAGATTATACCTATCTCAGATTGCTCCAGCCCATGTTCTTTCTTGAGTTATCACAGTTAACCCCTGAGTAATCTTTCCAGTTATCGTCAAGACCCAGGGTGCTGAAAACCTCATTTGTACCGAAGATCCACAAAGGAGAACTGGTTGCAACTCTGAAAGAAAGGAAAAAAAATCTTAAGGTAGTGAATCTCTGAACTAACAAGAGTTTTACCTGTGTGCTGCTTTGAGGAAATAAACATTGTGTGTAACTAGTAATTTCTGATGCAAGTGTAACAGATGTGCCTACTTATAAGAGCTTAACAACAAGTGAACTAGTTCAGAAAATCTCTGTAAGAATCAACTAAAGAAACCAATGCAGGAAACAAGGATAATCTCTGCAATTTCCTTTCTCTGTATAAACCAGTTCAGAAATAAGGTAAAGGCAGTAGAGTTGGATAATGAACTTAAACCTTGCCAAGACATTATACTATGTGTAGACTAACTGGAGGGATATTGGAGAAATCGATAGACATTAAAGAGAGGAAGAAATAGTAGAGTGTAAAAACTTGTTTCAGTTATGTTCTTGCATTTCACGTTTCAGATAATAAAGGTTGAGTTGGGTTACCAGTGTTGCGTTGAGTCTGTGCTTAAGTTAAATATCGATAAAACCTTAACTAAAATGGGTAAGTAGTTGGGAGGAGGTGTAGGTTAATCTAGAAAACCGACAGAGAGCAAAGTAAGAGCATGTAGCAGTTTATGACCTTGGTTGCAGTTTCAGGAACTTCCTGTTTCTGTATAATAATGTTACAGAGAGTATAAGGGAGGGCATTGAGTAGTTCAAGAACTTAAAACACTACCAACTCACTTAACTAAGTATGCAAGCATTCTGGAAAGGAAAAAAAACTGTAAGCCACTGTAAATAAACAGAAAGGAAACAGAAAGAGAGACTCTATCAGTTTAGAGTTCAGTTTTTGTCATCCTAACCTTTTCTGTATAACAACCTTTCAGGAGCTTAAACAATGGGGTGGTAAATTTATCTTGAGTCTGTTAGAACTAAAAGAAAAACTCTCACACCCTAAACTACCGGAGCTGGTATTGAGAGAAAACTGAAGAACAAACTCGTGAGTAAAAAGAAAGGAAAACAGAAGAGGGGAAAAAAATATAGCAGTCTTCCAGTTTGCAAATTCTCCTTCTGTTTCAGTACATTAAAATGCTTTGGTGTTAGTAGGACTGTCTAAACTTTTGGATTAAGAACTCTCAGAAACCAGAAAGAGAATCAACCAGTTTCATAATGTTGTTTTCTGTAACAACACCAGTTCAGATTTCAGTTTTTCTTCAGTTTCAGATTCTTTCCAGTCAGTGTTTGGTTATTTATGTGTCTGTAACAAAGTTGTCTTGGGTTTTGTTTGGGTTTAGAAGCTGGATGGAATACTTAAGTAACTGAGTCAACCATTTGGGAAGAATTGAGAATCCAAAAACGTAAACAAACAGAGGGAAAAGAAATGGAAGAGAAAGTACATCTGTTGCAGTTTTCTATTCTGCAGTTCTGACTTCGGTAAACAAATTACAGTAGCATCAGTAAGATTGATTTGGGTTTATTCTTAAGTCTAAAGCCTCAATAAAACATTACTCGGTGGGTAAAGAATTAGGGGGAGTGTAGCTCAGTTTAAAAAACAGACAGAGAAGAGAATAAGAGCATACATCAATCTCTGATTTCTGGTTGCAGTTTCAGAAATCTTGTTTCTGTATAACTAAGTTGCAGAGTGTCTAAAGGGGTTTGCATTGAGTGGTTCAAGGGCTTAAATCCTGCTAATTCACCTAACTAATATGTAAGCATTTTGGAAAGAAAAGGGAAAAGAAAACTGTAAGCCAAACTGTCAAACAGAAAGGAAAAAACAGATAAGAGAGATCAGTTTCCTTTCTGTCTTAGCATTTTCTTTTTCCTGTCTCTGGATAAGCCGGTTCCTAAGAGAATGAAACTATAATAACACTGTGAACTAAGTAGCTAAGCAGAGTGGGGGAGAGAGTGAAGAAGAAACCAAATCAAGGAATGAGAAAACAAATAGAAGAGGAATAACTTATCAAACTTAATACATCAGTTTCCAGTTGTTTCAGAAATGCATGACCTTCTGTATAATCATGTTACAGAGGGTTATAAAGGGTGGAATTGAGTTAATAATTAACCCAAAATACTTCTAGGAGAGTGAACTAGGCTGGTACATTATTGGGAGTTTTAGGAATAAACTGAATAACCCAAACAGGAACAATAAAGAAGAGATACACTAATATTGTCTCAGAATTTTCGATAACATGTCCCTTCTGTATAAGTAAGTTACAGAGGGGGTTAAGTTGTGATACAGTCCTGAGTTTTATAATCTATGATAAATGTGGTGGAATGGTGATTTTGAGAGAGATAATGGGATGTGAAAGAAATGGAATCTGATATGTATATATATTACCGGTAACTAGTGCAAGATGTTGTCAAACCTTGGGTTACATTTTACTACAAGGTCCTGATGTCATAAACTTAGATACTTACAACATGTTACAAGTTATGTGGATTAAGGAGAATTATGTAATAAAGGGCTCAATTGTACCAAATGTGTATACCATTCTCGGTACATACATAAAACTACCAAAACCATATGTTATAAGTCTAATGGCATACACATCATACTATATACATCATGAACCAAATGTAACACAAGATAATATTATGTGGTCAAGAATATAGTTTATTAAAACTGTCATGTTAAACGCATACATATATAAAACATGTCAAGAATAAAGATATAAACTATAGTTTACAATGACATAAAATAGTAAGGTTAGTATATGACTATGGTATGATAAATAAATTCCGAGTGAAAGTACCACAAGTGTATAACTTAGGTTTCATACTTTAATGTAAACCGCATATTAACTCACACGACGAGTAAGGGGTTTTTAAAATAACGGTACTTTAACTAGTAACAATTGAAAAAAAATCGGGGGCGTAGTACTGGTATTTCAAACGTTATTCGGAAATACCGAATTATACTGTCATGTGGATTGATGCTTAGCGTTCCTTGCATTTCTAGATCGCCCTTCCGACGTACGCACTCGAAAGCTTTAGTGGTCTGCACTGCGCGAACCTAGACACGGTGTACGGTATAAAGGAGTTTGATCCGAGATGTCCTGAGGAATTCCTCGGGCTCGGATTTGTTTGAAAACATGTGTGACTATATGTGATGAATATATGTGTGTTTACTGCATTACTTATTTATGCACGAACGTCCTACGGGACTAATACTATGTCGACTATAGATCGGCTTATATAAAACTACATATACGGGTTGTGTGACTGTGATTACCGTTGCCTGTAATACACTAAGTATCACAAGTATGTAGTTATAACCTAAGTAAAACACTTAGGAACGGGACACGACATTGGCAGTCCCTAGAGCTTCGACTCAAACATAAATACTACCTAGAATCATTCTAGGCATGCGTAAGACCCACAGGGCAGCCAACAAATAAGTGATGTTCTCCGTATATAAAACTGTAACTGAATTACTAATTAACGAGGTTAACAGTGGAGTGTGAATGAAAGTGATGTGTACCTTTCCAGACAGTCATTGGCTGCTGGTCGCGCGTAGAGATCTCTTGGGTTAACCTGTGTCGGGTTTTCCCTAGTTAATCCTGAACGAGCCTAGATAGATCGTCAGACGGAGTGTGCTACCGTTGGCACCAGGCCCTTGGCCACCTAAATGGACGTCTTTACAAAGGCAAAGTGAATTAGTCCCGGAGTCTTCGGATGATCAGGGCAGTGAGCACCTTGTTGTACGTGGGACTACTGTCCAAGTGAATATATTTCGGGTTGTCCTAACTGACTCCCGACAGTGCTAACCAAATCAACGATATGTGAGGGCCCGGGGGGCCGTGCGTTGTGATACGTGAAGATGTGAAACTAAAAAACATGTGATTTATCGATGCTATTGTACTGTACGATGTGTTGTTGTTCGTTATATACTGTGATGATTGTTACATGTTTAATTATGTTTTACAGTTCCGCTATACTCTGTAAACCGGTGATGCATGTAACGAACCTAATAAAAAGACGGTTAATATGACTTAATTGACCACTAGGGTCCAGACTCGGCATACTCAGCGTTTATCGTTGAGCCTTTATGGCTTTATGCAGGTTGTTGATCACAGACGAAGCCGGAGTGCGGCGCCGGATAGTTAGGACGTTTTGGGTTCTGGAATTACCGTACGTACCTTGTTATGTATTAGGGTTGTTTACTTATGACGGTTGTAATCATCTTGGAGTATAACTAAACGCTCACTGTAGACGTTGCTCTTGGGACTTAGATGGAAGTGTAGGCGGTATCTCGTTGGCACCGCGGTTTGTATCCTTATGTTTCATTTTGTTAAGTTGTTGTAATGCTACATCACTCGTATGGGCGAGGGATGGCAAGTAACACCCATGTGAGTTTTATTACTGTCATTTCTTCCGCTGTGAGACGCATTTATTTCCTGTTCTCGTGAGTGATTATTACGACATTATTGAGAGGGGGTGTACAGATTTTCTATTAAGTCCCTTGGGTTCGATACTCTCGGTCGTAATCTACTCACACTATACTCCGACCGGGATTTTTGCTACCCATATAGAGTTGTAGGATTCTTTTTATTCTTTTACTCATTTTAATACATTCTTTATCCCTACAAATATCTTGTTAGCAAAATACGCGGAAGAGTAACCACATCCCATGTGTCATTCTCCTCCAAAGCCCGTAACTCATTTTGCATAGCACGCCAATGCTCATTGGCCACGATTGTGTGATAATGATGTGGCTCATGCACATCACAACTGGGTTGTACAGGAGATTGAGCAGAAAGAAGTGCCAAAGTTTGAACTGGTGTAGTCTCTATCAAACTATCACAACCCTGAAGAAGATTAATGCTCATGTTACGGTTGTAAACTCGTTCATCCAAAATTTCTTGAAAGTATGAGTTACACACACAATCGGACAGATAATCGGGCTTATGACTGGTTCCCCTAGAACTCCGAAGATCATTCTGTGGAATGGAATGATCGGTAACCTCCTCATCATGCGGAACTATGCCTTTGTCATGGACATCATGAATGATTCCCTCGTCATGTATAACTTGAGTACGTTGCATGTTATTTTCCTCATCCAAAAGTATAAGAGGTGTGGCACCAGATTCTGTTACATGACTTGGAGAAAGAAAATTAGCCGGTTGTGCTTCAACAAAGGGAAAAAAATATTATATGAAACTTGATGTCCCTGCAAACCTCTACTACCTGTGTAATAAGACTCATGACTTTTTGCCCCTTTTTTCTTGGGATCCTCTCCAAGGTACACACAAGCTTCACCTCGTGGCACGAACTTGCCATCCTCTGGGCCTACAACTGTTTTGTAACACAAACACCTAAGCAGTTTGATCTCCTTATATGCTGGTTTAACATTGTACAAACTCTCGAACAGAGTTTTGCCTTGCAAAGCCTTTGTAGGGAGTCTGTTTTTCAAGAAGGTTGCATGCAATATACATTCTCCCCAATAAGCTAAAGGCATATGAGACTGAAAATACACTGCTCTCGTTGTTTCTAACAAATATTTGTGTTTTCTCTCGACTACAGCATTTTGTTGCGGCGTGTATGAACAAGTAGTTTGATGTATGATACCTTCTTGAGCATAAAACCTTTTGCCTTCATTTGAACTTTCAAGTTCCTTGGCATTATCTGTTCTGATAATCTTTATTTTGGTTTCAAATTGTCGTTCCCCATCTTAATAAAATGTACTATGGCAATCCAACATCCCCCTTTTGCTTAATGAGAGTAACCCAAGTGGTGTGGGTGCAGTCATCAACAAAACAAACAAAGTATCGGTATCTCTTGTAGGTTTCAGTATTAAACGGACCCCAAACATTGATATGTATCATTTCAAAGGCTTGGTTAGTTTTGCTGGCGGAATTCATAAACAGCAGATGTTGAGCTCTGGATTTATAACAAACATCGCAAGCATAATCAAAAGAAAATTTTGCTTCCTTTATTAAACTGAGTGTTACAAGTTTGCGAAAAGGAACATGTCCAAACCTAACATGTATTTCTTTAGCTCTTGGACTGATTCCCTTACAACCCTAGTCTCGGTAAATAATCTTACATTATGATCTGCTCCAGAACTACGACCTGGCCCAAAACTACAATATGGCCCAACCCTGCTTAACCTCTCATAGGCCCATAAGTCTGCTTCATCTGTACTCAGCACATGCAATTCTCTAGCCCAAATCCAAACCGCCGCTCAACCTGTCCTGTGGTACGATCCTGTAGAAAACAACCGCGGTCATCAAAATCAAAGCGCAGTGGAGCTGATTTACTATCTTCTTCACAGAGATCAATTAAACATGAAATTAGGTATGATAATACTTCCTTCAACCACAAACTGTTCCCAATCTGACATCGCCTACCAGATTTATTTTTGCGGACTACCTTCTGGTAAGATTACCAATCTCTCGATATCTAGCTTTCACCAGTTCATAAACAAATTTCGAGCTCTCGACATGTGATCGGTTGCCCCAGAGTCGATAATCCATTTACCTTCGAACTGATTATGCAGCGATTACTCATAAAAATGTTTATTACTGAAAAAAAATGGTGGATTACCTGAGAAATTGCAAAACCGACCTCTTCTGTTTTGGTCCTCTGTGTTGGCATTCCAGATTAATTGAGCGATTTGCTGTAGTTGACGAGGTGTTAACCCAACTCCTTGCTCAATTTCTTCATTTTCTTCCTGTTCTGTGACTTTTGTTGTATTCGCAAAACTTTTCTTCTATCGGGAAGGACCTTGTCCTTCCGTGCAACTGATAGCACTCTTCTGCTATATGCCACGACCTCTTGCAATGTGTGCAAGTCTGACGTTGATAACACTCTTCAAACCCATGGCCGGGTTTTTACAATAAGTACATGTGAGCTTCTTTCTGTCAAACTTTCTGTTAGGGTTAGGGTTTCTGGAACCCTCAGCCCCTGCTGGCTGCTGTCTGACTGTAAAATGACATTGCACTGTCTTTAACCTGCTCGTTTCCACGTTGTTGTTCTTCCTGAGCAATCAACGAATACCTTTCTCCAAGCTTTGGGTGTACTTTGCATTGTCAAACTTGGCCTCTGATGGACAAATATCTCTGGTTTAAACCCATTAAAAAATGGATGAGTTTGTCTTAATCAGCCTGTTTTTTCATCAATTATTTGGCTTCACAAGTGCATCCTGTGCAAGTACACTTCGGCAAAGCACAAGCTAAGTCAAGTTCTCCCCACACCCTTTTCAACCTTGTGTAATATTCGCTCACAGTTTCTTCTCCCTTTCTGATTTCTGCAAGCTCTCTTTTCAGGTTGTGGATAATGGCTAAGTTGCTATGCTCGGTCACCCGCAGAGATGATCCCACAATTCCTTTGGGTCATCACAGAAACACACGCTTTGTGCTATACATGGATCCAATGTCGTCTTCTTCCATGAAAGCACCAGTGAGTTTGCTCTTTCCCATGCTCCATACCTTATTGTTTATGATTTTTCGGTTTTGTAACTTTTTCCAGTCACGAACCGTACTTATTTTTGACCTTTAACACAATGATCATATCCCACTTCCACCCTAAAAATCTTGTGCCATTAAACTTTAACACAAGATTCAAACCAGGGTTTTCTGCGTGAGTGAACATAAATTGGGTCATTGATATCAATGACAGTGCTTTGGAGGAGAGAGCCGCTTGCAATCTCTTTCCCCTTGCCTGAGTCTTCCACTACCATCATGCTTGAAGAAGACTGATTATGCTTGGAATTTGATTCTGCTTGTGAAAAGGTTTAAAGAGAATAGATTCTGCCTAGTTTAGATCTAATGCTCTGATATCATATTGGATTCGAGAGAGTTTGTGTGTATTTTTGTGAAGAAAACCGTGTGAATGTATGAGAATTTGTGGAGAGAAACTGTATTCTCATTAATCTTTTATGTAAAGCTTGAATACAATCTGTACAGCCCTTTGCGTATATATATATATAATATATACAAGTTTGTTTTATCTATTCCTATACATAAAATCTAGATCTTAGAAAATCTGAATAACCAAGTTTGTTACAGAGAATATAAGGAGAATAATAACAACTTAATATCCTATAATGAACAAACTAAGCTAAGAATATCAACAAATTGACTCATAATAACAACTGGACAAACTGGGCTTCGGTAAATGATGGACTCAACCAACAGCCCCAATCATATTCATAGGGGCACGGGCGCGAGGTGGTGATGGGTTTGCATGGGCGCGCGATGCTCGCTCGAGATGACGGGTGCTGACGCAGGACGCGCACGAAGTGTAACAGGCGCGGAAGGCGGGAAGCACAGGCACATCGTCGGGCGTGGGGGGGATAGTGGGGCGTCGAGTGCCGAATATTGACCGATGATTCACCAAATTTAAATCTACTTGGTCGATACAATTAATAAATCTATAGTTAAAAATTAATTTTAAGATATTGTCATCTAATTTGATTATGTAAATCAACCAATACGCAATAGCAATCTTCATCAAGAGTAACACTATATTAGAGAATTTGGATCCAAATATGAAAATCAATACAGTTACAAAGGTTGCTTAAATTTGCACTTTAAAATTTTTGACAATTAAGCATAATGCGGTAAATTGGAATAAATATGTGTTTAAAACTCTATAGAAAAATCTAAGAATATTTAATTTTTTCAATGTTTTATGATATTTTAATTCTTTTATAATATTTTTATATTATCTATATTTTTATAGTATTTTGAATTTTTCGTTAGCTTTTGTGAATTTTTTTAACACTTAATGGCATATTATGAACTTGATAAGTACTTTGGTAACTAGTAGGGGTATTTTTGTCTTATTTGCTTTTGGTCAATGACATAATGATGTTTCATGAATTTTTGCAAAAATATAGTGGCATTTCGTGACTCTTTTTTCTAGTGGTATTTCGTGAATTAGTCAAAAATATAGTGGCATTTCATGGAATTCCCCTTAATTTTTTCAATTTTATAATTTATATATATAACATATATATTATAGTTTTATAGTTTTTTCTAAAAAAATTAACACTCAGGGCCTGTTATGAACTTTAAAAGTACTTTGTTAACTAGTAGGGGTATTTTTATCATTTTCTCTTCCGGTCAAAGACTATAGTGGCTTTCATGGACTTTTGCAAAATATAATGACATTTCGTGACTTTCTTTTTTGCTAGTGGCATTTCATGAATTAGCCAAAAAGTAGTGACATTTCATGACATTTCCCTTTAAATTATCTTTTTTTTCTACCAATTTGAATTATTTATTCAAAGTAAATTAAATTATATTTTAAACTAATATTACAAAAAATATTTTAAAAAGGTATATTCTATTTTGTAGTAACTTTGTGGCGTAGTACTTTTGTTATCTACAAAATATTATGTCATAAACTTATATGCAATACAGAATTTTTTTAAAAAATTCTATATATCTTAATATAAAATAAGTTATTTTTAAAAATAATTTAATTGATAGAAAATAATTGAAAAATGTATGGTACTTATTTGGTATAAATTAGTAGAAATATTAATATATTATGTGTTCAAAACTCTATATTAGTTTATGGTACTGAATAAGTTTAAAAAATCTAAGAAATATTTATTGTATTCAATATTTTATTTTTTTTCAATTTCTTTAAATTTTTCTATTTATTAATATTTTATATGTATTCTTAATATTTTTATAGAATTTGGATTTTTGTGAATTTTGGTGAACTTTTTAACAGTTAGGGGCATATTATGAATTTTAAAAATCCTTAGTTAACTAGTAGGGGTATTTTTGTCATTTTTCCTTCTGGTCAATGGCTCTACTGGCATTTCATGGACTTTACAAAATATAGTGACATTTTATGTCTTTCTTTTTTAGTAGCATTTCATGAAATTTCCCTAATATTAATCATGATCCCTCTTTGTGTTGGGGGGTTGGTGGGGTGATTACTTCGCCCATACTTAGATTAGTTAAACTATTTTGACCTTGTTGTAAATCATTCTATTTAGTGGATGTACATTCACATGTCTTTTGGTCTACCCTAGACACTTTATCTGTGAAACTCTCGTAACCTCCCCAGACTCTTTATTAAAGACCGTTGATATTTTGTATTCATACCACTTAAAGGTTGATATTGTGTACTATATAAGGACGTATAATGGAATACAAGATCTGTGTCTATTTTCTCCTTCATCGTCTTCTATATCCTCTTACTCTCATCTCTCAATATTATAACACATTATCAGCACGATAGACTCTACCAAATATATTCTTCTCTCTATCATACATCAATAGACAAAAATATTGAGTTGTTTTTCCTCATTACCACTTTTCAGATGATGGTTATTGTTTATATTTAATCTTATTTGAAATCCCCGTGCTTTGTCAAGAATACTACGTTGTTGAAGATTTATATGTTGAAGCTGCATTTGATGGGTACTCTGCCGAATGCAAAAGGAGTAAGTAAGTTTAATCAATTTTTACCGACATAATCAATTTAACAAGAAAATAAGTCAAACACAACTCAAAATAATTTATATAACTGTATATATGAGTTTTTAAGTCAAAGGAGAAATCTTTATTTTTCTTCTATATTTGTTATATTATGATACAAAGTGACAATCTTTGAATCGTTAAAATAGAGGAAAAGATATGTTACAAAAAGGGAGGAAAATCCGATACTGTTTATGAAGTTTCACCTTTGTAAGAAAAAAATGGTAAAAGAATTATTTTTGTGAGATTTTGCGGGGTCGAATTTTTCTTTATTGAATAAAAACTTTGAGCAAAAGTAAAAACAGGGTAAAAAGAAGTGGGATCTTCAATGACAATATTGTTTATAGTTTTAAAGAATTGTCAGTTTAATCGTTGAAGAATTATATGTTTTTGTGGTATAATGATTTTTACATAATCTCTCTCTCAAAGTATGTAACATTGTATATTTTTTTTTGAAAAGTTAACCATCTAATATGGTTGAAAAACAGTATTGCCCTATGGATTGTAAAAAGAAGAAGGTGGTACTACCTCGTGCAAAATGTTGCACTAAAGGTTACAAATTCTCTTATGTAATCACTGAAAAAGAGATTGTAAATTATAATATTACCACATGCAAGATGGTGCACTTGAGATTAATGATTATGGTACCTCGTGCAAGATGCTTACATTTGAGGTAACATCGTAATATTTTCCTCATGAAAACTAAATACACTTGAGGTTCAGGATTAGAAGATCCATCTACATCATCATGCAAGATGAGTGCACTGGATAAGAAAAATAAAATCATGTTATTCGATTTTATACAAACATTGAAAGTTGAGAATTGTAGTGTACTATTTCCCCTCATGTGAAATTATGCTCTCGAGGTTGAGAGTTGTAAGATCCTTATACTCCCTTGTGCAAGATAATTGCATTGAAGATTGAGAATGATAACTTATTTTCCTCTCATGCAGACTATGCATTTGAGGTGGATGGTTTAAAAATGGTCAACATTTGGTATAAGATTGGACCAATTGTAAAAGCTCTTGGAGAGCTAGATAGATTTTGAAGAGTTAAAGATAACTCTAAACAAGATAACTTTGGTATAAGTTACATGGTCTCCCAAGTAACCATTGAGGAGTTACATTTGAGGATTATTATGGGAAAATTAAAGAGTTTCCCAGTGAATTTCCAACCCAAGCCCTGAAATGCTAATGTGTATCATGCATGATGATGACGGAAGTCGAGCTTGAGGTTGATTTTGGAAAAATAGATGAAGTCATTATTGATGAAAAGTGTTAAGGTGTTGAAAAAATACCTACTGTGTGTGAGACTAGAACTATGAAAATACGGTGACAATAAAAGAACTCGGAGACTCAGATTATTACTCGGAATCACGTATCTCACTCGATACACAATGGGCACGTAGTATGTTCACCACACTACCTTTACACGAGATTTAAACTCTCAACACGTTAAGAGTACAATCCACTCTTAACACCTCACACTCAAAGTATACTACGCATTACTAATCACGTTTCAGTATGAAACTGACCTTACTCGTGTAATTCTCTACCACTCAAGACCTATGCGGCGTATTGCCTTTCTGTTTTTCTGATTCTTTCTCCTTTTTCCCTTGCCCTTGTCCACCTTTCACCTAACCTTAGAGTTACCGTCTCATATATAGACCCGAGACTATAGATTACAGCTCATAAAACCTAGATTGTATTTATCTTTTATCTTTAATAGATAAAAATCCCATTTAATATTCTATCCGCTTTGTTTGTTTCCTCAGTTTTGACTGGCACGCGGATCTCGATATTGCTTCTTCACGCTCATCAGTTTGAAGCTGAGTTTGCCGATCAAAAATACATCAACAATTTCCCCCTTTTTGATGCGGCAAACTGTTGAAGTCTTGAACCCCTTGTATTGATTCCCCCTGAATCTTGTATTACCGTAACTCCGCATGAAAGTTCTATCAACTGTCGGCATTCCCCCTCAATCTCACATTCCCTTCTGCTAACCTGTACTCAGTGTAAAACTCACAACCTCTTGTGCATTAAGTGTGATATGATAGTAACTTGAGATATTTGAAAGACAATAACCAGAAACTCTATACAGGCAGTTCGCATCATAAACCCGACTGAACAAGAGTACTTACAGAACAGATAGGAAAAAACATATTGTCAAACCCAAAAATATCAGTCTAAATATGCACCAACTATTTGTGCATCAAGCCATATGTCTAAAAAAAATAAAGTTACGAGAAATTTAAAGACTTCCAACCATACTTCCCCCTTTTGCCACATCAAAAGAGATCCGTCATTCCAAAAAAATGTAAGTATCAAATCGGGAAGGGGTAGGATTCAATCCATCTAAAAACTAGAATTTTTCAGACTGTTCATCTGAAGAGTTAGCCGCAGACATCAAAAGATTTATCTTGTCCTCCAGGAGCTGTAGCCTATCCATCAATCGCTTTTCCATCGCCTCCATTGAGTCTAGGACTGACTGCAACATAGAAGAGGTGGAAGCGGTAGCATGATCAGTCTTCTCTTCTTGGTGACCAGCTTGTTTGAACTGCCAGCCTGTTTCAGTTAATTCCAAGCCCATCTTGGAAAAGTCGCAACAGCCAGAAGTTAGTCGGTTTGTGCAGATATGAGGAAGGCATCTTCTTGAATAAGCTTGAAATGTCGAAGAACTTTTGTTATCCAGAAAGGATAAGGAATGGAAGGCTTAGAACTATTAACAATCGACCGCAAATGTGAGATAATAATTCTTGGCAAGGACAGACGAATCTTTTTATCTAAGCACCACATTAACCCTAGATCAACTGGAGTGACCTTGTCACGCATATCAGAACGAGGAAAGATGGTTTGATAAGCAAGCAGATGGAGTAGCCTCGGTAGCACACCCAGGTCCCGTTGTGGATAGTGTTTCAGTCTTGAACTCACACGAGTTAACCCAAAATGTTGTACCACCTCAGAGTGCGGTGCGACATCCACTTTCTGAGCATTGAACTCAGCTAACCCATCAAGAGGAATTTCAAGAATCATAGCAAGCCATGCTGGAGAAATTATCATCTGGACCCCAGCGACCTCAGTCTTAAACTCGTAAGGAGAGACAAATTCTAGGTTTAGAACAACGGAAATAGAAGCTCCGGATAGTAAGAGGTCTCGGAATTAAACAACTTGTCCCAACCTTGAAATTTCACAATGTCCATTAAAGAACTCAAGGAATTCTTTTCTAGCCATTCACAATCCACCAACTTGCCAGGAATAATGTCAGATTTATACATTGTACGAGTGAAAATAGGTTTCTGAGGAAAATTATGACCTGGGTTTTGCGACCTTTCTTGACGAGTGTCCTTGGCCTTCAATGTGGACGCACGACGTGACACAGACCTCAGTCTCTTCGACGATCGCTGTTGCATGACTGGCGAATCATCTTCCTTGCGCTTTGGATTCACCGAGGAGGCATCTTCGACCCCCTGAACTACTTTCTTGGCAGGTGTGCGCAACCGACGACGTGTTTTGGCCGGTGGAATATCGTCCTCTGTTGGAATAGCAGAAGAATCTTTGTCGCTGACTATGGTGGTTTCTTTCGGAGTTGGAGATTTTACTTCAGGTGAGGGTTTTGAAAGAGAATCGGGGACGGTGGTCTGTTGGCTATTATCAGTGGGGTGCACAGTAGCAAGAGGGACAGCTTCTTCGTAGATTAGCTGTTCAAAAGAATCCATCACCGAATTCGAAGGATGTTGAAAGAAAGCTCAAGAACAAGGCTGAAGAGAAGAGAGTGTGGGGCGACTGAGAAACTTTGGGAGACGTAACCAAGTGAGAAAGACAGTGAAATTTTGTAAATGTGATAAAGGGAAAACAGTGATGTGTTGTTGTGTTTTGTTTATTTGTTAACAAAAATCAAGATTAAGGAAAATAGAACTTCTCCGGTTGCAAAGCACAGTTGAGAGATCTAGACTGAGACTATCAGAATAAAACATTCAGGAAATTAGGAAGTTAAGCACAATTATCTACATAGACATCGACAAATATACTGTAGTAGATTATGACTTCAGTCTCCTTTCATTGATAAGTCTCCTAAAGTGGGCATACAACCAGCAGTACATGTGGATGTTTTTTTTTTAAAAAAACTTATGCACAATCACAACTTTCCTTTGAAATGACAAGAGGTGAGAAGTACAATCATATTCCATTATACCTTTCATCACCACACTCATACTCACAGCTTAAAGGTAATATTTGCTATATTTAAGAAACAACACCTTGACTTTTACTCTTCATCCATGTAACGACTTTGGGTCAACTTGTCCAGAGTAGTTACCCTTAGAAAGTTAGATGATGAGGCATCTTATAAGACTTAATCGTCGGATGAAAGAGGCCAAATACGTGTTGGTTGTGCTGTGAGCAGTGGAGTCTCTTGCCTTGTTCATTTCGTTATATTAGATAACCAATTTTAATATCATATCATTGATCTTTATGGCAAATCCAGGCATGATGCTTGTGAGACATACTCAGGAGATTTATGCGAAAGGAGATAAGAAGTACATTCATCGAGCTTAGGGATATTTGATAGACATGCTGAAGTAAACAATAGTCTCATCTCACTAACCTCCGTAACATTTATTCATGAAAGACTTAGGATAGAATACTACCATCCATGTAGAACAACCGGAGTCGTTTGAATTGAAATGACATAAAGACTAAAGATAAGTGAAAACTATCCAAGAGGACAAAAAAAACAAAAACCACAAAGAAAAAAAAACTGAAGAAAAAAAAACTGATCTGTCTCTCACTTGGTATCTACCATGCCAATCTCAAAATGAAGTCTCTCAAAGGTTTCTCTGGGTAAAGGCTTGGTGAATATGTCGGCCAACTGTTTTTCTGTAGGACAATGAAGAAGAATAACATGTCCATGTTCAACATGATCGCGAATGAAATGATGACGGATGTCAATGTGTTTAGAACATGAGTGATGAACTGGATTTTTGGTTAGCTCAATTGCGCTGGTATTATCGTAATAGATGGGAATTGGAATGAAGAATAGACCATAATCCTCAAGCTACTAATGAAGCCATAAGATCTGGGCACAGCACGCCGCCGCAGCCACATACTCTGCTTCAGTCGTGGGACAGAGCAACCGATGCTTGTTTCCTAGAAGACCAAGCTATGAGATTAGAACCCAAGAATTGAGCCGTGCCCGTTGTACTCTTCCTATCAGTAAGAGAACCACCAAAATCTGCATCAGTATACCCAGAAAGTGTAGGTAACGAAGTAGCCATGTATAGAAGTCCAAGAGATGATGTCCCTTGTAGATACCGGAAAATTCGTTTGACAGCCTTGACATGAGGTGTTTTGGATTAGATTGGAATCGAGCACAGAAGCACACACTTTGCATAATATCAGGACGACTCCCGGTAAGATAGAGAAGAGACCCTATCATCCCCCTATAAATTGAAGGATCTGTAGACTCTGCAGTGGGTTCCAGTCCGAGTCTGAGAGTAGTTGACATCGGAGTAGACATTGGTTTACTCTCATTGAACTTATACTTGGTTAAAAGCTCCAAAATATTTAGTTTGGCTGACAAAAGTGCCATCAGGTGTTTGGTGAATCTGTAAACCAAGAATAGGTTAACTCTCGCCCATGTTACTCATTTGGAACTCTTTTGTCATCATGATCTCAAATTCCGTTGTCAGTTGTGGACTAGTGGACCCAAAGACAATGTCATCCACATATATCTGAACCAGAAGCTTGTCCGTCCCACACTGTTTGATAAACAACGTGCGATCAACATGTCCACGTACAAACTGTTGGCTAACAAGAAATGTGGTCAATCTGTCATACCACGCCCTTGGTGCTTGTTTAAGACCATACAATGCTTTTTTCAACCGATAGACATGAGTAGGATAGATAGGATCTTTAAATCCCGGTGGCTAAGTAACATATACCTCTTCCTTAAGATGTCCATTTAGGAAGGCACATTTGACATCCATCTGGTAGAGTGTAAACCTATGTAAAGTGGCAAAGGCTATGAGCAGTCGAATAGCCTTAAGTCGTGCTACAGGAGCATAGGTTTCATCAAAATCCAAACCCTCCTGTTGTTTATATCCTTTGGCAACTAGTCGAGCTTTATTTCTGGATATTTGACCATTTGAGTCCAGCTTATTACGAAACACCCACTTTGTTCCTATGACATTCTGATTTTCAGGTTTCTCAACAAGTTCCCATACCTCATTTCGTACAAATTCATTCAACTCCTCATGCATAGCATTTATCCAACTTTCATGTTCTAACGCTTCCTTCACAGTTTTCGGCTCTACTGTTGATACAAAGCCAAAGTAAGCACAAAACGTTTGTGCATTCGACCTGGTTTGGACTCCTGAGTTCAGATCTATCAAAATATTGTTAATCTCTATACCCGGGCATTACGGGGTGTCAGACGAAGCGTGACTCCGGCTTCCTGGTTTACTGCTGGTAGCAAGACGGTGTGTTTTGGTGGTGAAGCTTCTGAGCTCGGAACTGATAATGGAAGAACGTCAGTTCGCACAGCTTCTACTTCTGATTCAGCTTCTGAATCATTGTCCATGGGTACACCCGAAAGAGCCCACCAAAGGTTATTCTCGTCAAACTTGACATTTGCAGATTCTTCAACCACCAAGGTGCGCTTGTTAAAAACCCGATAAGCTTTGCTGCTCATTGCATAACCGAGAATACGCCTTCATCACTTCTTTTATCAAACTTCCCTAGTGATCCTTTCCATGATTAAGAATGTAACATGTACACCCAAACACCCTGAAATGTGATAAAGATGGCTTGCGCCCTTTGTACAGTTCATAGGGAGTCTTGATTAGAATTGGGCGAATCAAAGCTCTATTGAGAATGTAACATGTTGTGTTTATCGCCTCCCCCCAGAAACTTGGTGCAAGACCACTACTGTTCAACATAGTGCGAGCCATTTCTTGTAGAGTCCTATTTTTACGTTCCACCACTCCATTTTGCTGAGGAGTTCTAGCTGCGGAATAGGTATGTGTGATTCCGTTTTCAGTACAGAACTGAGACATCTTCCGATTTATGAATTCCGTCCCTTGATCAGTTCTAATGGTCTTGACCTTATTCTCCGTTTGAGTCCAAATCTTAGCAAACAGACCCACAATCTCACCAAACGTTTGATCCTTACTATGAAGTAGAATCACCCATGTGAACCTTGAGAAATCATCAACAACCACCAGTATGTATCTCTTGCCAGACCTGCTCTGAATCCTCATCGGTCCCATTAAATCCATATGAATTAATTCTAAAGTCTTGGTACTACTTACCGCATGGGTCGGAGAATGTGAAATCCTTATTTGTTTGTTCAGAGCACAATCAGCACAGATAACATCGTGACCTATCCTCCTTTGTGGTAACCCGTTGACTAACTCCTTTAGTCTTAATTTGTTGATCAACCTGTGATGAGCATGCCCTAACCTTCGATGCCACAATATTTCTTCATCATCTTTAACCGTAAGACAAGTCAAATCTTCCTGGTCATTCACATCTACCATGTAAAGATTTCCTACTCTACACCCTTGTAACATTACCTCCTGTGTAACCTTGTTGCATATTTGAAACCCATTTGAATAAAAACAACCTCCGAGGGACCCTTGTCGCACACTTGTGACACGCTCAACAGATCATGACTGAGACCCTCTACCAAATTAACTTGATTAATGCAGTTCTCTTTGCCAATCGTCCCTATCCCTATAATTCTCCCTTTGCCATTGTTTCCGAATGTAACTTTTCCTCCTCGATGTTCAACTAAGGTATTGAACTTCTTCTTGTCTCCACTCATATGTCTTGAGCACCCAGTGTCCATCAGCCACCAGTTCTCACATAACGAGGTAGCCAAAGCCTAAACACATCCAATCACTGTTTAGCTTTAGGTACCCAAACTAGCTTAGGTCCTGTTTTATGATGAAAGTGCGAATAACTGTTGTTTGTATTGGCTCTAGACTGACACGAATTATCAATGAAAGATTTTCTAAAGTATAAACTCCTACAAAAACCAATACTATGACCGTGTTTATGACAATATTGACAGAAAAATGTCAACTTGGAATATTTAACATTTGAGACCTTCCTCTCTGGTGTATGAACAGGTGTGACACTTTTCTTCTTCCCAGTTAGCATCTGAGTTAAATCTGCCTTTCCAGTGTACCAAGCGGGATTTCGTGGCATAGCTATTTCTTTTCTCTCCTAGCTCTAGACAGATTATCCTCTAACACCTCATTTTGCTTTCTTAAGTTCTCATGCCTTTCTTGTAATGTCTTGAATTCAGACTGAACCCAAGCAGGTAAACATGCTACTCTCTCTTTTATTGGTTTGACAAACTTAATAGTAGATTTTTCTTCAGTCAGAGATTCAGTTTTAGACTCTATGGGACTATCTATACTTAACAATTTAGACTCAAGCAGTTTTATCTTAGCGACGGCAGTTGTTAATAGACTGAAAATTTCTTTCTTTGATAAATTAAAAGCATCTTCTATGAGTTCAGGACTTACCTCGTCTGCTTCTAGGACCTCTTGCCATCCGTCTTTTGCCATCATATAGAAATTCCTATCTGACACCATATTGATTCTTTCATCATCTTCAACCACAGCGGTCATGCACACCTGTGCTGTTTTCTTTCTGCCTCCGAGTCCTCATCTGACTCCTCTGTCCCCACGCTGCTGCTGCCGCCTCAGTAAACTTCTTGATTTTGTCATGAAAATCATCCTTTGATTTTAACATACAGTCCTCCACCACATGTCCAGGTTTGTTACAACAAAGCAAATGATTTGTTCCTTCTTAGACTTGAATCTATCAGTTCTGGACCCAGACCCTCTTCTTCCGCCAAATATCTTCCTGATTCCGTTAGCTATCATGGCAATCTCTTGATCCTCATTTGCGTCATCATCTTCTTTATCACTTGATATCTTCTTCGCCTTCAGTGCCAAATCCTTATTAACACTCAGACCAACTAGTCCACCTTTCATCTTGCCTTCGTACACCGTTAGTTCAGATCCCAGTTCTTCAAAGGACAATTTCGACAGATCCTTTGTAGACTCCAAAACGGTAGTGAAGTTCAGCCATTCTTTGCACAAACTATCCAGAAACCTCTCGTTTATTTGAGCATTGTCTAGAGTTACTCCGACAGCCTTAAGCTCACATAAAATCTTATCAAATTTTTCTATTGTCTCTGAAATCGTTTCGCCCTCATCCATCTTAAATTATCAAGTTGCCTCTTGAGTTGCTTTCCCTTTGCTTTCTTGAATGAGTCTGTCCCTGCTTAAGCCGTCTTAGGAATTCCCATACCTCCTTTGCAGTGCGTAAACCCAAGACTTTCTGTTGGTCTGAGTCTGACAGGGAGGACATTATAACTCTCCGAGCTTGTCGATTCTTGCTTATCAACTTGTTATCATTCTCACCCCAGCTTGACTTTGGCTTATCCTTGGTGACTCCTTCTTCAACATATTTCGGTTTTAAGTCTCCTTCAGTCACCACATCCCAAATCTGAAGATCAATGGAAATTAGTTGATCCTCCATCTGTTCACACCAACTAGTATAGTTGAACTTGGTCAACTTAGGCGGTTTGACACTGTAAGTATTCATCTCGACCTACCTGAGAAGTTTTCTCTGAATTTAGGGTGACCTTGCTCTGATACCAATTGAAAAAATACCTACTGTGTGTGAGACTAGAACTATGAAAATACGGTGACAATAAAAGAACTCGGAGACTCAGATTATTACTCGGAATCACGTATCTCACTCGATACACAATGGGCACATAGTATGTTCACCACACTACTTTACACGAGATTTAAACTCTCAACACGTTAAGAGTACAATCCACTCTTAACACCTCACACTCAAAGTATACTACGCATTACTAATCACGTTTCAGTATGAAACTGACCTTACTCGTGTAATTCTCTACCACTCAAGACCTATGCGGCGTATTGCCTTTCTGTTTTTCTGATTCTTTCTCCTTTTTCCCTTGTCCAACCTTTCACCTAACCCTAGAGTTACCGTCTCATATATAGACCCGAGACTATAGATTACAGCTCATAAAACCTAGATCGTATTTATCTTTTATCTTTAACAGATAGATAAAATCCCATTTAAGATATTCTATCCGCTTTGTTTGTTTCCTTGGTTTTGGACTGGCACGCGGATCTCGATATTGCTTCTTCACGCTCATCAGTTTGAAGCTGAGTTTGCCGATCAAAATACATCAACAGGTGTCATCCTTAATACATGTTTATGAAGTGCAAATGATGCACTAGAGTACATGAATTTGACATATTTTATAACCATGCTTTGGGTATTGGGTATTCATGGTACTCTAAAGGAATAAAATATGGTACGTTGAACCATCTTTGAAATCTATAATAGATTCGCGAGCGTGTTGTAATTGAATGATAAAGATCCATACTTTATTGATAGTGCTACAATGTGCAAAAAAGATGTACAACTGAACATGTTTTGTATACAACTCTATAGTCTATAAGAGACTATGATGAATGTGAGCTTACTCTTTTGAGCTATGAATATATGTTCCTTGAGGGAACAAGAATAAACATAGAATATGCACTTTTTAATGATAAATTATGCTCACATTGATGGGAAACAAGCACAAATGTGCCAAGTTATATAAGTTGATATAAGGTAGATTCAATCCTATAAAACCCAGAAGAGGGGGATCACTAACTAACGGTTAGTGTACAATAAAGTATACATCATATGAAACAGAAAAATGGGTAATCCATGAGAAAAGTGATGTAGAATCACTAGTTTTCTAAATTATCAAGAACTCCCAAGTTCTTACTCGGGTGACAATAGTTTCATATAAGATATAGCTCGATCATTCAAAGGAAGTGAATGAGATTTTTATACCCTCCTTGAAATATCATGGATTTATTATGGGCGGAAAATTACCATGTGGGCCTTTGAGATATATTGATGTTTTAATACATCAAATAATGGTCACATGAAGTATTAATTGTATTCATTAGACTATTGATTTAGAAAAATCTAGCTATAATAAATTATCCATGTGATTTTGAGATTAAGATGGATAATATGAAAGTGAAAGAATAGTGGTATGAGTACTTATACTCCCACTAAGAACGACTTTATTAAGTCGTTAATTTTGTAGAGCAAAAGAAAGTTACATAATTGGGTTTGTGTCTATTACCTCCCTCATTAACATATCAAAAGGGTTACAAAAAGGAAAGTTGAGAATAATGAACTTCTTTAGTTCTTAATAATTCTCAACTTTAGGGGGAGAATGACATAAGTTTGATATTTGACACAAAATCTTATGAGTATAATCAATTGTTCGTTGTTACAAGATTACAAAAGCAAGCACATATTGAATGTTGCTACAACCATGCTTCTGGGAAGTATGAGTGTCAGAGATGCTTATGAATTTATAAGATGTCGAATTAGAGAATGGTTATCTCTAACTTGAATGTCCTTAACCAAATGTAATGGACTATGAATTATTTCATGCATGACAAAGCAAAATGAAATGGAGGTTCAAAGAATAATTCATTTGGAATATGTTGCAACTACTTGATGCGTTCGTAGATATGAACAACGTAACACAATCATATATACCACCAGCTGCATTGTTCCAGCTCGGTGGGAGAAAATCAACAAATGACAAGTGAATCCCAAGTACTCTAGAGGTGTAGTCGACCCTTGGGATCCAAAGAACCCTCAAAAGGAGTCCAGTCCTTCTAAGGGGGGACGAATATGCAAAATAATATAAAAGAAAAGACAAATGAGGAAATATTTGAACCCTCAAAGAGGAGACCATTCTGTCGAAGGGGGCGGATATGCCAAAATGACACAGAAGGAAATAGGAAATTAGGAGTTTCAGGATTCAAACCCTTGAAAGAGGAATTCAGACCCTCGAAAGGGGAAGAAACTACCAAAATGATATATTCCAAGAGTAAAGGAAGTACGAAGTTTGACTTCCAAATTTGATAAAGACAAATCATAAACACCCAAAGCGTGTGATGCTAGCATGATAATGCACCAGAGTTGTGCATATGAGATGTTATAATCCACCCCGATATGAGAAATGAACGCGTTCCTCCTAGTGGATAAATGAGTTGTAATATCGTGAAGGTGGAAAATAGTAGACCTTTGAAAAAGGTGTCTAGCCCTTGGAAAAGTAGCTATAAACTTTCAACATAAAGTTAAGGGAAAATTCACAAGATACCACTAAAAGTTTGTTAATTCACAAAAGACCACAATTTTTAAAAGTTTTTCATATACCACAAATTACGAACTCAAAATATTTTAGACCAAATACCCCTACTTGTTAATAAACATAGTTCACAAGATACCATATAAATATTATTAATTCACAAAATACCATAAAATTTAATAAAATATATATTAAGAATATAGTAAAAATAATAAAATTTAAGTTTATCATTTTATTTGATAAACCATATAAAATAAAAAACACCAATTGATTAAACATATTTAAATTTTATGGTATTTTGTGGTTTATCTAATATATTATTTTTTATAATTCTTTAGAGATTATTTCGTTATATATGGTATATTTTTTTTTCAGTTTCAACTCATATATAAGACAAAGTTAACTTTGCTACTTACTTTTTAAAAATAAGTTTGATAATTTTTGTATTGAATTAAAATATACAACATGGTAATATAAAAATGTTAGACTATTATACTCATAACTATTGTTTTAATTTTTTGTCAAATTATTTAGCTTGTATATAATGTATAATATTTTTTTATAATATCACTTTATATATATTTAATTCAAAAATGCAACAAAAATTATAATATCACTTTATATATATGTTTAACCCATATATAAAAGAAGTTACTTTTGCTACTTACTTTTTAAAAATATATTTAATATTTGTGCTGTATTTTGAATTAAACAATATATTAAGTGATATTATAAAAAATATTATATACTATATACAAGCTAAATAATTTGACAAAAATAAACATAGTTATGAGTATAATAGTCTAAGATTTTTTTTATATATCATGTTATATTTTTATTTCAATACAAAAATTATTAAACATATTTTTAAAAGTAAGTAGCAAATTTTCTCTTTTATATGGGGTGAAACTGAAAAAATATAAGTACCATAATATATAACAAAATAATCTCTAAAGAATTATAAAAAATAATATATTAGAGAAACCACAAACTTTATTAAAAATATACAAAAGCAGTAATATAATGGTTGTTTAATTTGTTGTAATTCACTTTATATATATTTAATTTTTTATAACACTATTTTGCATTACTAAATATTTTGAGTAAAAGTATTATAAAAATTTGAGTTATCATTCACTTATTTTTATTTTTATTTAGTTTTTTGCTTTAAATGATATATACATATTATTTTTTTATATTTTTCAAAAATTAATTAATTGTGTGGTTTTTTTTTATTTTATAAAATTTTATCAAATAAAATGATAAACTTAAATTTTTATTATTTTTTTACTATTCTTCATATATCTTTTATTAACTTTTTTGGTATTTTGTGAATTAATAATATTTATGTGGTATCCTGTGGAACAATGTTTATTACAAGTAGGGGTATTTTGGTCTTAAAATATTTTAGGTTCGTAATTTGTGATATCTGGTGAATTAAATTTTATTTTTCATGGTATCTGGAAAACTTTTTTAAAACTGTGGTGTTTTATGAATTAACTAACTTTTGTGTGGTATCTTTTGAATTTTTCTCTAAAGTTAATGATAAATAGTACACCATGTTACCTTATATATGTGTAAAAACAAAAAAAAAAAAAAAAAAAAAAAAAAAGAAAAAAAACAAACAAAATCCCTTGAAAGAGAATCTAAACTCTGTATCCCTTGAAAGAGAATCTAAACTCTCAAAGAGAGTAGAATGTGAACATGCGAATTCCCGGGAATTATATTCGAAGAAAATCTTAAGAATGATTTTCTTTAAAGCTCTTATATTTTTATATGATGGTGACTTAGTAGAATCATCTATACCATAATTGAATGGTATCAAGTCACAACTCATACAATTATATATCGATCTATCAAATGAGACAAGGGTATGCGTAAGCCTCTAAGAGGGCATATATATGGATATTAAGTTCAAATACTTGAGTGCATTATTTGTCTACACTAGGCTTATATATATGTGTGTGAGTGTGGTGTGTATGTTTTGTAAAGTCATGTTGATAATACATGACTAGTAAAAGGATACTCCCCTTATGCGAATATCAAATAGACCTAAGGAGCAAATTGTATCACACAAATTTATCATCCTTTATATGATAGGATAAATGTGTGAGGCCCGGGTCAAGAATCCACTATATATGTTATACTTGTAAATGATTTAATGTTGATATAAGACTTACCGTCTGGTAAGGTGATGACTCTCAGTAAACATATATCACCATAGTTCTCCCTCTTCATCAAAGTTAAGATGATGATGGTTGATGACATATTTATGGAATGAATGTTGGCATACATTCATATATGTAAAATTTAGGGGGAGAATCTTTATGTGGTTATGTTTTCTCCTTTGTTTTGGTTTTTGCACCACAGAGTTTTCTTAGCAAAGTTTTAATAAGGATTCTATCATGATATTTCTTTACAAAGAGGAGTGCTATGATATATGGTGGAACCTGTAGACACCAAAAATTCTCACCCCATAAAAGCATAATTTAGATAAATAAATAAAAAAGAGGGTTGTCGTCTTTCTTTTCAAAACTTGTTCATGTGCATACCAAATGAAACTGTTATTTTTATGACAAATTTTTTGAATCAATTTTCAAAGCATCCGTTTTCAAACTTGTCCCCTTTCATTATTTACTTTTTATCATTTTATTTCTGAAATATTTCATGTTAGTCCGTTCTGTTTTACTCACTCATTTATTTGCCTATTCGTTTTATTTTGGTTCATGCTATTTCGTTACTCGTTAGTTTTACCTCATTTAATTCCATTGGTACTTTTACTTGTATTTTTTTATTAGTCTTTGTTTTTATTTTGTTATTATCATTATTATTTTTAGAATCATTTTTGTCATTTTATGTACATTTTTACTATTATATTCTATACTAGTATATTTTGTTTTGCCACTAATTCGATCAAACTCCCTCTCATCTCATCTTATTTTGTTACTTCATTTTTCTACCTTATTTACTGCTATTTGTACATATCTAATTCGATTTCCATTTTATGGTATTCGCTTGTATTTTTACTTCCATCATACTAGTGTTGTTTCATTATTTCATGTACTTATTATAATTTTATTTCATACTTTATCACATTTTTGTTTTTATTTATTTACATCTTTCGTTTCACCGTATATTTCCTTTTAAAACGACAACGTTTTAAAGAATTCATTCAGTTCAAATTAGAGTTATGTATTATTTCTCACATTCATATATTGAGTTTTGTCATAGCTTAGTTGGTTAGTGTGTCCACTTAGGAATTGATAGGTCATGGGTTCGCATCTAGGTAGAAACAAAAGTGTTTTTATTTTCCTTTCTTCAGTTTGTATTAGAGTTTTGAGTATTATTTTCGACACAAATATATTGAGTTTGATACTAGCTTAGTTGGTTAGTGTTTGCTTGTAAGAGATAGGAGGTCCATAGTTCGATTTGTGTGGATGAACGAACATAGAAAGTTTCTTTTATTTTTTCCTTTGTTGTTCAAATTTCAGTAGCTCAGACAAACCCTTATCCTTTGACCCGAAGTCAAACCCAGCCCAAGTTACACCCTGGACCAATATCTATCCTAGAAACCCTAAGTTTTTTATTATAAAAGGAACCCTACTGTACACTACACTCACTCGAAGAGAGCCAGCCCCCATAGATCCTGAGGATCCCTATTGAAGTAAACATTTCCATACTCTTTTCTGAAACTCCAACACGGAGAAGCTAGAACGACAGACACCTTCTTCTACCCTGAATCACCGCTAAAGAACACCAAACCACCACAAACCCACCATCCTCCATCCTTCAAGCCACATCTTCCTGGAGACCTCATTCGACATCATCCTCCGTGCTCATCTTTGCAACAAAACCCTTTTATCTTCATCACGTTGAAGTCCGGAGAATACAATCTCGAACCAGAAAAAGAAACCCACAACAAACACCATCCTCACCCGAAAATCAATTTTCCCTTACCTCTATCTGATGTTTTAATAGAGTAGGTTGTTCCCCCAGATTTCTTTCTTTCAAGTTCTAAAAACGAGCCTTAACTTTCTGTTGTTGTTTGATTCATGCTTTTTTCCATTTCTCTTGTATTCCATCCGATGAACTCAACGGGGAGGATTTGAAGCTCAGCTTCGCCAGAAATGTATCTGGTGTTAGTGCTAGCTATTCACTTCTTTGTCCTTGCTCATATTTCTTTATTTTCTCCTCACAAATTCATTGTTTTGTTTGTTAATTTTATTTTGTACTTATTTCATTCATCAGGCATCAAGTTTGTTAGTCTGAAAGAGCAAAATCATTGTTGTAGATTGTTGTTGAGTTTATATGGTGATTATGTATACTCCTCTATTTTCCTTGCTTACTTTTCTTCTGTGTGCGTACCGGCTCTACCCACGATGGGTCTGAAGCTCCTTTACATCGATCAACATGTTGAGTGGAATGGACAAGATATTTCTACTATGTAGGTATAGTTGGATTTTCGTGCCTATTCCACTTTGTTGGTTGCCATTTATTTTTTTAGCCTAGGTTACAAGGTTCATTCTTCTCGGAGTTGTCCTAGACGCAACTCATTCCTATATCAGTCAAGATGTATCCCACGTGAACAATATTCGAAGAGAGACTGAGCCCTATGTTTATACAAATACCGAGCCTACTATATACCCTTAATCTCTTATACTTTGTTTTGATTTACCCAGCAATGTTTGTTTACTTATTGATGTTATTCATGTTGTGTGTTTTGTGTTTACCCTTGATTACTCTTTACATGAAATCTCTGTGCTCCTTCTTGGTACCTAATTCTAACCTAAACCTCTCCACTTTACTTGTTCAAGATGTCATGCTTGCGTGTTTTCCATCTGAAAAGGGTGATGCCCTCTATTTCCTGCTTGCAAAGTCCATCCCATGAATATTGCTCGTTGATGTGAACTCATGTATATATTTTTGTTTTACCCTGTGTTATGTTGTCTGAGTTAGTTAATGCCCTGATAGAAGACGTTCGACCTTGTAATCCTCACGCATGTCTGTTAATAGATATTTTGGTAGGATCTTACTGAAAGGGGAGGTTTGAGTTGTGTTTAAGGAAAAGATATATGTAGGGAAGAGGGGTAATGAATCTGGTAGCAGCAAAAAAAGAGATAAGAGAGTCATTGTTTGTCTGGTTAGATTTGGGTCCAGTTTCCTTTTGTGTGTTTCGGTTGTTGAAGAACTTTTTTTATTGGTTTCATGGCGGGTAATTGATGAATCAAGGAATATTTGGATGCCGAAGCAGAATGGGATTAAGATAGAACGAATTTGCAATTTGATTGGCTCTTCAGCAGCTTCTAGTTATGTTTAATACCAGTGAATTGAGACTTCAAATGCTGTTCAAAATGTTGCCTCGGTTTGTTTAAAACGAGATCAGGAAAAGAAATTTGTCTGAAAACAAATTGATAAGATCTATTCAAAAAAATGAAAAGAGGGAGCTCTTGGTGCGTTCTATAAAAATGGTTTAAGATGCGGGTGTATAGCTGCTATCTTTGCATTTGGCTGGCATTTGGTAATATTGTTAATAAGAGGATGTTTTAATCTAACCCAGGTGTGCTTCATGATTTGAGTGTAAAGTGATTAGTACAAGCGAGACAAAATTTTTGTAATTAAGTATAGCTTACCTTCCTTCTCAGTTTCAGTCTATGATTCACCTATGTTAATTGCTTTTCAACCCATCTTTGTGTTCTGTTTTTTATTAGCCTTAGTTATCACCCTAGGACTCGTACAATGACAGAAAAGCTCAGGATAATATACCTCCCCACACCTAGTGAGTCTCTGATTCATTTAGTGGGGCGATATAATCCTATAGCTTCAGAAAATGCCAAAACCACCCTTATATTTCTAAGAACAAAACTAAAAAAAAAAAAAAAACAGGTCCTTAAGGCCATTGTAGGAAGACTTAGGATGTGAAACCGCCCATACCTAGCTGGTCCCCGATTCGTTTTATGCGGGTGGAATCCCCCTTTTTCCTTCAACTCACCCATAATCAAAATTAATTAACTAGTAAACCTTATCATTATATTTTATCCAGGTTTAACTACCAATTCTTTTTATCCAAAATCAGGCCCAAAAATCCAAATCAAGTCTAAGGCCCAAATCAGGCACAATTCAGCCTAATCTTAAATAAGGCCCGGAGCCCATTTGGCCCAAAAGCCCAATTCGATCCAAAAGCCTAAACAAGGCCCAATTCGACCCAAAAGCCCAAACAAGGCCCAATTCACTCCAAACCCCATCAGGCCCATTAATTTAACGCCCAGCCCGTTTTCCAAGCCCGACCCAGATTTAATTCAAGTCTCGCTCAAATTTAATTCAAGCCCAGCCCAAATTCAATTCAATTCAAAACCTAACCTAAACTCAATTTGGCCCAATTCAATTCAATATCAGCCCAATTCAATTCAATTCAGCTCAATTCAATTCATTTCAATTTAAGCCCAATTCAATTCATTTCAATTTCAGCCCAATTCAATTAAATTCAATTTCAGTTCAATTCAATTCAGCCCAAATTCAATTCAATCCAAATACAATCCATCACAAATTCAATTCAATTTAGTCTAACCCAATTCAATTCAACCCAATTCAATTCAATTCAATTCAATTCAAACCCAATTCAATTCAATTTGATTCAGCCTAATTCCATTCGATTTAGCCAATTCAAACCCCAACTTGCAAATCCAATCAAAAATCAAAAATACTTCTTCAAATAAATTTTAGATTGATTCCAAAACCATTTCAAAAATTCTAAAACTCTTTTTATTTTTATCAAGATTTCCAAAATTCAAAAGAAACTATTTTGTGGAATTTTAAAGGAAAAACTCTTCTTACACACGCAGAAAGTTCTTCTCACGTATACAGAAAGTTTTCTCCTAAAACATTTCTCAAAATCAGTGTTTCTTTCCTGAGAATTTTGAACAACTTCCATAATTTTCAAACTTAAAAATAAACTGTTTTTGAGGGACATGTCTAACACCTTAAAAAAAAGTTTCCATCTTGGTTAGACATCACTTGTCTTCCTTTCCAAATAACAATCCGAGGTGGGGCACTAGGGTCATCACATCCCTTGTCGCAGTCTAGATTTCTTTAGGAGGGGCATTAAGGTGATAAACCTCCCCTAATCACAACCTAGATTTTTACGAGGCAAGGTGCTAAAGATGTAACCGCCTTCCTAGTCGCCGCCAAGATTTTAGAATCGTCTAACTCCCTTCTACTCGATTTCAATGTTTTCGGTTTTCAATATTTTAAAACCCGGGAGTTAAAGACGTTACTAGGGTTTGACCAAGGGCAAGTCTCTCATGGTGCTTTTCTCTAAACCCTAGTTTTCGATATAAATATATTGCCCCATCTTTCAAGTCTCGGCACTTACCATTAATTAAGTGTCACGCTCGAGGGGGTACATAGGGTGTTCCCTCGAGATCACCCACCCTTTCACAACAAAATGATTTTCCTCAACCATTTTCAAACCTCAAACCTAAAAAAACCGAGATCGCTCCCAAATTCCAATTGCCTCACATACTCAAATCATCATTCAAACTCCAACTCACCTTAAACTCGAATCATCTCCCAAATTCCAATTTCTTCTAAACTTCGAAAGTCTCATAGCCCGAGTGCCTCACAAACTCAAACATCTCAATCCCTCAACCATTTTAAGATTCAAACGTCTCACATACCCAAGCATCTCATAGACCTTGATATCCTATTACTCCCACTACATGAACATCCTAAGTGTCTCATAGACCCGAGCGTCTCACAGACTCACCTCTCAAACCTTAACTTCCTGAAACTTCAAACATCTCAAAAATCTTTAAAAACCCTAAAATACCGTGAACTACGTAAGGTCTGATCTCAACAGAGAGTTAAGTACGTTGGCAGCCCATCTAGGGTGTGACCCATTCCAATAAAAAAACGCTTTTCCCACTCTAAGGTGTTCTTTATACCTCTCGAAACACTCAAACCTTCTTCGGCTCCCATAAACTTCAATCCATCAGGCTTCAAGTCTTGTCTATTCACTCAACCTCATACTTTTCCCAAATATCATTCAATACTCATTCGAATTCACCAAATCCTCTTCTTGGTGCTAGCTTGGTAGGAAATCTTGCCTCATTAGCTCCTCACACTCTAATTTCTTCCTACCCTAATCCTATCCTTGCGGCCCTTTAAAATGAATCTCTTTAAAAAGGTTTTGAAACAAGGAAATCCCGACAATTGAAGACCGAGGTTTCCTTGGGCACCAATCTGAAGTCGTGGTCGTTGTCACTTCCAAGGGGTGTAACCCAGTGCGAACCCACACAGAATCTCTGTAGATGACCAGATAAGTCCTATCCATAGGCAGCAATCTCATAGTCAATTAACGGTTCTTAGAACAATTCTCCTCCCTTCCTAGTTCCTTAGGTTAAACTAGGTGGCAACTCTAGTCAATTTCCGCCCTTAAAGCATAAGTCCGCGTGGAGCCCATCGAGAGCGGGGTGTAGTGCACACTTGCACTCTTCCTTATGCTATCTGGGAAAGACGGGTGATTTAGAAGGTATTTGAGGGTTGCCATGAATAACGGGTTTTCACCCTCCATAGAATGGGATTTTCTAGGATCTAGACTTCTTAGTCAGACCATTTAGATAGACTCCCCCCTCATACCGAAAAAAATCACCCTCCACAGAACCGCCATTTCATGGTGTTCAACGAAGAAGACTATAGTGGCAACTTCATCAAATCATGCCAAATTGTTTCCTCTATATGAATCGGGAAGAGAATGTATGTGGCTCAAATTAGTTATCCATCATATATTAAGTTTTGTGACCTTTAGTTAGATTCAAAGAAGCCGACGGTGATAAGCAAGGATAATTATGTGTCGGTATGAAACCGATGTAGAACCTAGTAGAAATTGAATTCCCTATGTGACTTGATTTGAGGTGAATTGAGAATGATTGGTGGACTGAGTTCCATAAGTATTGAATTCCCTAGGTAAACTATTTGGAGATAAAATTGAGAATGACTGAGGAATTGAGTTCCATAATTTGGAAAGGTATTGCTTTGTGATTATGACTAGAGTGATTAAAAGATAGAAAATGGGAAAAGATTGAATTATCTGCTTGTTTGAAATTGAAGTGGGAGGTCGAACTTGATTTGCTAGCGATCAAGGGAAACTGAACACAAATTGAGGTGGAAGGATAGTTCAACACTGATGCTGATCACATCAGGGTTGAATGATTCTTAAAGCTCCCTATAAGTGGTCATAAGTAATCACACTAAGAATAGATGCAGTTAGCATAAATTGGACTTGGAGTTGTATTGCGTTTTCAAAATGGATTTCCAACTAGTATTTGCAAAAAGGATTTTCCTTCAAACCTGAGAATGAGGATGAGTTTTGAAACCTCTACCACTTAATCGAGGGTGCGGTCCTTTGTCTGGATGACCGGGTAAATGGTGATAGTGTGTTGCTTTGTATGTTTCCAAGGGCTGCGGGACCTGGAGAGTCCTGTGTCTGGATGACCTGAGTGCCTCCGGGATCATAGTGTGTATTACCCGCCATGGGATTCGAGGATTGTTACGCCCAATAGTCTGTGGACCGATTCCATAGGGAGAATATGAAAGAGTATTTGATTGCTATACATGCAGTGACATGTTGTGTGGATGTGTAGTATACATCAAGATAGACCTGCTGAGTCTGTAAGGTTATATGGATATTATGACCTTAGCAAAGGATGTCGATGTGGCTAGCAATATTAGATTCACCAACTTTGAGGACAAAGTTCTTTAAAGGGGTATAATGAAATACCCCTGACTTAAAATTGGTGATTAATTATTCTAATATGTTATTTAGAGGCCTAATTATGCCTAAAGAATATTGGTGAAGAAAGTAAAACCGAAAGAAAGAGGAAAATGCGTAAAACGCGTAAAATGCATAAAACGTAAAAACGTGTTACACAACCATAGGAGGTATATGACCTCAACTAGGGTCCTATATGGATTCCTAAGACTTAGTTACACACTAAGAACATGTGGAAATAATTCCCGAAGAAAACGGATCCGTATAGTGAGTTAAAAACGCAAACGGAGCCTTAAAGCACCTTTTCAGGGAAAACCCAGAAATGTAACTTTAAGTGGTCAAATGGACTTGTAAAAACTATAGTCAATCATATAACTATAATTAAACATTTATGAGAGTCTAAGAATAATTAAAATTACAAAATGAGAAAAATCCGGAAAACGGACCCGGTTAGTGAATAGTGTCAAAACCAAGAATTTGGTAGCGTTTCTTGCGAAAAGACGAAAACGTCCTCCTGGGATATTAATAAGGGGTCCAGTTTTAAGAGTGACTCAGCACTCTCCCTCTCAACTAATTAATACTATTAAGTCTTTATAAGTTAGAAAAGACAAAACCATAAAGCAAAAGTATAAAATTTACTTTTCTATTCTCTCTCTCCCATTCCCATCTTCCCCTCTCACGTTTTCCCCTCCTTCCCAAACTTCTCCAGCTTCTCCCATCCATCCATGGCGATTTGAGAACCCTCCTCACCAGCTCAACTTCTTCTTCCATTTTCAAGGCTTAAACAAAGCCAAAAAATCAAAAAATTACATATTCTTACTCCCCTCATCTGGGAGATTCTCTTCCACCTCTCAAAATCCCCAAATCTTGAAGTTGGTCTCCATGGCTGGAGCTCCTCTTGAAGGAAGAAGAAGCCCATTGTGAGCTAGATTACTTCCTTGTTTGTTAAGGTAAGAAAGAAGCTCAAAATACCTCATTCTCTAGTTTCTATGGTGACCTAAAATTCCAGATTTTTGAACCCCATTGTTCTTCTTGTTCTAGCTCCATTTTATCTTCAAGAAGTTCTGGAGCCTTGCCTTGTTGGTTTCCAAAAACTTCCTCTAGAAGTTGGAAGGTAAATCCCCTTTTAAGTGCTTTAAACATTCTTCCTCCATTCTAGGTTGTTTCAAGAGTTTAAGTGACTACCTAGTAATTGTTAGTGTTTCTTGGCATTAGCTATAGCATTAGCAAATAAATTCCCATTGGCCGGTTGCTAATCAAGTAACAAAGAAAGAAAAGAGCAAGAAGAAAAGAGAAAGAAGAGAAGTGTAAAATAAGACTTGACGACTTAAGGTAAATAAGCTACCTTAGTGCTATCCTTAATGCCTTAGAAATTTTGGGATGGGAAGCTAAAACAATGAACCAAAAATTGAGTTAAAAATGTGTTTGGTAGTTAGAAGAGAGAATTGTGAATTGATGTGTGATTTAAGGGCCTTGGAGCCAAGTAGTTTATGATTATTGTACTATAATGTAGTTGGTGAATTGTGGATGAGATTTGGATGAGTTGTGTGCTGGTAGAATCCGTAATGGATTTGGTTAGTTGAAATTGATTAGGTGAATGATGTGTTGAATTGTGAATGTCTTGGGTTAGGTGATGAAGACAATGAAATTTGGATGTGCTAGTGTAGCAACGAAGTTAGTTATGGCAAATTTTCTATAGAAAATAAGTATTTTAAGTGACATTATGAGTTGGAGAACCTAAGGTTGATTATGAGGAAAGTAGAGTGTAAATGGATGAATTAAACTCACCAAAAACTAGAGTATAAGAATTGAGTAGATTTGTGCAAAAAAATCTGTAGCAAGATTGGAGTAGGAGTGTTGGATGTGCTAGGGATGAATTAAGGTATATGACCTTGAAAGTAAAGGTTGGACTTGGTACATGGGATGAATGTGCTTATGAAGGATGTGGTATGGCTATAATGGTTGAGAGTATGTTGTAAATTGTCATGGGAATGTTGGAAATGCACTAGTGTGCATAAGTGTCGAAAATAAGAATGGAAAATTGTACAATTGATCAAGGATTATGTGATGAGTTGATTAATGGTTTAGGAAGATTTAATTTGTGTTTATGGTGTTAGAACATGCTAGAAACACATGTGAAAAGGATTGAGAAAGAGTCGGGCAAGAAACAAGTTAAAAACAATTTAAAACTGACAAATGTTGTAGACTTATAGTAGGATCCGAGACCTAGGTCTTGGATGAGGTCCCGGGCCACCTCTTAAAAATGTCCAAAAATTGTGCTTGAGTGTTGGTCCGGGACTTATAAGAAGTACAAGTCCCGGACCAGGTTAAAAAAAACTTGCCGAGAATACGTTTCGGTGTGTGGTCCGGGACTTACCTCAAGTATAAGGTCCCAGACCAGTGTAAGAATCAACCCGTGAGTTGTGGCAGTGTATTGGTCCGGGACTTAAGGGCCGGACCAAGTCCCACACCACACCAAAAATGTTATCGTGAGTGTACAAATGAAACCTAATTATGAGGAATTGAATGGTAATGGTATTAAAAGATATTTAAGACTTGTTTGATGACATGTAAAGGTCATTAGGAGTATAAACAAGTGTTAGATTGAATGTGAAAGTGAGAACTTAAGACCACATGAGTAAGTTGATATTAACGGGACAGCAGGGTTAAGTACGGGTGTACTAGTCGTTAATTACCATATTGTCATGATGTTAATCGAAACACGTGGAATGTTGTCAGTGATGCGAGAATTATCTGAGGAGCGTGAGGCAAACACTAGAGTAATTCCTTGGTGAAATGTATGATTTTCTCATGCCCTGTATGCTACCAAGGCTACCTCGATTGTGTGATTGTGTGTTTGTTTGCCATCACCTAATCAAGATAAATGCACGAATATGATTTACTGCATTTCCTTTATGTCTTGTTATTGACATTGCACTTGAATGAGTTGTGACTAACATTTTAAGTTTATATAACTCATGAAAAACATAAATGATGGTCGTAGAACCATGAGGTATTGATTGAAAACTCTCACTAACTCCTTAACTATGAGACCTTTCTAACTTTAAGAAAATGGTAACTTGGAGGATGTGAGAAGCCCGATATAATTTCGGTCACGCGTGAGAATGAGGAAACAAGAGAGATTGTTTTCCGAGTTCTGGCCTAACCTTCCCACCATGGTCCAGACCCTTATGGGCGCAACCCGGGAAAGTAAGCCAACCTAAAGCCCGGTGTTAAGATAGTCTTGTCTCTACCCGGAGGTCAACCGACTTGACTGAAAAGATTATTCAAGAGAAGGATAATTGGTGAAGTAAGATCGTGACTAGTGTGGGTCATATGATCAAGAGTAAAGAGTTAAAAACATCCGATTAAATCGGATGAGGTATTAACTGACAAAGAGATGAAGAGAGAACTTGAGAAGAGAATCTCAAGGCCTTAATGAATAATGAATGGATGACTTGTGAATTATCCTCCATTTGCATGTGTGATACGCTATGCTGAGTGTTGCTTTTGCATGATTATTATGTACTTCATACTAGCATGTTTGCTTGAATTAAAAATGGACTCCATGTATGCGACCAAGTAGTTGGCGTACCCCGTTAGCACGCGGGGTATGCGAATTTCATACCAGCAAGTTGTATTGAGCCCCTTTGGGGCCAAGCATTTTTTTCAGGTACCCGACAAGCAGAATGGTCGAGAGTGAGTGAGACCGGGCCGTTATGCTTTGGTTAGCTAGGGTTTATTTTGATTGCGGTACGGAGTTATACCTGGGCTTGTAGCCTATTGAATGGCCGGTGTACCATGTTGTACAAGTTTGTATTTTGAACTAAGTAGGTCTCGTTAGACATGAGCAGGGTGTTATACTCATAGTCGATTGTATAAACTAATGAGAACAGAATGTATATTGGGATTGTACATTAGAAAACTTGGTACAGTTGGATTGTAAGTGTATTTGACTCGGTCTAGAATGAAAAATAGAATGAGGATTGTAATAGTGTAAGTGCGGCGGCTATTCCGGACCATCAGACCGTTACTATTCTTAATTTGGGCCTTGTTAGTCACGTGGGTGGCTAACGGTATTGTTTCACCCACCGTTGGATTTGGATTTCCCGCTGCGAAGGTAATGACGTACGAGACAATTAGAAGATAATGATGTGATTAGCGGTAGGGTTGTTACAGTGAAACTCTCGTAACCTCCCTAGACGTTTATTAGAGACCACTGATATTTTGTATTCCTACCACTCAAAGGTTGATATTGTGTACTATATAAGGACATATACTGGAATACAAGATCCGTGTCTATTTCCTCCTTCATTGTCTCTTATATTCTCTTACTCTCATCTCCTAATATTATAAGAGACTTGTTGTATTTTAATATTTATCGATTTGACCCAATTTAAACAATAGATGGATTGGAAAGTTTAACCGTAAGTTGACTCATCTTGTATACGCTTAATCCAAATCTGATCTGGTTAATTATTTTCTTGATCCAATATTTCATTGACAACTTTCTACATCGCAGCAACATGAAATTATTATGTTTTCATGATTGATGACGAAGTGCACCAATATTTATATATATAATACTTGCATTTATATTATATTACATATTTACAAGTATGCTTGCAAAGGAGTTATAACCATTTTGTCAAGATAAGGCATTCTTTTAACAACAGAGGTAATTCACAGCAGATTAATAGCAGTACCAAGAATACTACATATTATACCGACCAGCTTTACACTTAACCATGTACCTAGCGGAAAATTTACCAAAAAGAACTCAATTTATATAATTTTGAAGAAATATGTCATTATTATTTTTGTAGGCTAATATTTTTTCTAACACAAACCACAAGTATTATTTTGAGATTTTCACATAAAATAAGTATGATTAAGTGAATGAGTAGCTAGATATATTATAAAACAATAAATTTGCGTCAGATTAGGTATGGACGTGAAATTAACCCTAACTCAGACCATAAAATAAATAGGTCATAATGACGGCCCTAAGGTCTCATACCGTGTTGTGTTCCAGCTACGTCTTCCTCTGCCAAGATATAACTAGGGGCTGAGCATTCGGTCGGTTAATTCGGTTTAACCGATAACCGAAATTTTTTCGGTTAAAAAAACCGAAATTTTAACCGTTTGTAAAATTTTGGTTAATTCGGTTAATTCAGTTAACCGAATTATTATACGGGTCGGTTATCGGTTGTAATTTTGGAAAATCGGTTAACCGATTAACCGATATATGTTACTGACCTAGTATGCCGTTTTTAGTTCCCCTCTTTTATTTTCAACTTTTCCTCCAGTCCACCGTGCTGCTCCTTCCTCTCCCGCTGCTACTCAAGTCGCGACTCGCGACCTCACCAGTCACCACCAACTTCACGCATGGCTTCACTCTCACAGTCTCACTCCTTCGCCCATCTTCACGAATCACGCCAGTTCATCCACCGCGCCGCCAACACCAGTTCACCGGCACCCACTGCTTGATCCTCCGCCGTTCTCCATCGAGCGTCACTCCTTTCACTCACGGTAATTTTGCTTGCAACCCTAACTCTAATCGACGAACAATTTTATGTCTCCTTATGTAATTTTCTACCGAGTAAATTGGTGAAGAGTCCCTACCTAGCGAGTAGAACATACATACCTGCCTCACCTTTCTTCATTTCTTCTCTCTGAAATTCAAACTAGCAAACAAAGAGCATATAAGCTTACTTTCTTCATTCTCTTCTTGTGATTCGTACGCCTCTGGGTTATGGTACTTACTGGTAGTTCTTGTGATTCGTACGCTTACTTGCAGATGTTTCTCTGAATTGTAATGTGATCACTTTGACCGATATTTCTTACTAGGGATTATTTTATCCTCAGCCCCAAATTCTCTCTTTGGAGGCTACTGTCTCTTAAAAGGTTGCTTTTGTTAAGCTTTCTCGTGGCTTATTTTTGGATGGTACTCAACGTTGCTGATAACAAAAGGTTGCTTTTGTTAAGCTTTCAAGTGGCCTGTACTCGAATAGGATGTCTATTCTTTGTTCTGTAACGTCAGCCTTCAGCAGTACGAGTTTACTTGTCTTTTCATTTATATGTTTCTGTTTACTTATTCGCAGTTGGAAACAAATTGAAGTCTTAATTAACAGTTGCTCCTATATTTGATAAAGGTTCGAGATGCTAAAATTAAGTTCTTAACAAGTCTGAAGCTCAACAATGAAGAACAACAAGAATGGAGAAAATTATCAGCAACGTTGAAGGTAAAGATTCTGCTCTATCATTTTTAGAGATGACAAAGTATGGCAGCTTACGTGTTTTCTTCAGAAATTTATCAGGCATTTCTATTTTTAAATTGTAACTATATTTTTTCTCCTCCTGAGTCTCTGTCATCTGCTTGTTTTGGCCTACTAGTGTGAAGCCTTCGGGAAGGAAGGGTGCATATTCTTTGTTGGGCGGACATATCTGCTCTAGTGGCCCTTTTTTTATAGCATCTGCATCTTACTATTTGCTATTTGTCTCTTTCACGAAGCTTTTCCAAATGCTGATATTTTTCTTCCTTGCGTGGTCTTGCAGGCAGAATATCCAAAGCACACTCCCTTACTTGCTAAGATCCTAGAGGGTTTGCTGTCTGTAAACAATGTCGACAAGAAAATCTTCCATTATGAAGAGGTAAGCCTGTTCCCATGGTAACTACTTCATCCAGCTGACAATGCTTTTGGTTAAGCAAGTTCAAATCCTACTGTTGAAATCCATGACTCTTACTCTCTCTGAATGTTGCACCTCGATAACTTGGTCGGCTGTGTCATTTCCCTAACAAGGCTAATGCAGAGAACAACCTAGGAAATTTACTCTGTAATGCATTTCAATAGATGCTCTTTGTTAGAGGATCTTGACTTCCAGAATGCAGTTTGCAAAATCTCATCTAAAATTATCCGCATCTAGCTTCAATAAATATGGGGGTTAGGGTACTCTACCTTTTAATTTGAACTTTTTTTCCCAACTAGACTATACAAAATAGAATGTTGTAGTTGATGTTATAGAACTCCGATGTGTCTGTCTGGTTGTTAAATAATTTCTTTAGAGAGACAGTGGGATAATCAGCATGTCTAACATACAAACTTTGACCTTTCAGTCTAGAGAATCAGTGGGGGTGGTATCTAGTATATTATATTGATTAAAGGTAGAACTTATAGAAAGCTTAATTAAGGGGGAGGGAAGAGTATGATCGGTTTGAACTTGAAGGTCATTAAGGCGTCAGACAGGATTCAAAAGATGGGGGTGGCTTCTGATTTCTTTTCGTTTGGTTTCTTCAGTGGCTAATTGTTCCTGTTCTTGGTCATTCCGGCTATTTTTATGTGATCTTTGAGCTACCCTGTTTCTTCTCATTCCACTTCCGCCTTAGTCTTGAACTTATTTTTTTGCCGGTACTAGACTCTTTATATTTTCTTTCAGCCTATTAGTAGCTCCCTTTGATTTTTTTTTTTGCTCTGCATAAAATGCAGGTGGTGATTGCAGCAAAACGTAATATATAGTAGTATGACAAGGAGGAGCTAGCTAAGTACCTTGCACAAAAAAGTGACCCGGAGGATGAAGAAGCAGATGTAAGTATTGATGTGACTGAATGAGCAGGCATCCATCTACTTGGTTTTTGGTTGTTCTGTACATCTATTAGTTTCGTAATCTGTTTTGGTGTATGCCTTGTTACTCATGTTGATGCAATGCAGAAAACTAAGAAGAAGATGGAGATGATTCGAGACCAGTTAGCTGATTCCCTGTACCAGAAAGGAATTGCCCTCAGTGAAACTGTAGCTGTATGCAGTTTTGTATACTCATCATGTTGCTGTATACAGTTTTGTATACTCATCATGTTGTATTTTTTTGCTTGCAGGTGCAGCTGCCTCCTCCCGTGGATGATGAAATTCCCAATGCTAGTCTCAAATTGGCAGTGACACGGGATTGTTGATGTTTATTGTTGTGCTTTCTATCCTAGTTTTCTCTGAAAAATCAGCGTTTGATGATGCTGCTAGTGATAAAATGCTTTTGCATTTGAGACTAAGATGTGTTATGATAATGACAGTGGCATTGTTCGGTGAAAAAATTTGTAGTGTGGACTATTTGTGATTTGTGAAGTATTAGTTTGGATTTATGTTGGGTAGGTAGTATATATGTGATTGGAGTTTAAGCTATAAAACTCCACAGTCTGTTACATTTCTACAGGTTGTTTTCCCACTGTTCGATTTTCAGTTTTTTTTCGTTTTTTTTTCGGTTTTTTGTCCGGTTTTTGGTTTCGTTTTTTTTTTCGGTTTTTTCGGTTTTCGGTTTTTCCGGTGACCGAAAACCGAAAAAAATAATAATCGGTTTTCGGTTCGGTTTTCGGGTATAGGTTATAAGAATTCGGTTAATTCGGTTAATTCGGTTTCGGTTATTTCGGTTTTTATTAAGAAAATCAGTTAATTCGGTTATAACCGAATTAACCGAAAACCAATCGGTTTTTGTAATTCGGTTTTCGGTTAAACCGAAATAACCGAATGCTCAGCCCTAGATATAACTAAGGCTATGCTTCCCAATTTTCGGGCAAGGAAAATTGTTTGCAAGAAGAATAACTCATGGTATCCTGTACACTAAGCTACACATGTCTTACAAAGATAGCTATCTCTCTTTAAAACAAGTCCCTTTCTCGTCGGGTTAACTAGATTACAATTTACAACCTTATCAAGAATCTCATCAAGAATCTTATCAACCATATTTCCGTCATTGACGGATATATTTCTAATCATCGATGGTGTTTAATCTTGTCTGTCAATGAAGCTTTTTTTTCTTTTTTACTGCTTAATCCCACTTCCAAATTCATAGGTATTTTTCGACTCATCATTTCTTATTCATCATGTAGTTGTACGTCCCGCTATTATACAGAAGAAGAAAATACTACAAAAATTATTATAGACTTGGATAGAATATTTATTTCTCTACAGCATCAAACTGGATATATTTAAGATAACTTTCAGTTGTATAATCCATGAACTCCCATAATTCTATGATAATAATATATGTAATACCCCCATCCCACATCGGGATATGAGTTGTAATGTGAGTGGTTTATAATGATACATATGTGTTGACTACAACAACAGGCCTTCCACTTTTAAGCCCAAGTTAGGATTGAGGGCCTAAAGTGGCTAGTTTTCAAGCCTGATGACTTGGGGGCTAGGTTGTTGGACAGTTGCTCATATGGGGTGTTACAAATGGTATCAGAGCGGACTCGGGACCGTGTCGGGATGGGTAACCCGACACCTATCGAGGAGGTCCATGAGACTTGGATATTAGGCTTGCGACGAGGACGTCGCATTCTTTGAGTGGGGGAGTATGTAATACCCCCATCCCACATCGGGATATGAGTTGTAATGTGAGTGGTTTATAAGGATACATATGTGTTGACTACAACAACAGGCCTTCCACTTTTAAGCCCAAGCTAGGATTGAGGGCCTAAAGTGGCTAGTTTTCAAGCCCGATGGCTTGGGGGCTAGGTTGTTGGACAGTTGCTCATATGGGGTGTTAATATACGCCACTATTCTATTTGTTAATTGAAAAAAAAAAACACAAGTAATAATGTTTTTCTGAAACGGTTGTCGATCTTGTTTTTTTATTCTTAACTTTCTTTTTAAAATTATTATTTTACTCTCTGTTTTAACAATTTATAATTTAAAACTGAACCTTTAATTTTTACAAACATCTTTTTATATGGGTATTTCACTCACATGTACAAAAACGTTCTTTACGTAAACAATTTTTCATTCTTTTTAAATTTCAATGGTGATGCAGTATAATTTATATAACCTAATGTTATCATTTTTATATTATAAATATTCGTTAGTGTGCTCAGAAGAGGTAAATGATAAGTATTATTATATTAAAATATGTGATAGGGTATATCTTTTCAATTTGTTTTATACTTTATAAACGTTTCCAATAATGATTTAAAACATTTTCACAAACTTATGTAATTGTTTCCATCACTATTATAGAAAAGATGAATACTCACTAGTAGAAAAAAAGATTTTAAATGACGCACTTTAAACCACGGTTAATCACGTAACCGTCATTTAAAAACTTTATACCACGGTTATTATCATAACCGTCACATAAAGTGTCGGCGGGAGATTTTATACCACGGTTCCACGCAAAACCGTCGTATATAGCGTGACGTGATGCATTTATATACCACGGTTCTGACGGAACCGTCATATATAGTTTGACGTGTTGTATTCTAAACCACGGTTGTGGGTGGAACCGTCATATATACTTTGACGCGTTGTATTTTAAACCACGGTTTTGTGACAACCGTCATTTTTAGTCATGTTTAAACAACTTTAAATGACGGTTTTCTTGGTAGAACCGTGGTATATAGTCTAAGAGGAAATTCAAATTTTCGGCGAAAATTAACGCGAGTCTTTCTCTTTCTTCTATTAGATATATTTCTCCCTTGTTTACAACCAACACTATCGAACAAGTCGAACATCCTCTCTAGCTAGCCTCAACTCTTCTTCTCTTCAACTCCTTTTTTTTGCAACCCACCGGCGAACATGGAGCGCGCAACCCACCGGCGAACTGGAAAACAAGGAACACATGCGCCTCTTCTTCATGCTCTGCGCCTCTTCTTCACGGTAATTAATTTTTGCGAACAAGGAACAAATGCTCTACGGCTCTTCTTCATGCTCTGCGCCTCCTCTTCACTGTAATTTTTGCGAACAAGGAACACATGCTCTGCGCCTTGAAGAAGGAACACATGCTCGTCGTCAAACAAATGCTTTGCGGCTCTTCTTCATGCTCTGCGCCTTGAACAAGGAACACATGCTCGCCGACGAACACGGCGATTGAAGGCGGCGCTAAATCGCCGGCGATTTTAGAAAAAAAAGACTATAAACCAAACCGTGGTTTATTTGTTGATTTTATAAATTATATACCACAGTTTTACACAATAACCGTCATTAAAACTCACTTTTATACCACGGTTCGGGCTTTTAACCGTGGTATAAAGTCAATGATCTCACGGGAGAAAGGGGTCTTAAACGACGGTCAAAACGAACCGTGGTTTATAACCTCGATTTTAAACGACGGTTCTTAACCGTGGTTTTTATAGTCATTTTCAAATATACGACGCGAGAGTATTAACCACGGTTTGGAACCGTGGTATATAGGCAAAATAACCGTCATTAAAAATATTTTTCCACTAGTGACTAAATGTTATACAATTTCCCTCTTGGGCATTCTCATTGAATTATTGTGTATTTGAATTTTTTCATAGCATTTATTAGTTTACAGAGATTGAGTAATTGATAAATCGAATGCTATAAACTTTTGTAAACGATAAACTGAGTTGTTGAAGTCGATTTTACATACTCATTAACCTTGGTTTTAACGTATCCATAATAATTTATCAACATTTCCACCAATAATTAGAAACATTTCCACAACCTTTTATAATCTTTTCCATCACAATTATAAAAAAATGACACTAACTGTATATATTATTTGTCCTTAACCGTCCTCATCAAATCATTGTATAATAATATTTATTAGCATTTATCCGTTTATAAAGCTTGATTGATTCATAAAACTGAAGACTATAAATATTTGGAAACGAAACTGGGTTGTTGGAATCAATTTTACGTATTAATTTAACCTTTGGTATCGCATATCCATGATAATTTATATACGTTTCCACTGGTGATTAGAAACATGTACACAATGTATATAATCGATTCCACAACTATAATGGAAAATATGATACTAACTGTTATATATATATACTTTTACTTTGGCCGTTCTTATTGAATCGTTGTATACAAAATATTTTCTTAGCATTTATCATTTACCGAGTTTGACTGATTGATAAACCTAAAGGTTGTAATTGTTTTGAAACAATCAACTCAGTTGTTGGATTCGATTTTATTTTATGTATACATCAACCTTGATTTTTATGTACCCACAATAACTTATAAACGTTTCCACTGATGATACAGACATATACACAACCTTCCATAACCGTTTTCCATCACTGTTATAAAAAGATGACACTAACAGTTATATAGTATATTTTCTTTGGTCGTTCTTATCGGATCATAGTGTATAGCATTTACCAGTTTACACCTAAAGGCTATAAACGTTTAGATATGATAAACTGAGAGTTGTTGGATTCAATTTTACGTATTCGTTAACCTTGGTGTTTACGTATCCACGATAACTTATAAACGTTTCCACTAATGATTAGAAACATGTACACAACCTACGTATAATTGTTCCCATCACTATTATAGAAAAGACACAACCTATTAGTATAAACGTTGGAAACGATAAACTCAGTTGGTGGAATCAATTTTACGTATTCATTTAATCTTGGTTTTTACTTATCCACGATAATTTATAAACGTTTCCACCAATAATTAGAAACATATACTTAACCTTCTATAATCGTTTTCATCACTATTATAGGATGACACAACCTATTAGTATATATCTTTTCTTTAACCGTTCACTATTATAGGATGACACAACCTATTAGTATAAGATTATTTTCTTAGCCTTAATCAATTTAACCCAAAGGCTATAAACGTTTGGAAACGATAAACTGAGTTAGTGGAGTCAATTTTATGTATTCATTTAATCTTGGTTTTTACGTATCCACGATAATTTATAAAAGTTTCCACCAATAATTAGAAACATATACATAACCCTCTATAATCGTTTCCATCACTACTATAGGATGACACAACCTATTAGTATATATCTTTCCCTTTGACCGTTCACTATTATAGGATGACACAACCTATTAGTATAAGATTATTTTCTTAGCCTTAATCAATTTATAGAGCTTGACTGATTGATAAACCCAAAGGCTATAAACGTTTGGAAACGATAAACTGAGTTTGGGTGGAGTCAATTCTATGTATTCATTTAATCTTGGTTTTTACGTATCCACGATAATTTAGAAACGTTTCCACCAATAATTAGAAACATATACATAACCCTCTACAATTGTTTCCATCACTATTATAGGATCACACAACCTATTAGTATATATCTTTCCCTTTGACCATTCATATTGAATAATTATGTATAAGAATATTTTATTAATATTTTTCAGTTTACAAAGCTTGATTGATAAATATACGAGAAGGTTATAAACATTTGAATATGATAAACTGACTTGTTGGAGTCGACTTTACGTGCTCGTTAACTTTTGAGTTGTGTGTATGTGTGATAATATCTAACATGAAAGGCTAATGTTTTTACGTTCAATATTTTTTTAATGCATTTTACTTCACTTTTTTGACTTAGAAAAAATATAAATATTACCTTAATGTTTTTTATATTAGCAATTGTTCTAAAAAAATTATTCAGAATTGATATATACTCTATTTTTATATATATGTATAAGTAACAAATATTATTAGATTAAAAAACTATTATACAATAGCTACTCATGTATAACTCATCTAAAAGCTTTGTATAATTGATGATTATTCTGTAATAATTATAACTAATTATATTGTTAAGATATTGTAAAATAAAAAAATTCGAACACAATACGCATTTGATTTAACACCTAGTTTGATGGAATAATTTTCATGATTTTAGAACAATAGTACACTAAAGAATGTTGTACACCATACGTTTTTTTGATGGACTTAATTCCCAGCGCCTCCACTTCATGCTATATAATTTATTTTCTTCTAAAAGAATAATGTTCCGTCGCTTCACTTCCGTCACGTAATCCGAACCCCTTTAAAAGGTACGTACGCTAGATGTAACAATTAAGTCTGTTTTACTTCTCATAAATGACTATTAAAATTCTACAAATGATAGATAATTAACAAATTTATCAATTAATGTTTCCCCACGAGCTTAAAATATAAATTTATAATTAAGCTGTATAATATTGGGTAAATTCATGGAAGTTGATGTTATCCCACTTCATTTCTTCATAGTGGGTACTTTATCAGTAATCCCAGAAAATGTGTGTTTTTTTAAAATATTTGTTCAGAAGCCGATAATCCCATTATTGACTTCTGTACACCGATAATAGGATTATCGGTCTGTGTAAATGTAAAAGTAACCATTTTACAGTTAGCAAAGAAGCCGATAATGATATTATTGGTTTCTTTGCAAACCGTAAAATGACTAAAATCAATATATAACTAATTGTGGAAAAATTCACAATATACCATTGTTTAAGTTTCTAATTCACAAAATACCACTGTTTTTTTTCGTAATTCAGCTTTAAACATGCTTAAACGTTGTCCAAAATTGATGAAACTGAAACTTATATGAACGATGCTAAAGTGTTATATTTTTGGTCCAATATCAAATTTGAAGTTTTTTTAAGCTCATATGTGACATGTAGGACCCACTAAACATGTCACATGTATTATTTAATTATTATACATAAACTGTATTATCAGTATTATTATACATAAACTGTATTATTTAAATAAAATATATATAATTAACTAACAAATAATTAACTACAACTAAATTAATTACTAAGGTTCATTGTAATAAATTATAATTAATTATTTTACAATTAAAACATACGGTAGAAAAACTAACATTCAATTTAACTAGCTAAGTAAAATAACCGTTAGTTTAACAACTAACATTAGTATTATTATACGTTAACATATGTGTTAAATAGATATATTATTGTAAAAATAATTAATTGCTAAATACATTATCTGGATCATAATTAATGACTAAATATACTAATCGGGTCATTAGACACATATGTTAAAGTATAATAATACTAGTAATAGTTGTTAAATAAAGATTAGTTAATTAATTGTCCATTTATTGATTAGTAAGTAAGATTAGTTAATTAATTATATATTGATTTTAGTCGTTTTAGAATTTATAAAGAAGCCAATAATATATACCATTATCGACTTCTTTACAAACTGTAAAATAATTACTTTTACATTTGCACAGAAGAAGCCGAATCCTATTATCAGTGTATAGAAGCTGATAACGAGATTATCCACCTCTTTACAAATATTAAAAAAAACACGTTCTCTAGAACTAGGTACCATCCCTCGACCTCACGAAATTTTCCGTATAATATTAATGTTTCTAGTTGGATTTTTACAATTTTATTTTGGTCAATGAGAGTTTAGGCTTGGAAGAGTTGAGGCTAGCTAGAGAGGATGTTCGACTGTTCGATAGTGTTGGTTGTAAACAAGGAGAAATATATCTAATAGAAGAAAGAGAAAGACTCGCGTTAATTTTCGCCGAAAATTTGAATTTCCTCTTAGACTATATACCACGGTTCTACCAAGAAACCGTCATTTAAAGTTGTTAAACATGACTAAAAATGACGGTTGTCACAAAACCGTGGTTTAAAATACAACGCGTCAAAGTATATATGACGGTTCCACCCACAACCGTGGTTTAGAATACAACACGTCAAAACTATATATGACGGTTCGTCGAACCGTGGTATAAAATGCATCACGTCACGCTATATACGACGGTTTTGCGTGGAACCGTGGTATAAAATCTCCCGCCGACACTTTATGTGACGGTTATGATAATAACCGTGGTATAAAGTTTTTAAATGACGGTTACGTGATTAACCGTGGTTTAAAGTGCGTCATTTAAAATCTTTTTTCTACTAGTGAGTATTCATCTTTTCTATAATAGTGATGGAAACAATTACATAAGTTTGTGAAAATGTTTTAAATCATTATTGGGAACGTTTATAAAGTATAAAACAAATTGAAAAGATATACCCTATCACATATTTTAATATAATAATACTTATCATTTACCTCTTCTGAGCACACTAACGAATATTATAATATAAAAATGATAACATTAGGTTATATAAATTATACTGCATCACCATTGAAATTTAAAAAGAATGAAAAATTGTTTACGTAAAGAACGTTTTTGTACATGTGAGTGAAATACCCATATAAAAAGATGTTTGAAAAATTAAAGGTTCAGTTTTAAATTATAAATTGTTTAAAACAGAGAGTAAAATAATAATTTTAAAAAGAAAGTTAAGAATAAAAAAACAAGATCGACAACCGTTTCAGAAAAACATTATTACTTGTGTTTTTCTTTTTCAATTAACAAATAGAATAGTGGCGTATATTGTAACACCCCATATGAGCAACTGTCCAACAACCTAGCCCCAAGCCATCGGGCTTGAAAACTAGCCACTTTAGGCCCTCAATCCTAGCTTGGGCTTAAAAGTGGAAGGCCTGTTGTTGTAGTCAACACATATGTATCCTTATAAACCACTCACATTACAACTCATATCCCGATGTGGGATGGGGGTATTACATACTCCCCCACTCAAAGAATGCGACGTCCTCGTCGCAAGCCTAATATCCAAGTCTCATGGACCTCCTCGATAGGTGTCGGGTTACCCATCCCGACACGGTCCCGAGTCGCTCTGATACCATTTGTAACACCCCATATGAGCAACTGTCCAACAACCTAGCCCCCAAGTCATCAGGCTTGAAAACTAGCCACTTTAGGCCCTCAATCCTAACTTGGGCTAAAAGTGGAAGGCCTGTTGTTGTAGTCAACACATATGTATCATTATAAACCACTCACATTACAACTCATATCCCGATGTGGGATGGGGGTATTAACATATATTATCATAGAATTATGGGAGTTCATGGATTATACAACTGAAAGTTATCTTAAATATATCCAGTTGATGCTGCTGTAGAGAAATAATATTCTATCCAAGTCTATAATAATTTTTGTAGTATTTCTTCTTCTGTATAATAGCGGGACGTACAACTACATGATGAATAAGAAATGATGAGTCGAAAATACCTATGAATTTGGAAGTGGGATTAAGCAGTAAAAAGAAAAAAAAGCTTCATTGACAGACAAGATTAAACACCATCGATGATTAGAAATATATCCGTCAATGACGGAAATATGGTTGATAAGATTCTTGATGAGATTCTTGATAAGTTTGTAAATTGTAATCTAGTTAACCCGACGAGAAAGGGACTTGTTTAAAGAGAGATAGCTATCTTTGTAAGACATGTGTAGCTTAGTGTACAGGATACCATGAGTATTCTTCTTGCAAACAATTTTCCTTGCCCGAAAATTGGGAAGCATAGCCTTAGTATATCTAGGGCTGAGCATTCGGTTATTTCGGTTTAACCGAAAACCGAATACAAAAACCGATTGGTTTTCGGTTAATTCGGTTATAACCGAATTAACTGATTTTCTTAATAAAAACCGAAATAACCGAAACCGAATTAACCGAATTCTTATAAACCTATACCCGAAAACCGAACCGAAAACCGATTATTATTTTTTTCGGTTTTCGGTCACCGGAAAAACCGAAAACCGAAAAAAACCGAAAACCGAAAACCGGACAAAAACCGAAAAAACCGAAAAAAAACTGGAAAATCGAACAGTGGGAAAACAACCTGTAGAAATGTAACAGAGACTGTGGAGTTTTATAGCTTAAACTCCAATCACATATATACTACCTACCCAACATAAATCCAAACTAATACTTCACAAATCACAAATAGTCCACACTACAAATTTTTCACCGAACAATGCCACTGTCATTATCATAACACATCTTAGTCTCAAATGCAAAAGCATTTTATCACTAGCAGCATCATCAAACGCTGATTTTTCAGAGAAAACTAGGATAGAAAGCACAACAATAAACATCAACAATCCCGTGTCACTGCCAATTTGAGACTAGCATTGGGAATTTCATCATCCACGGGAGGAGGCAGCTGCACCTGCAAGCAAAAAAATACAACATGATGAGTATACAAAACTGTATACAGCAACATGATGAGTATACAAAACTGCATACAGCAATACAGTTTCACTGAGGGCAATTCCTTTCTGGTACAGGGAATCAGCTAACTGGTCTCGAATCATCTCCATCTTCTTCTTAGTTTTCTGCATTGCATCAACATGAGTAACAAGGCATACACAAAAACAGATTACGAAACTAATAGATGTACAGAACAACCAAAAACCAAGTAGATGGATGCCTGCTCATTCAGTCACATCAATACTTACATCTGCTTCTTCATCCTCCGGGTCACTTTTTGTGCAAGGTACTTAGCTAGCTCCTCCTTGTCAATACTATCTATTACCTCGTTTGCTGCAATCACCACCTGCATTTTATGCAGAGCAAAAAAAAAAATCAAAGGGAGCTACTAATAGGCTGAAAGAAAATATAAAGAGTCTAGTACCGGCAAAAAAATAAGTTCAAGACTAAGGCGGAAGTGGAATGAGAAGAAACAGGGTAGCTCAAAGATCACATAAAAATAGCCGGAATGACCAAGAACAGGAACAATTAGCCACTGAAGAAACCAAACGAAAAGAAATCAGAAGCCACCCCCATCTTTTGAATCCTGTCTGACGCCTTAATGACCTTCAAGTTCAAACCGATCATACTCTTCCCTCCCCCTTAATTAAGCTTTCTATAAGTTCTACCTTTAATCAATATAATATACTAGATACCACCCCCACTGATTCTCTAGACTGAAAGGTCAAAGTTTGTATGTTAGACATGCTGATTATCCCACTGTCTCTCTAAAAGAAATTATTTAACAACCAGACAGACACATCGGAGTTCTATACATATCAACTACACATTCTATTTTGTATAGTCTAGTTGGGAAAAAAAGTTCAAATTAAAAGGTAGAGTACCCTAACCCCCATATTTATTGAAGCTAGATGCGGATAATTTTAGATGAGATTTTGCAAACTGCATTCTGGAAGTCAAGATCCTCTAACAAAGAGCATCTATTGAAATGCATTACAGAGTAAATTTCCTAGGTTGTTCTCTGCATTAGCCTTGTTAGGGAAATGACACAGCCGACCAAGTTATCGAGGTGCAACATTCAGAGAGAGTAAGAGTCATGGATTTCAACAGTAGGATTTGAACTTGCTTAACCAAAAGCATTGTCAGCTGGATGAAGTAGTTACCATGGGAACAGGCTTACCTCTTCATAATGGAAGATTTTCTTGTCGACATTGTTTACAGACAGCAAACCCTCTAGGATCTTAGCAAGTAAGGGAGTGTGCTTTGGATATTCTGCCTGCAAGACCACGCAAGGAAGAAAAATATCAGCATTTGGAAAAGCTTCGTGAAAGAGACAAATAGCAAATAGTAAGATGCAGATGCTATAAAAAAGGGCCACTAGAGCAGATATGTCCGCCCAACAAAGAATATGCACCCTTCCTTCGAAGGCTTCACACTAGTAGGCCAAAACAAGCAGATGACAGAGACTCAGGAGGAGAAAAAAATATAGTTACAATTTAAAATAGAAATGCCTGATAAATTTCTGAAGAAAACACGTAAGCTGCCATACTTTGTCATCTCTAAAATGATAGAGCAGGAATCTTTACCTTCAACGTTGCTGATAATTTCTCCATTCTTGTTGTTCTTCATTGTTGAGCTTCAGACTTGTTAAGAACTTAATTTTAGCATCTCGAACCTTTATCAAATATAGGAGCAACTGTTAAATTAAGACTTCAATTTGTTTCCAACTGCGAATAAGTAAACAGAAACATATAAATGAAAAGACAAGTAAACTCGTACTGCTGAAGGCTGACGTTACAGAACAAAGAATAGACATCCTATTCGAGTACAGGCCACTTGAAAGCTTAACAAAAGCAACCTTTTGTTATCAGCAACGTTGAGTACCATCCAAAAATAAGCCACGAGAAAGCTTAACAAAAGCAACCTTTTAAGAGACAGTAGCCTCCAAAGAGAGAATTTGGGGCTGAGGATAAAATAATCCCTAGTAAGAAATATCGGTCAAAGTGATCACATTACAATTCAGAGAAACATCTGCAAGTAGCGTACGAATCACAAGAACTACCAGTAAGTACCATAACCCAGAGGCGTACGAATCACAAGAAGAGAATGAAAGAAAGTAAGCTTATATGCTCTTTGTTTGCTAGTTTGAATTTCAGAGAGAAGAAATGAAGAAAGGTGAGGCAGGTATGTATGTTCTACTCGCTAGGTAGGGACTCTTCACCAATTTACTCGGTAGAAAATTACATAAGGAGACATAAAATTGTTCGTCGATTAGAGTTAGGGTGCAAGCAAAATTACCGTGAGTGAAAGGAGTGACGCTCGATGGAGAACGGCGGAGGATCAAGCAGTGGGTGCCGGTGAACTGGTGTTGGCGGCGCGGTGGATGAACTGGCGTGATTCGTGAAGATGGGCGAAGGAGTGAGACTGTGAGAGTGAAGCCATGCGTGAAGTTGGTGGTGACTGGTGAGGTCGCGAGTCGCGACTTGAGTAGCAGCGGGAGAGGAAGGAGCAGCACGGTGGACTGGAGGAAAAGTTGAAAATAAAAGAGGGGAACTAAAAACGGCATACTAGGTCAGTAACATATATCGGTTAATCGGTTAACCGATTTTCCAAAATTACAACCGATAACCGACCCGTATAATAATTCGGTTAACTGAATTAACCGAATTAACCAAAATTTTACAAACGGTTTAAAATTTCGGTTTTTTTAACCGAAAAAAATTTCGGTTATCGGTTAAACCGAATTAACCGAACCGAATGCTCAGCCCTAGTTATATCTTGGCAGAGGAAGACGTAGCTGGAACACACACGGTATGAGACCTTAGGGCCGTCAATTATGACCTATTATTTTATGGTCTGAGTTAGGGTTAATTTCACGTCCATACCTAATCTGACGCAAATTTTATTGTTTTTTATAATATATCTAGCTACTCATTCACTTAATCATACTTATTTTATGTGAAAATCTCAAAATAATACTTGTGGTTTGTGTTAGAAAATATTAGCCTACAAAAATAATAATGACATATTTCTTCAAAATTATATAATTGAGTTCTTTTTGGTAAATTTTCCGCTAGGTACATGGTTAAGTGTAAAGCTGGTCGGTATAATATGTAGTATTTTGGTACTGCTATTAATCTGCTGTGAATTTACCTCTGTTGTTAAAAGAATGCCTTATCTTGACAAAATGGTTATAACTCCTTTGCAAGCATACTTGTAAATATGTAATATAATATAAATGCAAGTATTATATATATAAATATTGGTGCACTTCGTCATCAATCATGAAAACATAATAATTTCATGTTGCTGCGATGTAGTAGAAAGTTGTCAATGAAATATTGGATCAAGAAAATAATAACCAGATCAGATTGGATTAAGCGTATACAAGATGAGTCAACTTACGGTTAAACTTTCCAATCCATCTATTGTTTAAATTGGGTCAAATCGATAAATATTAAAATACAACAAGTCTCTTATAATATTAGGAGATGAGAGTAAGAGAATATAAGAGACAATGAAGGAGGAAATAGACACGGATCTTGTATTCCAGTATATGTCCTTATATAGTACACAATATCAACCTTTGAGTGGTAGGAATACAAAATATCAGTGGTCTCTAATAAAACGTCTAGGAGGAGGTTACGAGAGTTTCACTGTAACAACCCTACCGCTAATCACATCATTATCTTCTAATTGTCTCGTACGTCATTACCTTCGCAGCGGGAAATCCAATCCAACGGTGGGTGAAACAATACCGTTAGCCACCCACGTGACTAACAAGGCCCAAATTAAGAATAGTAACGGTCTGATGGTCCGGAATAGCCGAGCACTTACACTATTACAATCCTCATTCTATTTTTCATTCTAGACCGAGTCAAATACACTTACAATCCAACTGTACCAAGTTTTCTAATGTACAATCCCAATATACATTCTGTTCTCATTAGTTTATACAATCGACTATGAGTATAACACCCTGCTCATGTCTAACGAGACCTACTTAGTTCAAAATACAAACTTGTACAACATGGTACACCGGCCATTCAATAGGCTACAAGCCCAGGTATAACTCCGTACCGCAATCAAAATAAACCCTAGCTAACCAAAGCATAACGGCCCGGTCTCACTCTCGACCATTCTGCTTGTCGGGTACCTGAAAAAAATGCTTGGCCCAAAGGGGCTCAATACAACTTGCTGGTATGAAATTCGCATACCCCGCGTGCTAACGGGGGTACGCCAACTACTTGGTCGCATACATGGAGTCCATTTTTAATTCAAGCAAACATGCTAGTATGAAGTACATAATAATCATGCAAAGCAACACTCAGCATAGCGTATCACACATGCAAATGGAGGATAATTCACAAGTCATCCATTCATTATTCATTAAGGCCTTGAGATTCTCTTCTCAAGTTCTCTCTTCATCTCTTTGTCAGTTAATACCTCATCCGATTTAATCGGATGTTTTAACTCTTTACTCTTGATCATATGACCCACACTAGTCACGATCTTACTTCACCAATTATCCTTCTCTTGAATAATCTTTTCAGTCAAGTCGGTTGACCTCCGGGTAGAGACAAGACTATCTTAACACCGGGCTTTAGGTTGGCTTACTTTCCCGGGTTGCGCCCATAAGGGTCTGGACCATGGTGGGAAGGTTAGGCCAGAACTCGGAAAACAATCTCTCTTGTTTCCTCATTCTCACGCGTGACCGAAATTATATCGGCTTCTCACATCCTCCAAGTTACCATTTTCTTAAAGTTAGAAAGGTCTCATAGTTAAGGAGTTAGTGAGAGTTTTCAATCAATACCTCATGGTTCTACGACCATCATTTATGTTTTTTCATGAGTTATATAAACTTAAAATGTTAGTCACAACTCATTCAAGTGCAATGTCAATAACAAGACATAAAGGAAATGCAGTAAATCATATTCGTGCATTTATCTTGATTAGGTGATGGCAAACAAACACACAATCACACAATCGAGGTAGCCTTGGTAGCATACAGGGCATGAGAAAATCATACATTTCACCAAGGAATTACTCTAGTGTTTGCCTCACGCTCCTCAGATAATTCTCGCATCACTGACAACATTCCACGTGTTTCGATTAACATCATGACAATATGGTAATAACGACTAGTACACCCGTACTTAACCCTGCTGTCCCGTTAATATCAACTTACTCATGTGGTCTTAAGTTCTCACTTTCACATTCAATCTAACACTTGTTTATACTCCTAATGACCTTTACATGTCATCAAACAAGTCTTAAATATCTTTTAATACCATTACCATTCAATTCCTCATAATTAGGTTTCATTTGTACACTCACGATAACATTTTTGGTGTGGTGTGGGACTTGGTCCGGCCCTTAAGTCCCGGACCAATACACTGCACAAACTCACGGGTTGATTCTTACACTGGTCTGGGACCTTATACTTGAGGTAAGTCCCGGACCACACACCGAAACGTATTCTCGGCAAGTTTTTTTAACCTGGTCCGGGACTTGTACTTCTTATAAGTCCCGGACCAACACTCAAGCACAATTTTTGGACATTTTTAAGAGGTGGCCCGGGACCTCATCCAAGACCTAGGTCTCGGATCCTACTATAAGTCTACAACATTTGTCAGTTTAAATGTTGTTTTAACTTGTTTCTTGCCCGACTCTTTCTCAATCCTTTTCACATGTGTTTCTAGCATGTTCTAACACCATAAACACAAATTAAATCTTCCTAAACCATTAATCAACTCATCACATAATCCTTGATCAATTGTACAATTTTCCATTCTTATTTTCGACACTTATGCACACTAGTGCATTTCCAACATTCCCATGACAATTTACAACATACTCTCAACCATTATAGCCATACCACATCCTTCATAAGCACATTCATCCCATGTACCAAGTCCAACCTTTACTTTCAAGGTCATATACCTTAATTCATCCCTAGCACATCCAAGACACTCCTACTCCAATCTTGCTACAGATTTTTTTGCACAAATCTACTCAATTCTTATACTCTAGTTTTGGTGAGTTTAATTCATCCATTTACACTCTACTTTCCTCATAATCAACCTTAGGTTCTCCAACTCATAATGTCACTTAAAATACTTATTTTCTATAGAAAATTTGCCATAACTCGTTTGCTACACTAGCACATCCAAATTTCATTGTCTTCATCACCTAACCCAAGACATTCACAATTCAACACATCATTCACCTAAATCAATTTCAACTAACCAAATCCATTACGGATTCTACCAGCACACAACTCATCCAAATCTCATCCACAATTCACCAACTACATTATAGTACAATAATCATAAACTACTTGGCTCCAAGGCCCTTAAATCACACATCAATTCACAATTCTCTCTTCTAACTACCAAACACATTTTTAACTCAATTTTTGGTTCATTGTTTTAGCTTCCCATCCCAAAATTTCTAAGGCATTAAGGATAGCACTAAGGTAGCTTATTTACCTAAGTCGTCCAAGTCTTATTTTACACTTCTCTTCTTTCTCTTTTCTTCTTGCTCTTTTCTTTCTTTGTTACTTGATTAGCAACCGGCCAATGGGAATTTATTTGCTAATGCTATAGCTAATGCCAAGAAACACTAACAATTACTAGGTAGTCACTTAAACTCTTGAAACAACCTAGAATGGAGGAAGAATGTTTAAAGCACTTAAAAGGGGATTTACCTTCCAACTTCTAGAGGAAGTTTTTGGAAACCAACAAGGCAAGGCTCCAGAACTTCTTGAAGATAAAATGGAGCTAGAACAAGAAGAACAATGGGGTTCAAAAATCTGGAATTTTAGGTCACCATAGAAACTAGAGAATGAGGTATTTTGAGCTTATTTCTTACCTTAACAAACAAGGAAGTAATCTAGCTCACAATGGGCTTCTTCTTCCTTCAAGAGGAGCTCCAGCCATGGAGACCAACTTCAAGATTTGGGGATTTTGAGAGGTGGAAGAGAATCTCCCAGATGAGGGGAGTAAGAATATGTAATTTTTTTGATTTTTTGGCTTTGTTTAAGCCTTGAAAATGGAAGAAGAAGTTGAGCTGGTGAGAGAGGTTCTCAAATCGCCATGGATGGATGGGGAGAAGCTGGAGAAGTTTGGGAAGGAGGGGAAAACGTGAGAGGGGAAGATGGGAATGGGAGAGAGAGAATAGAAAAGTAAATTTTATACTTTTGCTTTATGGTTTTGTCTTTTCTAACTTATAAAGACTTAATAGTATTAATTAGTTGAGAGGGAGAGTGCTGAGTCACTCTTAAAACTGGACCCCTTATTAATATCCCAGGAGGACGTTTTCGTCTTTTCGCAAGAAACGCTACCAAATTCTTGGTTTTGACACTATTCACTAACCGGGTCCGTTTTCCGGATTTTTCTCATTTTGTAATTTTTAATTATTCTTAGACTCTCATAAATGTTTAATTATAGTTATATGATTGACTATAGTTTTTACAAGTCCATTTGACCACTTAAAGTTACATTTCTGGGTTTTCCCTGAAAAGGTGCTTTAAGGCTCCGTTTGCGTTTTTAACTCACTATACGGATCCGTTTTCTTCGGGAATTATTTCCACATGTTCTTAGTGTGTAACTAAGTCTTAGGAATCCATATAGGACCCTAGTTGAGGTCATATACCTCCTATGGTTGTGTAACACACGTTTTTACGTTTTATGCATTTTACGCGTTTTACGCATTTTCCTCTTTCTTTCGGTTTTACTTTCTTCACCAATATTCTTTAGGCATAATTAGGCCTCTAAATAACATATTAGAATAATTAATCACCAATTTTAAGTCAGGGGTATTTCATTATACCCCTTTAAAGAACTTTGTCCTCAAAGTTGGTGAATCTAATATTGCTAGCCACATCGACATCCTTTGCTAAGGTCATAATATCCATATAACCTTACAGACTCAGCAGGTCTATCTTGATGTATACTACACATCCACACAACATGTCACTGCATGTATAGCAATCAAATACTCTTTCATATTCTCCCTATGGAATCGGTCCACAGACTATTGGGCGTAACAATCCTCGAATCCCATGGCGGGTAATACACACTATGATCCCGGAGGCACTCAGGTCATCCAGACACAGGACTCTCCAGGTCCCGCAGCCCTTGGAAACATACAAAGCAACACACTATCACCATTTACCCGGTCATCCAGACAAAGGACCGCAACCTCGATTAAGTGGTAGAGGTTTCAAAACTCATCCTCATTCTCAGGTTTGAAGGAAAATCCTTTTTGCAAATACTAGTTGGAAATCCATTTTGAAAACGCAATACAACTCCAAGTCCAATTTATGCTAACTGCATCTATTCTTAGTGTGATTACTTATGACCACTTATAGGGAGCTTTAAGAATCATTCAACCCTGATGTGATCAGCATCAGTGTTGAACTATCCTTCCACCTCAATTTGTGTTCAGTTTCCCTTGATCGCTAGCAAATCAAGTTCGACCTCCCACTTCAATTCAAACAAGCAGATAATTCAATCTTTTCCCATTTTCTTTTAATCACTCTAGTCATAATCACAAAGCAATACCTTTCCAAATTATGGAACTCAATTCCTCAGTCATTCTCAATTTTATCTCCAAATAGTTTACCTAGGGAATTCAATACTTATGGAACTCAGTCCACCAATCATTCTCAATTCACCTCAAATCAAGTCACATAGGGAATTCAATTTCTACTAGGTTCTACATCGGTTTCATACCGACACATAATTATCCTTGCTTATCACCGTCGGCTTCTTTGAATCTAACTAAAGGTCACAAAACTAATATATGATGGATAACTAATTTGAGCCACATACATTCTCTTCCCGATTCATATAGAGGAAACAATTGGCATGATTTGATGAAGTTGCCACTATAGTCTTCTTCGTTGAACACCATGAAATGGCGGTTCTGTGGAGGGTGATTTTTTTCGGTATGAGGGGGGAGTCTATCTAAATGGTCTGACTAAGAAGTCTAGATCCTAGAAAATCCCATTCTATGGAGGGTGAAAACCCGTTATTCATGGCAACCCTCAAATACCTTCTAAATCACCCGTCTTTCCCAGATAGCATAAGGAAGAGTGCAAGTGTGCACTACACCCGCTCTCGATGGGCTCCACGCGGACTTATGCTTTAAGGGCGGAAATTGACTAGAGTTGCCACCTAGTTTAACCTAAGGAACTAGGAAGGGAGGAGAATTGTTCTAAGAACCGTTAATTGACTATGAGATTGCTGCCTATGGATAGGACTTATCTGGTCATCTACAGAGATTCTGTGTGGGTTCGCACTGGGTTACACCCTTGGAAGTGACAACGACCACGACTTCAGATTGGTGCCCAAGGAAACCTCGGTCTTCAATTGTCGGGATTTCCTTGTTTCAAAACCTTTTTAAAGAGATTCATTTTAAAGGGCCGCAAGGATAGGATTAGGGTAGGAAGAAATTAGAGTGTGAGGAGCTAATGAGGCAAGATTTCCTACCAAGCTAGCACCAAGAAGAGGATTTGGTGAATTCGAATGAGTATTGAATGAATATTTGGAAAAGTATGAGGTTGAGTGAATAGACAAGACTTGAAGCCTGATGGATTGAAGTTTATGGGAGCCGAAGAAGGTTTGAGTGTTTCGAGAGGTATAAAGAACACCTTAGAGTGGGAAAAGCGTTTTTTTATTGGAATGGGGTCACACCCTAGATGGGCTGCCAACGTACTTAACTCTCTGTGAGATCAGACCTTACGTAGTTCACGGTATTTTAGGGTTTTAAAGATTTTTGAGATGTTTGAAGTTTCAGGAAGTTAAGGTTTGAGAGGTGAGTCTGTGAGACGCTCGGGTCTATGAGACACTTAGGATGTTCATGTAGTGGGGAGTAATAGGATATCAAGGTCTATGAGATGCTTGGGTATGTGAGACGTTTGAATCTTAAAATGGTTGAGGGATTGAGATGTTTGAGTTTGTGAGGCACTCGGGCCTATGAGACTTTCGAAGTTTAGAAGAAATTGGAATTTGGGAGATGATTCGAGTTTAAGGTGAGTTGAGGAGTTTGAATGATGATTTGAGTATGTGAGGCAATTGGAATTTGGGAGCGATCTCGGTTTTTTTTAGGTTTGAGGTTTGAAAATGGTTGAGGAAAATCATTTTGTTGTGAAAGGGTGGGTGATCTCGAGGGAACACCCTATGTACCCCCTCGAGCGTGACACTTAATTAATGGTAAGTGCCGAGACTTGAAAGATGGGGCAATATATTTATATCGAAAACTAGGGTTTAGAGAAAAGCACCATGAGAGACTTGCCCTTGGTCAAACCCTAGTAACGTCTTTAACTCCCGGGTTTTAAAATATTGAAAACCGAAAACATTGAAATCGAGTAGAAGGGAGTTAGACGATTCTAAAATCTTGGCGGCGACTAGGAAGGCGGTTACATCTTTAGCACCTTGCCTCGTAAAAATCTAGGTTGTGATTAGGGGAGGTTTATCACCTTAATGCCCCTCCTAAAGAAATCTAGACTGCGACAAGGGATGTGATGACCCTAGTGCCCCACCTCGGATTGTTATTTGGAAAGGAAGACAAGTGATGTCTAACCAAGATGGAAACTTTTTTTTAAAGGTGTTAGACATGTCCCTCAAAAACAGTTTATTTTTAAGTTTGAAAATTATGGAAGTTGTTCAAAATTCTCAGGAAAGAAACACTGATTTTGAGAAATGTTTTAGGAGAAAACTTTCTGTATACGTGAGAAGAACTTTCTGCGTGTGTAAGAAGAGTTTTTCCTTTAAAATTCCACAAATAGTTTCTTTTGAATTTTGGAAATCTTGATAAAAATAAAAGAGTTTTAGAATTTTTGAAATGGTTTTGGAATCAATCTAAAATTTATTTGAAGAAGTATTTTTTGATTTTTGATTGGATTTGCAAGTTGGGGTTTGAATTGGCTAAATCGAATGGAATTAGGCTGAATCAAATTGAATTGAATTGGGTTTGAATTGAATTGAATTGAATGAATTGGGTTGAATTGAATGGGTTAGACTAAATTGAATTGAATTTGTGATGGATTGTATTTGGATTGAATTGAATTTGGGCTGAATTGAATTGAACTGAAATTGAATTTAATTGAATTGGGGCTGAAATTGAAATGAATTGAATTGGGCTTAAATTGAAATGAATTGAATTGAGCTGAAATTGAATTGAATTGGGCTGATATTGAATTGAATTGGGCCAAATTGAGTTTAGGTTAGGTTTGAATTGAATTGAATTTGGGCTGGGCTTGAATTAAATTTGAGCGAGACTTGAATTAAATCTGGGTCGGGCTTGGAAAACGGGCTGGGCGTTAAATTAATGGGCCTGATGGGGTTTGGAGTGAATTGGGCCTTGTTTGGGCTTTTGGGTCGAATTGGGCCTTGTTTAGGCTTTTGGATCGAATTGGGCTTTTGGCCAAATGGGCTCCGGGCCTTATTTAAGATTAGGCTGAATTGTGCCTGATTTGGGCCTTAGACTTGATTTGGATTTTTGGGGCCTGATTTGGATAAAAAGAATTGGTAGTTAAACCTGGATAAAATATAATGATAAGGTTTACTAGTTAATTAATTTTGATTATGGGTGAGTTGAAGGAAAAAGGGGGATTCCACCCGCATAAAACGAATCGGGGACCAGCTAGGTATGGGCGGTTTCACATCCTAAGTCTTCCTACAATGGCCTTAAGGACCTGTTTTTTTTTTTTTTTTAGTTTTGTTCTTGAGAATATAAGGGTGGTTTTGGCATTTTCTGAAGCTATAGATTATATCGCCCCACTAAATGAATCAGAGACTCACTAGGTGTGGGGAGGTATATTATCCTGAGCTTTTCTGTCATTGTACGAGTCCTAGGGGTGATAACTAAGGCTTATAAAAAAACAGAACACAAAGATGGGTTGAAAAGCAATTAACATAGGTGAATCATAGACTGAAACTGAGAAGGAAGGTAAGCTATACTTAATTACAAAAATTTTGTCTCGCTTGTACTAATCACTTTACACTCAAATCATGAAGCACACCTGGGTTAGATTAAAACATCCTCTTATTAACAATATTACCAAATGCCAGCCAAATGCAAAGATAGCAGCTATACCCCGCATCTTAAACCATTTTTATAGAACGCACCAAGAGCTCCCTCTTTTCATTTTTTTGAATAGATCTTATCAATTTGTTTTCAGACAAATTTCTTTTTCCTGATCTCGTTTAAACAAACCGAGGCAACATTTTGAACAGCATTTGAAGTCTCAATTCACTGGTATTAAACATAACTAGAAGCTGCTGAAGAGCCAATCAAATTGCAAATTCGTTCTATCTTAATCCCATTCTGCTTCGGCATCCAAATATTCCTTGATTCATCAATTACCCGCCATGAAACCAATAAAAAAAGTTCTTCAAACCGAAACACACACAAAAGGAAACTGGACCCAAATCTAACCAGACAAACAATGACTCTCTTATCTCTTTTTTTGCTGACCAGATTCATTACCCCTCTTCCCTACATATATCTTTTCCTTAAACACAACTCAAACCTCCCCTTTCAGTAAGATCCTACCAAAAATATCTATTAACAGACATGCGTGAGGATTACAAGGTCGAACGTCTTCTATCAGGGCATTAACTAACTCAGACAACATAACACAGGGTAAAACAAAAATATATACATGAGTTCACATCAACGAGCAATATTCATGGGATGGACTTTGCAAGCAGGAAATAGAGGGCATCACCCTTTTCAGATGGAAAACACGCAAGCATGACATCTTGAACAAGTAAAGTGGGAGAGGTTTAGGTTAGAATTAGGTACCAAGAAGGAGCACAGAGATTTCATGTAAAGAGTAATCAAGGGTAAACACAAAACACACAACATGAATAACATCAATAAGTAAACAAACATTGCTGGGTAAATCAAAACAAAGTATAAGAGATTAAGGGTATATAGTAGGCTCGGTATTTGTATAAACATAGGGCTCAGTCTCTCTTCGAATATTGTTCACGTGGGATACATCTTGACTGATATAGGAATGAGTTGCGTCTAGGACAACTCCGAGAAGAATGAACCTTGTACCTAGGCTAAAAAAATAAATGGCAACCAACAAAGTGGAATAGGCACGAAATCCAACTATACCTACATAGTAGAAATACTTGTCCATTCCACTCAACATGTTGATCGATGTAAAGGAGCTTCAGACCCATCGTGGGTAGAGCCGGTTGGTACGCACACAGAAGAAAAGTAAGCAAGGAAAATAGAGGAGTACATAATCACCATATAAACTCAACAACAATCTACAACAATGATTTTGCTCTTTCAGACTAACAAACTTGATGCCTGATGAATGAAAATAAGTACAAAATAAAATTAACAAACAAAAAAATGAATTTGTGAGGAGAAAATAAAGAAATATGAGCAAGGACAAGAGTAGTGAATAGCTAGCACTAACACCAGATACATTTCTGGCGAAGCTGAGCTTCAAATCCTCCCCGTTGAGTTCATCGGATGGAATACAAAGAGAAATGGAAAAAAGCATGAATCAAACAACAGAAAGTTAAGGCTCGTTTTTAGAACTTGAAAGAAAGAAAATCTGGGGGAACAACCTACTCTATTAAAACATCAGATAGAGGTAAGGGAAAATTGATTTTCGGGTGTGAAGGATGGTGTGTTGTTGGTGGGTTTCTTTTTCTGGTTCGAGATTGTATTCTCCGGACTTCAACGTGATGAAGTATAAAAGGGTTTTGTTGCAAAGATGAGCACGGAGGATGATGTCGAATGAGGTCTCCAGGAAGATGTGGCTTGAAGGATGGAGGATGGTGGGTTGTGGTGGTTTGGTGTTCTTTAGCGGTGATTCATCAGGGTAGAAGAAAGGTGTCTGTCGTTCTAGCTTCTCCGTGTTGGAGTTTCAGAAAAGAGTATGGAAAATGTTTACTTCAATAGGGATCCTCAGGATCTATGGGGGCTGGCTCTCTTCGAGTGAGTGTAGTGTACAGTAGGGTTCCTTTTATAATAAAAAACTTAGGGTTTCTAGGATAGATATTGGTCCAGGGTGTAACTTGGGCTGGGTTTGACTTCGGGTCAAAGGATAAGGGTTTGTCTGAGCTACTGAAATTTGAACAACAAAGGAAAAAATAAGAAACTTTCTATGTTCGTTCATCCACACAAAATCGAACTATGGACCTCCTATCTCTTACAAGCAAACACTAACCAACTAAGCTAGTATCAAACTCAATATATTTGTGTCGAAAATAATACTCAAAACTCTAATACAAACTGAAGAAAGGAAAATAAAAACACTTTTGTTTCTACCTAGATGCGAACCCATGACCTATCAATTCCTAAGTGGACACACTAACCAACTAAGCTATGACAAAACTCAATATATGAATGTGAGAAATAATACATAACTCTAATTTGAACTGAATGAATTCTTTAAAACGTTGTCGTTTTAAAAGGAAATATACGGTGAAACGAAAGATGTAAATAAATAAAAACAAAAATGTGATAAAGTATGAAATAAAATTATAATAAGTACATGAAATAATGAAACAACACTAGTATGATGGAAGTAAAAATACAAGCGAATACCATAAAATGGAAATCGAATTAGATATGTACAAATAGCAGTAAATAAGGTAGAAAAATGAAGTAACAAAATAAGATGAGATGAGAGGGAGTTTGATCGAATTAGTGGCAAAACAAAATATACTAGTATAGAATATAATAGTAAAAATGTACATAAAATGACAAAAATGATTCTAAAAATAATAATGATAATAACAAAATAAAAACAAAGACTAATAAAAAAATACAAGTAAAAGTACCAATGGAATTAAATGAGGTAAAACTAACGAGTAACGAAATAGCATGAACCAAAATAAAACGAATAGGCAAATAAATGAGTGAGTAAAACAGAACGGACTAACATGAAATATTTCAGAAATAAAATGATAAAAAGTAAATAATGAAAGGGGACAAGTTTGAAAACGGATGCTTTGAAAATTGATTCAAAAAATTTGTCATAAAAATAACAGTTTCATTTTGGTATGCACATGAACAAGTTTTGAAAAGAAAGACGACAAACCTCTTTTTTATTTATTTATCTAAATTATGCTTTTATGGGGTGAGAATTTTTGGTGTCTACAGGTTCCACCATATATCATAGCACTCCTCTTTGTAAAGAAATATCATGATAGAATCCTTATTAAAACTTTGCTAAGAAAACTCTGTGGTGCAAAAACCAAAACAAAGGAGAAAACATAACCACATAAAGATTCTCCCCCTAAATTTTACATATATGAATGTATGCCAACATTCATTCCATAAATATGTCATCAACCATCATCATCTTAACTTTGATGAAGAGGGAGAACTATGGTGATATATGTTTACTGAGAGTCATCACCTTACCAGACGGTAAGTCTTATATCAACATTAAATCATTTACAAGTATAACATATATAGTGGATTCTTGACCCGGGCCTCACACATTTATCCTATCATATAAAGGATGATAAATTTGTGTGATACAATTTGCTCCTTAGGTCTATTTGATATTCGCATAAGGGGAGTATCCTTTTACTAGTCATGTATTATCAACATGACTTTACAAAACATACACACACACTCACACACATATATATAAGCCTAGTGTAGACAAATAATGCACTCAAGTATTTGAACTTAATATCCATATATATGCCCTCTTAGAGGCTTACGCATACCCTTGTCTCATTTGATAGATCGATATATAATTGTATGAGTTGTGACTTGATACCATTCAATTATGGTATAGATGATTCTACTAAGTCACCATCATATAAAAATATAAGAGCTTTAAAGAAAATCATTCTTAAGATTTTCTTCGAATATTAATTCCCGGGAATTCGCATGTTCACATTCTACTCTCTTTGAGAGTTTAGATTCTCTTTCAAGGGATACACATATATAAGGTAACATGGTGTACTATTTATCATTAACTTTAGAGAAAAATTCAAAGATACCACACAAAAGTTAGTTAATTCATAAACACCACAGTTTTTAAAAGTTTTCCAGATACCATGAAAAATAAATTTAATTCACCAGATATCACAAATTACGAACCTAAAATATTTAAGACCAAAATACCCCTACTTGTTAATAAACATTGTTCCACAGGATACCACATAAATATTATTAATTCACAAAATACCAAAAAAGTTAATAAAAGATATATGAAGAATAGTAAAAAATAATAAAAAATTTAAGTTTATCATTTTATTTGATAAAATTTTATAAAATAAAAAAAACCACACAATTAATTAATTTTTGAAAAATATAAAAAAAATAATATGTATATATCATTTAAAGCAAAAAACTAAATTAAAAATAAAAAATAAGTGAATGATAACTCAAATTTTTTATAATACTTTTACTCAAAATATTTTTAGTAATGCAAAATAGTGTTATAAAAAATTAAATATATATAAAGTGAATTACAACAAATTAAACAACCATTATATTACTGCTTTTGTATATTTTTAATAAAGTTTGTGGTTTCTCTAATATATTATTTTTTATAATTCTTTAGAGATTATTTTGTTATATATATGGTACTTATATTTTTTCAGTTTCACCCCATATAAAAGAGAAAATTTGCTACTTACTTTTAAAAAATATGTTTAATAATTTTTGTATTGAATTAAAATATATAACATGATAATATAAAAAATCTTAGACTATTATACTCATAACTATTGTTTTATTTTTGTCAAATTATTTAGCTTGTATATAGTATATAATATTTTTTTATAATATCACTTAATATATTGTTTAATTCAAAATACAGCACAAATTATTAAATATATTTTTAAAAAGTAAGTAGCAAAAGTAACTTCTTTTTATATATGGGTTAAACATATATATAAAGTGATATTATAATTTTTGTTGCATTTTTGAATTAAATATATATAAGTGATATTATAAAAAAATATTATACATTATATACAAGCTAAATAATTTGACAAAAAATTAAAACAATAGTTATGAGTATAATAGTCTAACATTTTATATTACCATGTTGTATATTTTAATTCAATACAAAAATTATCAAACTTATTTTTAAAAAGTAAGTAGCAAAGTTAACTTTGTCTTATATATGAGTTGAAACTGAAAAAAATATACACCATATATATAACGAAATAATCTCTAAAGAATTAAAAAAATAATATATTAGATAAACCACAAAATACCATAAAATTTAAATATGTTTAATCAATTGTGTGTTTTTTATTTTATATGGTTTTATCAAATAAAATGATAAACTTAAATTTTTATTATTTTTTACTATTCTTAATATATATTTTATTAAATTTTATGGTATTTTGTGAATTAATAATATTTATATGGTATCTTGTGAACTATGTTTATTAACAAGTAGGGGTATTTTGGTCTTAAAATATTTTGAGTTCGTAATTTGTGGTATCTAGTGAATTAAATTTATTTTTTGTGGTATCTGAAAAACTTTTTTAAAAATTGTGGTCTTTTGTGAATTAACAAACTTTTTAGTGGTATCTTGTGAATTTTCCCTTAACTTTATGTTGAAAGTTTATAGCTACTTTTCCAAGGGCTAGACACCTTTTTCAAAGGTCTACTATTTTCCACCTTCACGATATTACAACTCATTTATCCACTAGGAGGAACGCGTTCATTTCTCATATCGGGGTGGATTATAACATCTCATATGCACAACTCTGGTGCATTATCATGCTAGCATCACACGCTTTGGTGTGTTATGATTTGTCTTTATCAAATTTGGAAGTCAAACTTCGTACTTCCTTTACTCTTGGAATATATCATTTTGGTAGTTTCTTCCCCTTTCGAGGGTCTGAATTCCTCTTTCAAGGGTTTGAATCCTGAAACTCCTAATTTCCTATTTCCTTCTGTGTCATTTTGGCATATCCGCCCCTTCGACAGAATGGTCTCCTCTTTTGAGGGTTCAAATATTTCCTCATTTGTCTTTTCCTTTTATATTATTTTGGCATATTCGTCCCCCTTTAGAAGGACTGGACTCCTTTTTGAGGGTTCTTTGGATCCCAAGGGTCGACTACACCTCTAGAGTACTTGGGATTCACTTGTCATTTGTTGATTTTCTCCCACCGAGCTGGAACAATGCAGCTGGTATATATATGATTGTGTTACGTTGTTCATATCTACGAACGCATCAAGTAGTTGCAACATTTTCCAAATGAATTATTCTTTGAACCTCCATTTCATTTGCTTTGTCATGCATGAAATAATTCATAGTCCATTACATTGGTTAAGGACATTCAAGTTAGAGATAACCATTCTCTAATTCGACATCTTATAAATTCATAAGCATCTCTGACACTCATACTTCCCAGAAGCATGGTTGTAGCAACATTCAATATGTGCTTGCTTTTGTAATCTTGTAACAACGAACAATTGATTATACTCATAAGATTTTGTGTCAAATATCAAAACTTATGTCATTCTCCCCTAAAGTTGAGAATTATTAAGAACTAAAGAAGTTCATTATTCTCAACTTTCCTTTTTGTAACCCTTTTGATATGTTAATGAGGGAGGTATAGACACAAACCCAATTATGTAACTTTCTTTTTGCTCTACAAAATTAACGACTTAATAAAGTCGTTCTTAGTGGGAGTATAAGTTACTCAATACCACTATTCTTTCAACTTTCATATTATCCATCTTAATCTCAAAATCACATGGATAATTTATTATAGCTAGATTTTTCTAAATCAATAGTCTAATGAATACAATTAATACTTCATGTGACCATTATTTGATGTATTAACATCATATATATCTCAAAGGCCCACATGGTAATTTTCCGCCCATAATAAATCCATGATATTTCAAGGAGGGTATAAAAATTCTCATTCACTTCCTTTGAATGATCGAGCTATATCTTATATGAAACTATTGTCACCCGAGTAAGAACTTGGGAGTTCTTGATAATTTAGAAAAACTAGTGATTCTACATCACTTTTCTCATGGATTACCCATTTTTCTGTTTCATATGATGTATACTTTATTGTACACTAACCGTTAGTTAGATCCCCCTCTTCTGGGTTTTATAGGATTGAATTCTACCTTATATCAACTTATATAACTTGGCACATTTTGTGCTTGTTTCCCATCAATGTGAGCATAATTTATCATTAAAAGTGCATATTCTATGTTTATTCTTGTTCCCTCAAGGAACATATATCATAGCTCAAAAGAGTAAGCTCACATTCATCATAGTCTCTTATAGACTATAGAGTTGTATACAAAACATGTTCAGTTGTACATCTTTTTTGCACATTGTAGCACTATCAATAAAGTATGGATCTTTATCATTCAATTACAACACGCTCGCGAATCTATTATAGATTTCAAAGATGGTTCAACGTACCATATTTTATTCCTTTAGAGTACCATGAATACCCAATACCCAAAGCATGGTTATAAAATATGTCAAATCATGTACTCTAGTGCATCATTTGCACTTCATAAACATGTATTAAGGATGACACCTGTTGATGTATTTTTGATCGGCAAACTCAGCTTCAAACTGATGAGCGTGAAGAAGCAATATCGAGATCCGCGTGCCAGTCCAAAACCAAGGAAACAAACAAAGCGGATAGAATATCTTAAATGGGATTTTATCTATCTGTTAAAGATAAAAGATAAATACGATCTAGGTTTATGAGCTGTAATCTATAGTCTCGGGTCTATATATGAGACGGTAACTCTAGGGTTAGGTGAAAGGTTGGACAAGGGAAAAAGGAGAAAGAATCAGAAAAACAGAAAGGCAATACGCCGCATAGGTCTTGAGTGGTAGAGAATTACACGAGTAAGGTCAGTTTCATACTGAAACGTGATTAGTAATGCGTAGTATACTTTGAGTGTGAGGTGTTAAGAGTGGATTGTACTCTTAACGTGTTGAGAGTTTAAATCTCGTGTAAAGGTAGTGTGGTGAACATACTATGTGCCCATTGTGTATCGAGTGAGATACGTGATTCCGAGTAATAATCTGAGTCTCCGAGTTCTTTTATTGTCACCGTATTTTCATAGTTCTAGTCTCACACACAGTAGGTATTTTTTCAATTGGTATCAGAGCAAGGTCACCCTAAATTCAGAGAAAACTTTCTCAGGGTAGGTCGAGATGAATACTTACAGTGTCAAACCGCCTAAGTTGACCAAGTTCAACTATACTAGTTGGTGTGAACAGATGGAGGATCAACTAATTTCCATTGATCTTCAGATTTGGGATGTGGTGACTGAAGGAGACTTAAAACCGAAATATGTTGAAGAAGGAGTCACCAAGGATAAGCCAAAGTCAAGCTGGGGTGAGAATGATAACAAGTTGATAAGCAAGAATCGACAAGCTCGGAGAGTTATAATGTCCTCCCTGTCAGACTCAGACCAACAGAAAGTCTTGGGTTTACGCACTGCAAAGGAGGTATGGGAATTCCTTAAGACGGCTTAAGCAGGTACAGACTCATTCAAGAAAGCAAAGGGAAAGCAACTCAAGAGGCAACTTGATAATTTTAAGATGGATGAGGGCGAAACGATTTCAGAGACAATAGAAAAATTTGATAAGATTTTATGTGAGCTTAAGGCTGTCGGAGTAACTCTAGACAATGCTCAAATAAACGAGAGGTTTCTGGATAGTTTGTGCAAAGAATGGCTGAACTTCACTACCGTTTTGGAGTCTACAAAGGATCTGTCGAAATTGTCCTTTGAAGAACTGGGATCTGAACTAACGGTGTACGAAGGCAAGATGAAAGGTGGACTAGTTGGTCTGAGTGTTAATAAGGATTTGGCACTGAAGGCGAAGAAGATATCAAGTGATAAAGAAGATGATGACGCAAATGAGGATGAAGAGATTGCCATGATAGCTAACGGAATCAGGAAGATATTTGGCGGAAGAAGAGGGTCTGGGTCCAGAACTGATAGATTCAAGTCTAAGAAGGAACAAATCATTTGCTTTTGTTGTAACAAACCTGGACATGTGGTGAAGGACTGTATGTTAAAATCAAAGGATGATTTTCATGACAAAATCAAGAAGTTTACTGAGGCGGGCAGCAGCAGCGTGGGGACAGGAGGAGTCAGATGAGGACTCGGAGGCAGAAGAAACAGCACAGGTGTGCATGACCGCTGTGGTTGAAGATGATGAAAGAATCAATATGGTGTCAGATAGGAATTTCTATATGATGGCAAAAGACGGATGGCAAGAGGTCCTAGAAGCAGACGAGGTAAGTCCTGAACTCATAGAAGATGCTTTTAATTCTTTATCAAGAAAGAAATTTTCAGTCTATTAACAACTGCCGTCGCTAAGATAAAACTGCTTGAGTCTAAATTGTTAAGTATAGATAGTCCCATAGAGTCTAAAACTGAATCTCTGACTGAAGAAAAATCTACTATTAAGTTTGTCAAACCAATAAAAGAGAGAGTAGCATGTTTACCTGCTTGGGTTCAGTCTGAATTCAAGACATTACAAGAAAGGCATGAGAACTTAAGAAAGCAAAATGAGGTGTTAGAGGATAATCTGTCTAGAGCTAGGAGAGAAAAAGAAATAGCTATGCCACGAAATCCCGCTTGGTACACTGGAAAGGCAGATTTAACTCAGATGCTAACTGGGAAGAAGAAAAGTGTCACACTGTTCATACACCAGAGAGGAAGGTCTCAAATGTTAAATATTCCAAGTTGACATTTTTCTGTCAATATTGTCATAAACACGGTCATAGTATTGGTTTTTGTAGGAGTTTATACTTTAGAAAATCCTTCATTGATAATTCGTGTCAGTCTAGAGCCAATACAAACAACAGTTATTCGCACTTTCATCATAAAACAGGACCTAAGCTAGTTTGGGTACCTAAAGCTAAACAGTGATTGATTGAATGTGTTTAGGCTTTGGCTACCTCGTTATGTGAGAACTGGTGGCTGATGGACACTGGGTGCTCAAGACATATGAGTGGAGACAAGAAGAAGTTCAATACCTTAGTTGAACATCGAGGAGGAAAAGTTACATTCGGAAACAATGGCAAAGGGAGAATTATAGGGATAGGGACGATTGGCAAAGAGAACTGCATTAATCAAGTTAATTTGGTAGAGGGGTCTCAGTCATGATCTGTTGAGCGTGTCACAAGTGTGCGACAAGGGTCCCTCGGAGGTTGTTTTTTTTTCAAATGGGTTTCAAATATGCAACAAGGTTACACAGGAGGTAATGTTACAAGGGTGTAGAGTAGGAAATCTTTACATGGTAGATGTGAATGACCAGGAAGATTTGACTTGTCTTACGGTTAAAGATGATGAAGAAATATTGTGGCATCGAAGGTTAGGGCATGCTCATCACAGGTTGATCAACAAATTAAGACTAAAGGAGTTAGTCAACGGGTTACCACAAAGGAGGATAGGTCACGATGTTATCTGTGCTAATTGTGCTCTGAACAAACAAATAAGGATTTCACATTCTCCGACCCATGCGGTAAGTAGTACCAAGACTTTAGAATTAATTCATATGGATTTAATGGGACCGATGAGGATTCAGAGCAGGTCTGGCAAGAGATACATACTGGTGGTTGTTGATGATTTCTCAAGGTTCACATGGGTGATTCTACTTCATAGTAAGGATCAAACGTTTGGTGAGATTGTGGGTCTGTTTGCTAAGATTGGACTCAAACGGAGAATAAGGTCAAGACCATTAGAACTGATCAAGGGACGGAATTCATAAATCGGAAGATGTCTCAGTTCTGTACTGAAAACGGAATCACACATACCTATTCCGCAGCTAGAACTCCTCAGCAAAATGGAGTGGTGGAACGTAAAAATAGGACTCTACAAGAAATGGCTCGCACTATGTTGAACAGTAGTGGTCTTGCACCAAGTTTCTGGGGGGAGGCGATAAACACAACATGTTACATTCTCAATAGAGCTTTGATTCGCCCAATTCTAATCAAGACTCCCTATGAACTGTACAAAGGGCGCAAGCCATCTTTATCACATTTCAGGGTGTTTGGGTGTACATGTTACATTCTTAATCATGGAAAGGATCACTAGGGAAGTTTGATAAAAGAAGTGATGAAGGCGTATTTCTCGGTTATGCAATGAGCAGCAAAGCTTATCGGGTTTTTAACAAGCGCACCTTGGTGGTTGAAGAATCTGCAAATGTCAAGTTTGACGAGAATAACTTGGTGGACGGGTGAGTCATCAGGAAATGAAAGATCTCTTTCAGTATAAGGCTTCTTGTAAGCGACTGTACCATGGACAATGATTCAGAAGCTGAATCAGAAGTAGAAGCTGTGCGAACTGACGTTCTTCCATTATCAGTTCCGAGCTCAGAAGCTTCACCACCAAAACACACCGTCTTGCTACCAGCAGTAAACCAGGAAGCCGGAGTCACGCTTCGTCTGACACCCCGTAATGCCCCGGGTATAGAGATTAACAATATTTTGATAGATCTGAACTCAGGAGTCCAAACCAGGTCGAATGCACAAACGTTTTGTGCTTACTTTGGCTTTGTATCAACAGTAGAGCCGAAAACTGTGAAGAAGAAGCGGTTAGAACATGAAAGTTGGATAAATGCTATGCATGAGGAGTTGAATGAATTTGTACGAAATGAGGTATGGGAACTTGTTGAGAAACCTGAAAATCAGAATGTCATAGGAACAAAGTGGGTGTTTCGTAATAAGCTGGACTCAAATGGTCAAATATCCAGAAATAAAGCTCGACTAGTTGCCAAAGGATATAACCAACAGGAGGGTTTGGATTTTGATGAAACCTATGCTCCTGTAGCACGACTTAAGGCTATTCGACTGCTCATAGCCTTTGCCACTTTACATAGGTTTACACTCTACCAGATGGATGTCAAATGTGCCTTCCTAAATGGACATCTTAAGAAGAAGAGGTATGTTATAGCCACCGGGATTATAATAAATCCTACTATCTATTCTAATCTCTGTCATCGGTTGAAAAAAGCATTGTATGTCTTAAACAAGCACCAAGGGCGTGGTTATGACAGATTGACCACATTTCTTGTTAGCCAACAGTTTGTACGTGGACATGTTGATCGCACGTTGTTTATCAAACAGTGTGGGACGGACAAGCTTCTGGTTCAGATATATGTGGATGACATTGTCTTTGGGTCCACTAGTCCACAACTGACAACGGAATTTGAGATCATGATGACAAAAGAGTTCCAAATGAGTAACAGGGCGAGTTAACCTATTTTCTTGGTTTACAGATTCACCAAAACACTGATGGCACTTTTGTCAGCCAAACTAAATATACTTTGGAGCTTTTAACCAAGTATAAGTTCAATGAGAGTAAACCAATGTCTACTCCGATGTCAACTACTCTCAGACTCGGACTGGAACCCACTGCAGAGTCTACAGATCCTTCAATTTATAGGGGGATGATAGGGTCTATTCTCTATCTTACCGGGAGTCGTCCTGATATTATGCAAAGTGTGTGCTTCTGTGCTCGATTCCAATCTAATCCCAAAACACCTCATGTCAAGGCTGTCAAACGAATTTTCCGGTATCTACAAGGGACATCATCTCTTGGACTTCTATACATGGCTACTTCGTTACCTACACTTTCTGGGTATACTGATGCAGATTTTGGTGGTTCTCTTACTGATAGGAAGAGTACAACGGGCACGGCTCAATTCTTGGGTTCTAATCTCATAGCTTGGTCTTCTAGGAAACAAGCATCGGTTGCTCTGTCCACGACTGAAGCAGAGTATGTGGCTGCGGCGGCGTGCTGTGCCCAGATCTTATGGCTTCATTAGTAGCTTGAGGATTATGGTCTATTCTTCATTCCAATTCCCATCTATTACGATAATACCAGCGCAATTGAGCTAACCAAAAATCCAGTTCATCACTCATGTTCTAAACACATTGACATCCGTCATCATTTCATTCGCGATCATGTTGAACATGGACATGTTATTCTTCTTCATTGTCCTACAGAAAAACAGTTGGCCGACATATTCACCAAGCCTTTACCAGAGAAACCTTTGAGAGACTTCATTTTGAGATTGGCATGGTAGATACCAAGTGAGAGACAGATCAGTTTTTTTTCTCTTCAGTTTTTTTCTCTTTGTGGTTTTGTTTTTTTTTTGTCCTCTTGGATAGTTTTCACTTTATCTTTAGTCTTTATGTCATTTCAATTCAAACGACTCCGGTTGTTCTACATGGATGATAGTATTCTATCCTAAGTCTTTTCATGAAAAATGTTACGGAGGTTAGTGAGATGAGACTATTGTTTACTTCAGCATGTCTATCAAATATCCCTAAGCTCGATGAATGTACTTCTTATCTCCTTTCGCATAAATCTCCTGAGTATGTCTCACAAGCATCATGCCTGGATTTGCCATAAAGATCAATGATATGATATTAAAATTGGTTATCTAATATAACGAAATGAACAAGGCAAGAGACTCCACTGCTCACAGCACAACCAACACGTATTTGCCTCTTTCATCCGACGATTAAGTCTTATAAGATGCCTTATCATCTAACTTTCTAAGGGTAACTACTCTGGACAAGTTGACCCAAAGTCGTTACATGGATGAAGAGTAAAGTCAAGGTGTTGTTTCTTAAATATAGCAAATATTACCTTTCGAAGCTGTGAGTATGAGTCTGTGGTGATGAAAGGTATAATGGAATATGATTGTACTTCTCACCTCTTGTCATTTCAAAGGAAAGTTGTGATTGTGCATAAGTTTTTTTTAAAAAAACAATCCACATGTACTGCTGGTTGTATGCCCACTTTAGGAGACTTATCAATGAAAGGAGACTGAAGTCATAATCTACTACAGTATATTTGTCGATGTCTATGTAGATAATTGTGCTTAACTTCCTAATTTCCTGAATGTTTTATTCTGATAGTCTCAGTCTAGATCTCTCAACTGTGCTTTGCAACCGGAGAAGTTCTATTTTCCTTAATCTTGATTTTTGTTAACAAATAAACATAAACACAACAACACATCACTGTTTTTCCCTTTATCACATTTACAAAATTTCACTGTCTTTCTCACTTGGTTACGTCTTCTCCCAAGTTTCTCAGTCGCCCCACACTCTCTTTCTTCAGCCTTGTTCTTGAGCTTTCTTTCAACATCCTTCGAATTCGGTGATGGATCTTTTGAACAGCTAATCTACGAAGAAGCTGTCCCTCTTGCTACTGTGCACCCCACTGATAATAGCCAACAGACCACCGTCCCCGATTCTCTTTCAAAACCCTCACCTGAAGTAAAATCTCCAACTCCGAAAGAAACCACCATAGTCAGCGACAAAGATTCTTCTGCTATTCCAACAGAGGACGATATTCCACCGGCCAAAACACGTCGTCGGTTGCGCACACCTGCCAAAGCAAGAAAGTAGTTCAGGGGGTCGAAGATGCCTCCTCGGTGAATCCAAAGCGCAAGGAAGATGATTCGCCAGTCATGCAACAGCGATCGTCGAAGAGACTGAGGTGTGTGTCACGTCGTGCGTCCACATTGAAGGCCAAGGACACTCGTCAAGAAAGGTCGCAAAACCCAGGTCATAATTTCCTCAGAAACCTATTTTCACTCGTACAATGTATATAATCTGACATTATTCCTGGCAAGTTGGTGGATTGTGAATGGCTAGAAAAGAATTCCTTGAGTTCTTTAATGGACATTGTGAAATTTCAAGGTTGGGACAAGTTGTTTAATTCCGAGACCTCTTACTATCCGGAGCTTCTATTTCCGTTTGTTCTAAACCTAGAATTTGTCTCTCCTTACGAGTTTAAGACTGAGGTCGCTGGGGTCCAGATGATAATTTCTCCAGCATGGCTTGCTATGATTCTTGAAATTCTCTTGATGGGTTAGCTGAGTCAATGCTCAGAAAGTGGATGTCGCACCGCACTCTGAGGTGGTACAACATTTTGGGTTAACTCGTGTGAGTTCAAGACTGAAACACTATCCACAACGGGACCTGGGTGTGCTACCGAGGCTACTCCATCTGCTTGCTTATCAAACCATCTTTCCTCGTTCTGATATGCGTGACAAGGTCACTCCAGTTGATCTAGGGTTAATGTGGTGCTTAGATAAAAAGATTCGTCTGTCCTTGCCAAGAATTATTATCTCACATTTGCGGTCGATTGTTAATAGTTTAAGCCTTCCATTCCTTATCCTTTCTGGATAACAAAAGTTCTTCGACATTTCAAGCTTATTCAAGAAGATGCCTTCCTCATATCTGCACAACCGACTAACTTCTGGCTGTTGCGACTTTTTCCAAGATGGGCTTGGAATTAACTGAAACAGGCTGGCAGTTCAAACAAGCTGGTCACCAAGAAGAGAAGACTGATCATGTGCTACCGCTTCCACCTCTTCTATGTTGCAGTCAGTCCTAGACTCAATGGAGGCGATGGAAAAGCGATTGATGGATAGGCTACAGCTCCTGGAGGACAAGATAAATCTTTTGATGTCTGCGGCTAACTCTTCAGATGAACAGTCTGAAAAATTCTAGTTTTTAGATGGATTGAATCCTACCCCTTCCCGATTTGATACTTACATTTTTTTTGGAATGACGGATCTTTTGATGTGGCAAAAGGGGGAAGTATGGTTGGAAGTCTTTAAATTTCTCGTAACTTTATTTTTTTTAGACATATGGCTTGATGCACAAATAGTTGGTGCATATTTAGACTGATATTTTTGGGTTTGACATATATGTTTTTTCCTATCTGTTCTGTAAGTACTCTTGTTCAGTCGGGTTTATGATGCGAACTGCCTGTATAGAGTTTCTGGTTTATTGTCTTTCAAATATCTCAAGTTACTATCATATCACACTTAATGCACAAGAGGTTGTGAGTTTTACACTGAGTACAGGTTAGCAGAAGGGAATGTGAGATTGAGGGGGAATGCCGACAGTTGATAGAACTTTCATGCGGAGTTACGGTAATACAAGATTCAGGGGGAATCAATACAAGGGGTTCAAGACTTCAACAGTTTGCCGCATCAAAAGGGGGGGAAATTGTTGATGTATTTTTGATCGGCAAACTCAGCTTCAAACTGATGAGCGTGAAGAAGCAATATCGAGATCCGCGTGCCAGTCCAAAACGAGGAAACAACAAACAAAGCGGATAGAAATCTTAAATGGGATTTTTATCTATCTGTTAAGATAAAAGATAAATACAATCTAGGTTTTATGAGCTGTAATCTATAGTCTCGGGTCTATATATGAGACGGTAACTCTAAGGTTAGGGAAAGGTGGACAAGGGAGGAGGAAGAAGGAGAAAAAGAAGAAAGAATCAGAAAGCAATACGAAAGGCATAGGTCTTGAGTGGTAGAGAATTACACGAGTAAGGTCAGTTTCATACTGAAACGTGATTAGTAATGCGTAGTATACTTTGAGTGTGAGGTGTTAAGAGTGGATTGTACTCTTAACGTGTTGAGAGTTTAAATCTCGTGTAAAGGTAGTGTGGTGAACATACTACGTGCCCATTGTGTATCGAGTGGTGAGATACGTGTGACTAGAGTAATAATGTAAGTCTATTGATTTACTTTTCAGTAGTAATAATCTGAGTCTCCGAGTTTTTATTGTCACAGTATTTCATAGTTCTAGTCACACAACAGTAGGTATTTTTTCAACACCTTAACACTTTTCATCAATAATGACTTCATCTATTTTTCCAAAATCAAACCTCAAGCTCGACTTCCGTCATCATCATGCATGATACACATTAGCATTTCAGGGCTTGGGTTGGAAATTCACTGGGAAACTCTTTAATTTTCCCATAATAATCCTCAAATGTAACTCCTCAATGGTTACTTGGGAGACCATGTAACTTATACCAAAGTTATCTGTTTAGAGTATTCTTAACTCTTCAAAATCTATCTAGCTCTCCAAGAGCTTTTACAATTGGTCCAATCTTATAAAAATGTTGACCATTTTTAAAACCATCCACCTCAAATGCATAGTCTTGCATGAGAGAGGAAAATAAGTTCATTCTCAATCTTCAATGCAATTATCTTGCACAAGGGAGTATAAGGATCTTACAACTCTCAACCTCGAGAGCATAATTTCACATGAGGGGAAATAGTACACTACAATTCTCAACTTTCAATGTTTGTATAAAATCGAATAACATGATCCTTTTATTTTTCTTATCCAGTGCACTCATCTTCGATGATGTAGATGGGATCTTCTAATCCTGAACCTCAAGTGTATTTAGTTTTCATGAGGAAATATTACGATGTTACCTCAAATGTAAGCATCTTGCACGAGGTACCATAATCATTAATCTCAAGTGCACCATCTTGCATGTGGTAATATTATAATTTACAATCTCTTTTTTCAGTGATTACATAAGAGAATTTGTAACCTTTAGTGCAACATTTTGCACGAGGTAGTACCACCTTCTTCTTTTTTTACAATCCATAGGGCAATACTGTTTTTTCAACCATATTAGATGGTTAACTTTTCAAAAAAAAATATACAATGTTACATACTTTGAGAGAGAGATTATGTAAAAATCATTATACCACAAAACATATAATTCTTCAACGATTAAACTGACAATTCTTTAAAACTATAACAATATATTGTCATTGAAGATCCCACTTTCTTTTTACCCTGTTTTTACTTTTGCTCAAAGTTTTTTTATTCAATAAAGAAAAATTCGACCCCGCAAAATCTCACAAAAATAATTCTTTTACCATTTTTTTTCTTACAAAGGTGAAACTTCATAAACAGTATCGGATTTTCCTCCCTTTTTTGTAACATATCTTTTCCTCTATTTTAACGATTCAAAGATTGTCACTTTGTATCATAATATAACAAATATAGAAGAAAAAAAAGATTTCTCCTTTGACTTAAAAACTCATATATACAGTTATATAAATTATTTTGAGTTGTGTTTGACTTATTTTCTTGTTAAATTGATTATGTCGGTAAAAATTGATTAAACTTACTTACTCCTTTGCATTCGGCAGAGTACCCATCAAATGCAGCTTCAACATATAAACTCTTCAACAACGTAGATTCTTGACAAAGCACGGGGATTTCAAATAAGATTAAATATAAACAATAACCATCATCTGAAAAGTGGTAATGAGGAAAAACAACTCAATATTTTTGTCTATTGATGTATGATAGAGAGAAGAATATATTTTGGTAGAGTCTATCGTGCTGATAATGTGTTATAATATTGAGAGATGAGAGTAAGAGGATATAGAAGACGATGAAGGAGAAAATAGACACAGATCTTGTATTCCATTATACGTCCTTATATAGTACACAATATCAACCTTTAAGTGGTATGAATACAAAATATCAACGGTCTTTAATAAAGAGTCTGGGGAGGTTACGAGAGTTTCACAGATAAAGTGTCTAGGGTAGACCAAAAGACATGTGAATGTACATCCACTAAATAGAATGATTTACAACAAGGTCAAATAGTTTTAACTAATATCTAAGTATGGGCGAAGTAATCACCCCACCCAACCCAACACAAAGAGGGATCATGATTAATATTAGGGAAATTTCATGAATGCTACTAAAAAAAGAAAGACATAAAATGTCACTATATTTTTGTAAAGTCCATGAAATGCCAGTATAGCCATTGACCAGAAGGAAAAATGACAAAAATACCCCTACTAGTTAACTAAGGATTTTTAAAATTCATAATATGCCCCTAACTGTTAAAAAGTTCACCAAAATTCACAAAAATCCAAATTCTATAAAAATATTAAGAATACATATAAATATTAATAAATAGAAAATTTAAAGAAATTGAAAAAAATAAAATATTGAATACAATAAATATTTCTTAGATTTTTTAAACTTATTCAGTACCATAAACTAATATAGAGTTTTGAACACATAATTTATATTAATATTTCTACTAATTTATACCAAATAAGTACCATACATTTTTCAATTATTTTTTCTATCAATTTAAATTATTTTTTAAAAATAACTTATTTTATATTTTAAGATATATAGAATTTTTTTAAAAAAATTCTGTATTGCATATAAGTTTATGACATAATATTTTGTAGATAACAAAAGTACTACGCCACAAAGTTACTACAAAATAGAATATACCTTTTTAAAATATTTTTTGTAATATTAGTTTAAAATATAATTTAATTTACTTTGAATAAATAATTCAAATTGGTAGAAAAAAAAAGATAATTTAAAGGGAAATGTCATGAATGTCACTACATTTTTGGCTAATTCATGAAATGCCACTAGCAAAAAAGAAAGTCACGAAATGTCATTATATTTTTGCAAAAGTCCATGAAATGCCACTATAGTCTTTGACCGGAAGAGAAAATGATAAAAACCCCTACTAGTTAACAAAGTACTTTTAAAGTTCATAACAGGCCCTGAGTGTTAAATTTTTTAGAAAAACTATAAAACTATAATATATATGTTATATATATAAATTATAAAATTGAAAAAATTAAGGGGAATTCCATGAAATGCCACTATATTTTTGACTAATTCACGAAATACCACTAGAAAAAAGAGTCACGAAATGCCACTATATTTTTGCAAAATTCATGAAACATCATTATGTCATTGACCAAAAGCAAATAAGACAAAATACCCCTACTAGTTACCAAAGTACTTATCAAGTTCATAATATGCCATTAAGTGTTAAAAAATTCACAAAAGCTAACGAAAAATTCAAAATACTATAAAAATATAGATAATATAAAAAAATATTATAAAAGAATTAAAATATCATAAAACATTGAAAAAATTAAATATTCTTAGATTTTTCTATAGAGTTTTAAACACATATTTATTCCAATTTACCGCATTATGCTTAATTGTCAAAAATTTTAAAGTGCAAATTTAAGCAACCTTTGTAACTTGTATTGATTTTCATATTTGGATCCAAATTCTCTTAATATAGTGTTACTCTTGATGAAGATTGCTATTGTTGTTGTTGTATTGGTTGATTATACATAATCAAATTAGATGACAATATCTTTAAAATTAATTTTTAACTATAGATTTATTAATTGTATCGACCAAGTATAGATTTAAAATTTGGTGAATCATCGGTCAATATTCGGCACTCGACGCCCCACTATCCCCCCCACGCCCGACGATGTGCCTGTGCTTCCCGCCTTCCGCGCCTGTTACACTTCGTGCGCGTCCTGCGTCAGCACCCGTCATCTCGAGCGAGCATCGCGCGCCCATGCCAACCCATCACCACCTCGCGCCCGTGCCCCTATGAATATGATTGGGGCTGTTGGTTGAGTCCATCATTTACCGAAGCCCAGTTTGTCCAGTTTGTTATTATGAGTCAATTTGTTGATATTCTTAGCTTAGTTTGTTCATTATAGGATATTAAGTTTGTTATTATTCTCCTTATATTCTCTGTAACAAACTTTGTTATTTCAGATTTTCTAAGATCTAGATTTTATACTGTATAGGAATAGATAAAACAAACTTGTGTATATATATATATATATATATACGCAAAGGGCTGTACAGATTGTATTCAAGCTTTACATAAATTAATGAGAATACAGTTTTCTCTCCACAAATTCTCATACATTCACACGGTTTTCTTCACAAAATACACACAAACTCTCTCGAATCCAATATGATATCAGAGCATTAGATCTAAACTAGGCAGAATCTATTCTCTTTCTTTAAACCTTTTCTACAAGCAGAATCAAATTCCAAGCATAATCAGTCTTCTTCAAGCATGATGGTAGTGGAAGACTCAGGCAAGGGGAAAGAGATTGCAACGGCTCTCTCCTCCAACAGCACTGTCATTGATATCAATGACCCAATTTATGTTCACTCAGCAGAAAACCCTGGTTTGAATCTTGTGTTAAAGTTTAATGGCACAAGATTTTTAGGGTGGAAGTGGGATATGATCATTGTGTTAAAGGTCAAAAATAAGTACGGTTTCGTGACTGGAAAAGTTACAAAACCGAAAAATCATAAACAATAAGGTATGGAGCATGGGAAAGAGCAAACTCACTGGTGCTTTCATGGAAGAAGACGACACTTGATCCATGTATAGACAAAGCGTGTGTTTCTGTGATGACCCAAAGGAATTGTGGGATCATCTCTGCGGGTGACTCGAGCATATCAACTTAGCCATTATCCACAACCTGAAAAGAGAGCTTGCAGAAATCAGAAAGGGAGAAGAAACTGTGAGCGAATATTACACAAGGTTGAAAAGGGTGTGGGGAGAACTTGACTTAGCTTGTGCTTTGCCGAAGTGTACTTGCACAGGATGCACTTGTGAAGCCAAATAATTGATGAAAAAACAGGCTGATTAAGACAAACTCATCCATTTTTTAATGGGTTTAAACCAGAGATATTTGTCCATCAAAGGCCAAGTTTTGACAATGCAAAGTACCCCAAGCTTGGAGAAAGCGTATTCGTTGATTGCTCAGGAAGAACAACAACGTGGAAACGAGCAGGTTAAAGACAGTGCAATGTCATTTTACAGTCAGACAGCAGCAGCAGGGGCTGAGGGTTCCAGAAACCCTAACCCTAACAGAAAGTTTGACAGAAAGAAGCTCACATGTACTTATTGTAAAAACCCGGCCATGGGTTTGAAGAGTGTTATCAACGTCAGACTTGCACACATTGCAAGAGGTCGTGGCATATAGCAGAAGAGTGCTATCAGTTGCACGGAAGGACAAGGTCCTTGCCCGATAGAAGAAAAGTTTTGCGAATACAACAAAAGTCACAGAACAGGAAGAAAATGAAGAAATTGAGCAAGGAGTTGGGTTAACACCTCGTCAACTACAGCAAATCGCTCAATTAATCTGGAATGCCAACACAGAGACCAAAACAGAAGAGGTCGGTTTTTGCAATTTCTCAGGTAATCCACCATTTTGTTTCAGTAATAAACATTGTTTTATGAGTAATCGCTTGCATAATCAGTTCGAAGGTAAATGGATTATCGACTCTGGGGCAACCGATCACATGTCGAGAGCTCGAAATTTGTTTATGAACTGGTGAAAGCTAGATATCGAGAGATTGGTAATCTTACCAGAAGGTAGTCCGCAAAACATAAATCTGGTAGGCGATGTCCAGATTGGGAACAGTTTGTGGTTGAAGGAAGTATTATCATACCTAATTTCATGTTTAATTTGATCTCTGTGAAGAAGATAGTAAATCAGCTCCACTGCGCTTTGATTTTTGATGACCGCGGTTGTTTTCTACAGGATCGTACCACAGGACAGTTGAGCGGCGGTTTGGATTTGGGCTAGAGAATTTGCATGTGCTGAGTACAGATGAAGCAGACTTATGGGCCTATGAGAGGTTAAGCAGGGTTGGGCCATATTGTAGTTTTGGGCCAGGTCGTAGTTCTGGAGCAGATCATAATGTAAGATTATTTACCGAGACTAGGGTTGTAAGGGAATCAGTCCAAGAGCTAAAGAAATACATGTTAGGTTTGGACATGTTCCTTTTCGCAAACTTGTAACACTCAGTTTAATAAAGGAAGCAAAATTTTCTTTTGATTATGCTTGCGATGTTTGTTATAAATCCAGAGCTCAACATCTGCTGTTTATGAATTCCGCCAGCAAAACTAACCAAGCCTTTGAAATGATACATATCAATGTTTGGGGTCCGTTTAATACTGAAACCTACAAGAGATACCGATACTTTGTTTGTTTTGTTGATGACTGCACCCGCACCACTTGGGTTACTCTCATTAAGCAAAAGGGGGATGCTTGGATTGCCATAGTACATTTTATTAAGATGGTGGAACGACAATTTGAAACCAAAATAAAGATTATCAGAACAGATAATGCCAAGGAACTTGAAAGTTCAAATGAAGGCAAAAGGTTTTATGCTCAAGAAGGTATCATACATCAAACTACTTGTTCATACACGCCGCAACAAAATGCTGTAGTCGAGAGAAAACACAAATATTTGTTAGAAACAACGAGAGCAGTGTATTTTCAGTCTCATATGCCTTTAGCTTATTGGGGAGAATGTATATTGCATGCAACCTTCTTGATAAACAGACTCCCTACAAAGGCTTTGCAAGGCAAAACTCTGTTCGAGAGTTTGTACAATGTTAAACCAGCATATAAGGAGATCAAACTGCTTAGGTGTTTGTGTTACAAAACAGTTGTAGGCCCAGAGGATGGCAAGTTCGTGCCACGAGGTGAAGCTTGTGTGTACCTTGGAGAGGATCCCAAGAAAAAGGGGCAAAAAGTCATGAGTCTTATTACACAGGTAGTAGAGGTTTGCAGGGACATCAAGTTTCATATACATATTTTTCCCTTTGTTGAAGCACAACCGGCTAATTTTCTTTCTCCAAGTCATGTAACAGAATCTGGTGCCACACCTCTTATACTTTTGGATGAGGAAAATAACATGCAACGTACTCAAGTTATACATGACGAGGGAATCATTCATGATGTCCATGACAAAGGCATAGTTCCGCATGATGAGGAGGTTACCGATCATTCCATTCCACAAAATGATCTTCGGAGTTCTAGGGGAACCAGTCATAAGCCCGATTATCTGTCCGATTGTGTGTGTAACTCATACTTTCAAGAAATTTTGGATGAACGAGTTTACAACCGTAACATGAGCATTAATCTTCTTCAGGGTTGTGATAGTTTGATAGAGACTACACCAGTTCAAACTTTGGCACTTCTTTCTGCTCAATCTCCTGTACAACCCAGTTGTGATGTGCATGAGCCACATCATTATCACACAATCGTGGCCAATGAGCATTGGCGTGTTGCTATGCAAAATGAGTTACGGGCTTTGGAGGAGAATGACACATGGGATGTGGTTACTCTTCCGCGTATTTTGCTAACAAGATATTTGTAGGGATAAAGAATGTATTAAAATGAGTAAAAGAATAAAAAGAATCCTACAACTCTATATGGGTAGCAAAAATCCCGGTCGGAGTATAGTGTGAGTAGATTACGACCGAGAGTATCGAACCCAGGGACTTAATAGAAAATCTGTAACACCCCTCTCAATAATGTCGTAATAATCACTCACGAGAACAGGAAATAAATGCGTCTCACAGCGGAAGAAATGACAGTAATAAAACTCACATGGGTGTTACTTGCCATCCCTCGCCCATACGAGTGATGTAGCATTACAACAACTTAACAAAATGAAACATAAGGATACAAACCGCGGTGCCAACGAGATACCGCCTACACTTCCATCTAAGTCCCAAGAGCAACGTCTACAGTGAGCGTTTAGTTATACTCCAAGATGATTACAACCGTCATAAGTAAACAACCCTAATACATAACAAGGTACGTACGGTAATTCCAGAACCCAAACGTCCTAACTATCCGGCGCCGCACTCCGGCTTCGTCTGTGATCAACAACCTGCATAAAGCCATAAAGGCTCAACATAAACGCTGAGTATGCCGAGTCTGGACCCTAGTGGTCAATTAAGTCGTATTAACCGTCTTTTTATTAGGTTCGTTACATGCATCACCGGTTTACAGAGTATAGCGGAACTGTAAAACATAATTAAACATGTAACAATCATCACAGGTATATACAGAACAACAACACATCGTACAGTACAATAGCATCGATAAATCACATGTTATTTTTAGTTTCACATCTTCACGTATCACAACGCACGACCCCCCGGGCCCTCACATATCGTTTGATTTGGTTAGCACTGTCGGGAGTCAGTTAGGACAACCCGAAATATATTCACTTGGACAGTAGTCCCACGTACAAACAAGGTGCTCACTGCCCTGATCATCCGAAGACTCCGGGACTAATTCACTTTGCCTTTGTAAAGACGTCCATTTAGGTGGCCAAGGGCCTGGTGCCAACGGTAGCACACTCCGTCTGACGATCTATCTAGGCTCGTTCAGGATTAACTAGGGAAAACCCGACACAGGTTAACCCAAGAGATCTCTACGCGCGACCAGCAGCCAATGACTGTCTGGATTAAGGTACACATCACTTTCATTCACACTCCACTGTTAACCTCGTTAATTAGTAATTCAGTTACAGTTTTATATACGGAGAACATCACTTATTTGTTGGCTGCCCTGTGGGTCTTACGCATGCCTAGAATGATTCTAGGTAGTATTTATGTTTGAGTCGAAGCTCTAGGGACTGCCAATGTCGTGTCCCGTTCCTAAGTGTTTTACTTAGGTTATAACTACATACTTGTGATACTTAGTGTATTACAGGCAACGGTAATCACAGTCACACAACCCGTATATGTAGTTTTATATAAGCCGATCTATAGTCGACATAGTATTAGTCCCGTAGGACGTTCGTGCATAAATAAGTAATGCAGTAAACACACATATATTCATCACATATAGTCACACACATGTTTTCAAACAAATCCGAGCCCGAGGAATTCCTCAGGACATCTCGGATCAAACTCCTTTACATACCGTACACCGTGTCTAGGTTCGCGCAGTGCAGACCACTAAAGCTTTCGAGTGCGTACGTCGGAAGGGCGATCTAGAAATGCAAGGAACGCTAAGCATCAATCCACATGACAGTATAATTCGGTATTTCCGAATAACGTTTGAAATACCAGTACTACGCCCCCGGATTTTTTTTCAATTGTTACTAGTTAAAGTACCGTTATTTTAAAAACCCCTTACTCGTCGTGTGAGTTAATATTCGGTTTACATTAAAGTATGAAACCTTACGTTATACACTTGTGGTACTTCACTCGGAATTTATTTATCATACCATAGTCATATACTAACCTTACTATTTTATGTCATTGTAAACTATAGTTTATATCTTTATTCTTGACATGTGTTTATATATGTATGCGTTTAACATGACAGTTTTAATAAACTATATTCTTGACCACATAATATTATCTTGTGTTACATTTGGTTCATGATGTTTATAGTATGATGTTTGTATGCCATTAGACTTATAACATATGGTTTTGGTAGTTTATGTATGATGTACCGAGATATACATACATTGGTACAATTGAGCCCTTTATTACATAATTCTCCTTAATCCACATAACTTGTAACATGTTGTAAGTATCTAAGTTTATGACATCAGGACCTTGTAGTAAAATGTAACCCAAGGTTTGACAACATCTTGCACTAGTTACCGGTAATATATATACATATCAGATTCCATTTCTTTCACATCCCATTATCTCTCAAAATCACCATTCCACCACATTTATCATAGATTATAAAACTCAGGACTGTATCACAACTTAACCCCCTCTGTAACTTACTTATACAGAAGGGACATGTTATCGAAAATTCTGAGACAATATTAGTGTATCTCTTCTTTATTGTTCCTGTTTGGGTTATTCAGTTTATTCCTAAAACTCCCAATAATGTACCAGCCTAGTTCACTCTCCTAGAAGTATTTTGGTTAATTATTAACTCAATTCCACCCTTTATAACCCTCTGTAACATGATTATACAGAAGGTCATGCATTTCTGAAACAACTGGAAACTGATGTATTAAGTTTGATAAGTTATTCCTCTTCTATTTTGTTTCTCATTCCTTGATTTGGTTTCTTCTTCTCTCTCTCCCCCACTCTGCTTAGCTACTTAGTTCACAGTGTTATTATAGTTTCATTCTCTTAGGACCCGGCTTATCCAGAGACAGGAAAAAGAAAATGCTAAGACAGAAAGGAAACTGATCTCTCTTATCTGTTTTTTTCCTTTCTGTTTGACAGTTTGGCTTACAGTTTTCTTTTCCCTTTTCTTTCCAAAATGCTTACATATTAGTTAGGCGAATTAGCAGGATTTTAAGCCCTTGAACCACTCAATGCAACCCCTTTAGACACTCTGCAACTTAGTTATACAGAAACAAGATTTCTGAAACTGCAACCAGAAATCAGAGATTGATGTATGCTCTTATTCTCTTCTCTGTCTGTTTTTTAAACTGAGCTACACTCCCCCTAATTCTTTACCCACCGAGTAATGTTTTATTGAGGCTTTAGACTTAAGAATAACCCAAATCAATCTTACTGATGCTACTGTAATTGTGTTTACCGAAGTCAGAACTGCAGAATAGAAAACTGCAACAGATGTACTTTCTCTTCCATTTCTTTTCCCTCTGTTTGTTTACGTTTTTGGATTCTCAATTCTTCCCAAATGGTTGACTCAGTTACTTAAGTATTCCATCCAGCTTCTAAACCCAAACAAAACCCAAGACAACTTTGTTACAGACACATAAATAACCAAACACTGACTGGAAAGAATCTGAAACTGAAGAAAAACTGAAATCTGAACTGGTGTTGTTACAGAAAACAACATTATGAAACTGGTTGATTCTCTTTCTGGTTTCTGAGAGTTCTTAATCCAAAACTGTTTAGACAGTCCTACTAACACCAAAGCATTTTAATGTACTGAAACAGAAGGAGAATTTGCAAACTGGAAGAATGCTATATTTTTTTCCCCTCTTCTGTTTTCCTTTCTGTTTTACACTCACGAGTTTGTTCTTCAGTTTTCTCTCAATACCAGCTCCGGTAGTTTAGGGTGTGAGAGTTTTTCTTTTAGTTCTGTACACCCCCAAATAGCGAACAACAATCAACGACGCCCTAATGGTAACATGAATGTCTACGCAGCGGTTCCTACTCTATTCGGGTGACAGACGCCAACCACCCACGTGGTTGACAGTCCTCATTACTAACTCCAAGTTACGGTCTGAATGACTGGAATCTAAACCTTAACCAAATCCAAGTACGAACAGGAATTACGAACCAAGTACCGAGAGTCTACAACATAAGTTCTTAATCCAACAACATAAACCGAAAGTACAACCCATACATTAAAAGCATACTACTAAAGTCTTGCCATGTGGACTACCCCTATGGTAGTCACCCTTGCCTACTCTCCGTTATCGTCTGGCACAAGACCTGAAAAAAATTGGGTGTAAAGGACTCAGCAAACTACGCTGAGTATGAACGTGTGAAGCCCGCATGTTACCGGGCCACACGACTAATTGGTCGAATATTATTAAGTCATTTTACATGCTATATTAAAGCAGTAAAGCACATCACATTACATCATAATATCAAACACACTTCAAGGCAGCATAGCAATATCAACAAGCAACCAAGCACATCTTGCAAGTAGCACAACAATGTCAAACACGCAGTCCAACACAATAAGCTGCTAGTGTAGCAGCAACAGTCAGGTAATTATAGGACGTGTGCGTAGGTACATTATACCGTCGATCCTCGCTATGGGATCATTCAAGAGATTATGTATTGTTTTCTTGTTCTCTTTACACATGTTTCCTTCTTTCTTCTCTTGCACCGGTCAGGGGATATAGGTTAGATCCCGAGACTTCGCTATATAGGTGCTATTCATTCCTTGTTTCTTAAAGGATCACATTCGTGAATTTTTCTTATTTGCTTGGTCCCATTACACATGTTTTCCTTTATTCTCTGGCACCGAGTCAGGGGATAGATTAGATCCCGAGACTTATTATGTGGGTGCTAATCATTCCTTGTCTCTTCAAGGGTTACTTGTGAATTCTTTTATCACCGCACGCTGGAGGACGTCTCCTCCATAGCTAGTCCCCCATTCCCGGCGTCATGCGCCGAGAAAGCGGAGTCGCCTCTTGACTCCAGGATAAGCTCCCCCACTTTGTCACTCCCCCATTCCCCGGCGTCATGCGCCGGAAAGCGGAGTCGCCTTTAGACTCCAGGATGTGCTCCACACAGAAGGGCGAAGGATCTGATGCAGATACCAACTCCCGAAAATTCCATACCGCGCGGCCCGAGATGTCGTCTTCCCGGGTTATCCTCATGTCCCACCATTTGGTACTTCTCGTTTCGTTCTCATTATAGCCTCGACACCATAGTGGGTGTCATTAGCGGTCCTCTATAGTTGAGAGGAGTTCTCTTTGTATAGTTCTTATGTTTGTCCATGTGGTTCGTCATGTCCCACCAATTGGGATTTGCCTTCATTATCATTAATGATAGACACCATAGTGGGTGTCATGGTACATCCTCCATCGTTGAGAGGAGTTCCCCTATATAGCATTTTCTTTGTTTTCATAGTTCGTTGTGGTTCTCGTTTGGTTTTCCCTTTATGTAGTTTCTTTGTTTACATAGTTCGCTGTGTTTCATCTCAAAGTTCCATAACGCGAAAGGGACTAAACTACTGTGTGCGCGCAAGTAAAATGCCACAAGGATATATATAACACGCATAAAAGCAAGCCACAAGAAGCAATCCAATTTTCATGCTTTTAGTCTTAGAGTCATTGTCACACAAAGCACACAGCACACAAGCAAACAAGCCGTGTAACACGGCAACATACGAACACACATGTCCATACCTGGTTTAGAAGCAAGTGTCATCTCACACCCGGGTTCCCGTTTGGCGTTCGTTACGACCCTAGCGTTGATTAAAATAATGTGTCAGTTCATGATTTCATGTGACGACACCCTTCTAGTTAATCTCGTTTGTACTGGAGTTATTTTTCCTAGGAGAGTCGTTGAACGTACAATATATTCTAAACCTTAGAACTTCCCAGTACCCATCTTAGATTATTATTTAACTCCTAGGACGTTCACATCGTCATTGTGTGAGGTAGCTAAGTACTCCCACTATTATTTTTCTAGGGTACTTTTAACACTATAGTAACAAGTTTATCTAAAGTAGATTTAACTTCCTAGACCATATTCCCGATATTAGTTAAATAGGTTAGTAGTGTTTTAAACCTATTATCATAGTAATATAGTCTTTAGAAACCTCCTAGAATCATGTTTATACAGAAGCGTTGAATTTCCTAAATCTGCACACAATTTCCATGCATTACCTCACTTAGCTTCACCTCTAATGTGTCAAACTGATGTCTAACTCTCCCAGAATGTTTTAGCCACTTAGCTAAGTGTATTGGTAATGATTTGGGTTTGTTATTACACCAACACCACAGCTTTAATACATCAGGAAGTTGATCATACAGAGGTACAAGTTTCAGGAACTGAAACACCAAGCATGCGAACACCTCCATTCCAGCTTCACTTTTATTGCATTAAATCGATCTCTCATTTTTTTTTCCAAAGTGCTTAAACACCTAGGTATATGTATTATTACAGTTATAAGCTCATTTCCAGACCATCTCAACACTCTTACACATCTGTAATTCAATTATATAGAGAACAGAAAACCGAAGCATGTACTGATATATCTCCCAAGCATGTACTGATATATCTCCCTCTATTCCTTTTTCTTTGTTCTCAGATTTCACTTCTAGGTTCTCTCACCCATTTCCTCACGTGATTGAATGTGTTATAAAGTTTTTTTTGAATTTGGGAAACAACCCAAAACAGCCTAGACAATGTCCATGAAAACTCTATATACAGAACACTTAAGTTTCAGTAGAACTATGAACTGAAATGTCAAAACCTGCCAACTTCCCTTTCTTTCTTTCCTGTTTGTTCACCAAGCTTGACTTCCCACCTTACCCAAAGGTTAATACACTTAGTTAGGTGAATTAGCATTGGTTTGGGTTTGTTTTTATACCAGCACAACTCTTTTATCCTCTCAGGAAGGTCATTCAAACCAGACACCAGTTTCAGGAAAACTGATGCATCAAGCTGTGTAACTTTCATTTAGCCATTCTGTAAATGCATTAAATCGACCCACAGTTTTCTCCAAAGTGTTACCACACTTAGTTAAGTCTCTTATAAGGGTTTTAAGCTCATACAACACTCTTTATAATCCCTCACCACTCTCTGTAACAAAACCATACAGGAAGGAGTTTTCAGAAAACAAAACATCGAAACTGATAACTTTCTCTCCTGTTTCTATTATGTTGGGTACTAATCTGTCTTTTTGATCTGTTCCACGTTTCCATCTATGTAGCTAGGTGTTCTAACCATATTTCCAACCCAAAACAACCTAAAGTAACCCTGTTAAATCCACCTCTATATTGCATAAACTGAACAGGGGGTACTGAAGATTAAAATCACGGACTGATGCAGTCCTTTCCTTGTTGTTGTCTTTCTGTTAGTACTTAATCTGTCTTCTAGCCTGTCCTACAGTATCCACCTATTTAGTTAAGTATTCTAGCACGAATTTAACTCTCAACAACCCCCAACCAAATTATACTGAGCTGAACGAAGTGAGCAAATGAAACCTGAAGACTGGAACACCTCCTACTGATTTGCCTACTGTTTGCCCACGTTTCTGCCCTTCACTCTAGTTTCTCATTTACGCAATGCACTACTAAACTTACTAAGACATGTTAGAGGTATCTTATAATCATTGGCAACTCAGTACAACTGCTCTAAATCTTTATGTACAAGATTATACAGAACTGAAAAAAATGGAACTGCAACTGGTGGTCTCACTTCAGTTTTACTTCCTGTTCTGTAATCTATTTTCTGTCCGATTTCATAAGCTGATGCAACTTCCCTTCTGTTTCTCTTTGATTATTATCTTACCAAAAGTGTTTCGTCAACTTAGCTGGATGTTGGGTTAATTAGAACATTCTTAGGTTACTAGTATGTCCGTTATTTTAAGGGCAAGAAGTTCAGAAACCAAAACTGAACAGAACCGATGCCTCCCTGTTTGAGCCTAGCTTGGGTTTAGTTGTTCTGACTTTTAATCCTTCCCGAAGATGGTTATGATTTACTGGAGTGTAACAGATATGTTTGGGTTCATTAACTTCTCAACACAACTCCTATAAACTTTCTGTAGCAGGGTTATACACCACTCAAGGTTCCAGGGCAACTAATAAAACTGAAATCAGGTTGTGCATTTCCCTACCTATATCACCATTCCAATGAGTCTCGGTTTCTTTAATGTTTCCCAAGCTGTCTGTATGTGGTCTATTGTGTTATTAATGTTTTAGAAATGTCTTAGGTTCCTTAACAGCCCAAACAACACTATTAACTCCCCTTAAAGTTTGTTATACAAAACCGGTATTATATGCAGAACTGCAACACCAAGCTGGGTATCATCACTTCTACTTGCTCACTGCCTGTTCTTCTAGCTGCCTCACGATTAATTCCAAAATACTTACTTACTTATTCGGTGTCTATCCTAGCCAGTTAATGACATAGGTTAATAGGTCACTTAGCATTAATTTCCCTTGAATTAGCCCCACCTGGTTTGGTATTGTTCAGGCACGGTTTAACGCTCCATAAACTGGATGTTTAACCACCAATTTTACCGACACATCTGCCTCACAACATAAGGGAAATTTCTCGGCTCACAGTTACTTGTTACAGCCAATTTTTTTATTTTTCTTCCCTAAGCTAGCCATTAACCTAGAGTAGTTCCATCCCCACCCGACACTAGGAAGCATTAGATTTCAACCCAAATAATCACAACTTCTTTGCTGTTACTGAAACAGTTCACAACAGGTAGCATTTTTCCTCAGTCTAGTCCCTATCATCATTGTACTGATGACACCCTAAGTTTCCACACACATTTAATCAGATTTTCAACACTTACCGATTAGTCATTATTTAGTTTTGATTAAGTAGTTCCCCAGATTACTTAGTGGCATTATTTCCCAGCTTATCTAACAGTCTAATGTTTCCAGAACACAGCACACATTTAAGCAAATAGAGACTTTCTAGCCCACGGTTAGTTGTTTACAGTAAGTTATCAATGCACATAAGTCATGAGTTTTGGGCACAACCTTAAGGATCTTCAACTGGGTTTCCTTGCTGTTTTTCCCTCGGTCCTCCTTGGACAATTTTCGGTCCTAGTTATGCAGGGATCAGGGGTTAGTTTTCTGTGAGGAAGTGTGCATGTATACGTATGTATATATATTTTTTTTTCAGACCGAATAGATGGTTAGTACTCGGACGACCCCAGTTGGATTTACCTTGGTTTAGGGATTAACTCCTCTCTGGTTATCCTCTCAGTTGGGCTGCGATTTGACTCAGAGCCCTTGGCTTAACAATCGGCCATGCACAAAGAAAAAAAATTGTGAGTTCGTTGTAGTTTCAAAACAGAAAGGGTTAGTTGCTCATATGTTACTGAAAGGGGGAGTACATTATCAGAGCATGCACAAGTGACTAGGAGGATTACCTCGGTTTTTTTTTTTCAAATGTAAGCTGAGTAGGTTGCTGCTCTAGGACTTACAGCGCACCTTCAGTTTCTGGAAAGTCAAGTAGATAGGAAAAGAAATCAGCAGTCCACTCTCGGACAAAGTAGAGCCAAGAGCATCGGGAGTAAACACAGCAAGGAGTATCTTACCTTGCGCTAGAATACAAGCAGGTATTTGGATGGATTCTCTCGTTCCAGAACTTCCCGAGATTTCACCAGAGCAGTTGCATGCAAGATGCTTGCGCGGGACATGCAGGAGATTTGAGGAATTGAATCAGGTTTTCGGACAAAACTGAGCAGACGAATGAAGAACAAAAACAGAGGGGAAAAATGAACAAACAGAAACGTTTACCTTGCGCTAGCATCTCAAGAGGAAGGGCGTGGGTTCCTTGAAACTCCTCGCACACATCACAGGGGTATTTCCAGAAGGTTGCATGCACGAAAGATTGAGAGGAAAAGGATCAAAAGCTGGAGCATTTCAGACAGAAAAACGATGGGAGGAGGAGAAAATGTAACCACTGATTTACCTTGCTAAATCAAGCCACTTTGCTCCATATTGTTCAGAGGTCGGAACGTTTATTTCTGGACATGCATGAGGAGGAATGGAGGACTTCACTTTTCAGATAACAAGTACGGAATTGACGGGCAACAAAGGGGCATCTTCAACCAGGAACGCATGAGCGTTCGCAGAGCAACCATGGGGAAGGGAAGTCTTCCCGTGCTACGGTAGTTGAGGGAAGAAAATCCAGATCTGCACTTGCACTCATTGGGAAGCAACTGGGAAAGATGACGGACTGCGTGTGGTTAAAAGACGGGGCTCACACCCAAGAGAGGAAGGGAACACGGGTTTGGAAAATAGGGAAAGCAATTGCATGGGGAGGATGGGAAAAGCTACAGAGTGGGTAATGAATTTTGGGTTAGTGGAGTTACAGAATAAGGTCATCCGGACATAATAGGAATGGTTGGAGTATGCCTTGGTTGTTATCTTTTAATGGAACTAAATAGTTCATTAATATATTGGCTATATCATGGCATATAAATCGGTGAGTATAAATATTTGTGTTATAATATTATTTGCACAAGTTTGTACCCGATGTAGTTCGTATATTATACCCACGTAGGATATGTTATTTAGTACCATCGTATTGTCGACGAGTACCCGATTTATTTTAGTCGCATAAAGCGTCATGCTTGTGTCGTGTACCAAGTGTCTCAATCTGGAATAATTTACATTCGCTCGGTTGTACGGGTCAATGTCAATACCGACGGCACAACTACTAACTTTACAATTTGACCCGCTATTACGTTCATGGATCTACATGTGTCCCTTAGTATCATAGGTTATAAATTATGATATGATTATATTAATATGCCCAGTTTATTTAACCACTCCCCGTACATTTGTGGTTTTATGTGTTCCAGTTGTTAGGGGTGTTTCAACCTACCCCCCTTAAAGAGACTTCGTCCCGAAGTCTTGTCTTAATTTATTTATTTGTATTCTTGTCACTCACGGGGATCAAGTCCTGAATTTGTTCTCACTAACAAAGGACAGTTCTATTTTACCAGTTGTGCTTATACGCACCACGCCACCTCTGTGGCTTCACCCAGTACTCAATGATATTCCAATGTACCAGTAATATTCATATACTGTACTCATATGTAATCAAGAAAACAAGCCATTCATACATAACCACAATGCATCCAAAACAATTCGTACCCCGTTCGCACAGCCACAACAACCAAAACCACACATAACGCGCAACAACACAGCAAAAATGCAACGCGCCTACCCCCCTTAAAAATGGATTACGCCCACGTAATCCCCACTGTATTATAATCCCATCAAAGGTCTTAACTATGTTAATGGCTTTGTCATGTGTATCAAAAGACTTTTATCGGTATACATACCGATCTACTAGCGGATTCAGGTTTAGCCTTTCTGGGTCTAAGGTATTGACAGATAAGTCACTTGTTATTTAACTGGAAGATGTGAGGTACGGTCCACCAGCTTCTGCTGTGCGACTCTGATTACCCTCGAGCTTGTAACTTGTCTATTCCTTTCCTTTGGAGGTCAGATATTCGTTCTTTTAATTTCGCTTTTAAGCGTCCGAGTTATTCTTTCTAGCTGTCCTTTAGGTTTATATTCATATATGCTCTGTTGTAACAGTTTAGTGTTTAGTGTTTTTCATTGTTACAAACATGTCGTTGTTTCGACGATGTGTTTAATTTATATTACTGTTCATGATTATCTGTTGCTAGCTAGTTTATCCTCCAAGCGTTATCACTTATTTTGTACCTTAGTGTGTACAGCGATTTAGATTTTTCTTCATCTTCAAGTAATCTTTATTGTACCAAGCAACAGCTGCTTGCTGACTAGCTCGACTTCTTCACAAGGTTTCGAGTTATTATTATGTTCCACCAGGAACTAAAGTAATTTACTACTACCGGTTACATATTGCATTTGATCGTGGTGGTACTTTTATGTATTATCTAGTTAGGTGATTGGTAATATTGCACCATTTCAATCCTCACATATCTGTATACTCCTGTGTTTATCCCCGAATTTTCGAGCCATGTATTTTATGTGGTTTCATCATCCAGTATCAATACCGCTTCTTTCGCATTTTTACTTATCCAATTTATAAACTTTCGCCTATGTGTAGCTTATGTGTCGACTGGTAGGAGGTTTTGGGAATCATCCAACACTGACGTGATCAGCGTAAATGTTGGGCTATCCCTTCACCCCAATTTGTGCGTAGTGTCGCTTGACCTGGCCAGGGTCGAGCTCAACCTTGCACGTCCGGTTTATACGACTAGTCAATTAAACCCATTTAAGTTCTTATCCCACTTGTTCCTAGTCATCTAGTAATCAATTCATGGGTTAGTATTAAAATCTAGCCTTTATATTAATTCTTTGAATTCTCCAACTATATATACGTCTAAATGTGAACATATATTTATTCGCTCTTTTTGTATGTAATACATATGCTTATGTGTGATATATACCCATATATGGTTATTCCTTTGAATTTCTAAGTTCTTTTCATAAACTGTATATATAAGATTCTCGTACCGTATGTACATATACATATTCCTTCTTTAATACATGTAGTTTCATAAATTTTTGTGTTAGTCAGTGGGATATACGCTTGTATACTCCCATGTTCTCACATTGTTACTATTTCCTCGACGCTTATAAATTTTCTTAGCCCATCAATTGATTTCCAAATTTTTAATACCCATTTGTTCATAAATATTTGGTTTCCTCCTGATATTTCCGTCCTCATAAACATTTGTCTGGTTTTTCTTGTTGGCTTGTTTAGGCTCATTTCTATCCGACTTACACGTTATTCCATTTTCCAAATTACTCTTTTCTGGCATGTATGTATGTACATTAGTATGGATGGTTTGGTGAAATCCCGTTTGGGATTATTTTGCGATAATGGCATTATTCATTGCCCCCCTTTTTTTTAAAAAACTTTGGGGTGGATTTTGGGAAATTTAGGTATTTGAACCCCATTTACTCCTTGGGTTTTATTGTTGTTTCCACTGTATATCTTGTTGTATTTCATATTAGTTATTGGAACTAGAGTCTTAAGTTCATGTTTCACTGTATTCGTTAGTGAGACTCCATATCATATCCTTCATAACCATAGTTAATGATACACGTGATTTAGAGGGTTCTATCGACTGCTAAGCATGTCGACCTAGGTTGCCGCTAAAATTGGTCCTTATACTAGTATTATCCTCTTGGCAACGTCTACTGCACAATATAGTCTTTTCTTCACGGGTTGATTGTATGACATTAAGTAGATGCCAGATCGGTTTTCCCGAGTATGAGGAGGCTTTCTTCCTCTCCGGCGATCTTTCTCTGGGTTTAAGGAATATTAGGGACGTGGAGGTTGGGTGTGAATGTCTGTTAGGCATCCGGTAGTCATTCGGGAAGAATTCTAACTAACGTGCCTCACGTACTACCCCAACCCTTAATTCATTGTCAGAATTCCTAAACTCGGTATTTTCCTGTTCCAGTCATCAGAGCGCAACTACGCTCTGATACCACTTTCTGTAACACCCCCAATAGCGACAACAATCAAACGACGCGCCTAATGGTAACATGAGATGTCTACGCAGCGGTTCCTACTCTATTCGGGTGCTACAGACGCCAACCACCCACGTGGTTGACAGTCCTCATTACTAACTCCAAGTTACGGTCTGAATGACTGGAATCTAAACCTTAACCAAATCCAAGTACGAACAGGAATTACGAACCAAGTACCGAGAGTCTACAACATAAGTTCTTAATCCAACAACATAAACCGAAAGTACAACCCATACATTAAAAGCATACTACTAAAAGTCTTGCCATGTGGACTACCCCTATGGTAGTCACCCTTGCCTACTCTCCGTTATCGTCTGGCACAAGACCTGAAAAAATTGGGTGTAAAGGACTCAGCAAACTACGCTGAGTATGAACGTGTGAAGCCCGCATGTTACCGGGCCACACGACTAATTGGTCGAATATTATTAAGTCATTTTACATGCTATATTAAAGCAGTAAAGCACATCACATTACATCATAATATCAAACACACTTCAAGGCAGCATAGCAATATCAACAAGCAACCAAGCACATCTTGCAAGTAGCACAACAATGTCAAACACGCAGTCCAACACAATAAGCTGCTAGTGTAGCAGCAACAGTCAGGTATTAGGTATATAGGACGTGTGCGTAGTACATTATACCGCGATCCTCGCTATGGGATCATTCAAGAGATTATGTATTGTTTTCTTGTTCTCTTTACACATGTTTTCCTTTCTTCTCTTGCACCGAGTCAGGGGATATAGGTTAGATCCCGAGACTTCGCTATATAGGTGCTATTCATTCCTTGTTTCTTAAAGGATCACATTCGTGAATTTTTCTTATTTGCTTGGTCCCATTACACATGTTTTCCTTTATTCTCTGGCACCGAGTCAGGGGATAGATTAGATCCCGAGACTTATTATGTGGGTGCTAATCATTCCTTGTCTCTTCAAGGGTTACTTGTGAATTCTTTTATCACCGCACGCTGGAGGACGTCTCCTCCATAGCTAGTCCCCCATTCCCGGCGTCATGCGCCGAGAAAGCGGAGTCGCCTCTTGACTCCAGGATAAGCTCCCCCCTTTGTCACTCCCCCATTCCCGGCGTCATGCGCCGGGAAAGCGGAGTCGCCTCTAGACTCCAGGATGTGCTCCACATAGAAGGGCGAAGGATCTGATGCAGATACCAACTCCCGAAAATTCCATACCGCGCGGCCCGATGTCGTCTTCCCGGGTTATCCTCATGTCCCACCATTTGGTACTTCTCGTTTCGTTCTCATTATAGTCTCGACACCATAGTGGGTGTCATTAGTGGTCCTCTATAGTTAGAGAGGAGTTTTCTTTGTATAGTTCTTATGTTTGTTGATATGGTTCGTCATGTCCCACCAATTGAGATTTGCCTTCATCATCATTAATGAATAGACACCATAGTGGGTGTCATGGTACATCCTCCATGTTAGAGAGGAGTTCCCATTATGCATTTTCTTTGTTTTCATAGTTCTTGTGGTTCTCGTTTGGTTTTCCCTTTATGTAGTTTCTTGTTCATAGTTCGCTGTGTTTCATCTCAAGTTCCAAAACGCGAAAGGGACTAAACTACTGTGTGCGCGCAAGTAAAATGCCACATGATATATAAATCACATAAAATGCAAGCCACAAGAAGCAATCCAATTTCATGCTTTGATCTTATGTCATTTTCACACAACACAGGCACACAGCAAACAAGCCGTGTAACACGGCAACATACGAACCACACATGTCCATACCTGGTTTAGAAGCAAGTGTCATCTCACACCCGGGTTCCCGTTTGGCGTTCGTTACGACCCTAGCGTTGATTAAAAATAATGTGTCAGTTCATGATTTCATGTGACGACACCCTTCTAGTTAATCTCGTTTGTACTGGAGTTATTTTTCCTAGGAGAGTCGTTGAACGTACAATATATTCTAAACCTTAGAACTTCCCAAGTACCCATCTTAGATTATTATTTAACTCCTAGGACGTTCACATCGTCATTGTGTGAGGTAGCTAAGTACTCCCACTAGTTATTTTTCTAGGGTACTTTTAAACACTAATATGTAACAAGTTTATCTAAAGTAGATTTAACTTGCCTAGAGCATATTCCCATATTAGTTAAATAGGTTAGTAGTGTTTTAAACCTATTATCATAGTAATATAGTCTTTAGAAACCTCCTAGAATCATGTTTATACAGAAGCGTTGAATTTCCTAAATCTGCACACAATTTCCATGCATTACCTCACTTAGCTTCACCTCTAATGTGTCAAACTGATGTCTAACTCTCCCAGAATGTTTTAGCCACTTAGCTAAGTGTATTGGTAATGATTTGGGTTTGTTATTACACCAACACCACAGCTTTAATACATCAGGAAGTTGATCATACAGAGGTACAAGTTTCAGGAACTGAAACACCAAGCATGCGAACACCTCCATTCCAGCTTCACTTTTATTGCATTAAATCGATCTCTCATTTTTTTTTTCAAAGTGCTTAAACACCTAGGTATATGTATTATTACAGTTATAAGCTCATTTCCAGACCATCTCAACACTCTTACACATCTGTAATTCAATTATATAGAGAACAGAAAACCGAAGCATGTACTGATATATCTCCCAAGCATGTACTGATATATCTCCCTCTATTCCTTTTTCTTTGTTCTCAGATTTCACTTCTAGGTTCTCTCACCCATTTCCTCACGTGATTGAATGTGTTATAAAGTTTTTTTTGAATTTGGGAAACAACCCAAAACAGCCTAGACAATGTCCATGAAAACTCTATATACAGAACACTTAAGTTTCAGTAGAACTATGAACTGAAATGTCAAAACCTGCCAACTTCCCTTTCTTTCTTTCCTGTTTGTTCACCAAGCTTGACTTCCCACCTTACCCAAAGGTTAATACACTTAGTTAGGTGAATTAGCATTGGTTTGGGTTTGTTTTTATACCAGCACAACTCTTTTATCCTCTCAGGAAGGTCATTCAAACCAGACACCAGTTTCAGGAAAACTGATGCATCAAGCTGTGTAACTTTCATTTAGCCATTCTGTAAATGCATTAAATCGACCCACAGTTTTCTCCAAAGTGTTACCACACTTAGTTAAGTCTCTTATAAGGGTTTTAAGCTCATACAACACTCTTTATAATCCCTCACCACTCTCTGTAACAAAACCATACAGGAAGGAGTTTTCAGAAAACAAAACATCGAAACTGATAACTTTCTCTCCTGTTTCTATTATGTTGGGTACTAATCTGTCTTTTTGATCTGTTCCACGTTTCCATCTATGTAGCTAGGTGTTCTAACCATATTTCCCACCCAAAACAACCTAAAGTAACCCTGTTAAATCCACCTCTATATTGCATAAACTGAACAGGGGGTACTGAAGATTAAAATCACGGACTGATGCAGTCCTTTCCTTGTTGTTGTCTTTCTGGTGTTAGTACTTAATCTGTCTTCTAGCCTGTCCTACAGTATCCACCTATTTAGTTAAGTATTCTAGCACGAATTTAACTCTCAACAACCCCCAACCAAATTATACTGAGCTGAACGAAGTGAGCAAATGAAACCTGAAGACTGGAACACCTCCTACTGATTTGCCTACTGTTTGCCCACGTTTCTGCCCTTCACTCTAGTTTCTCATTTACGCAATGCACTACTAAACTTACTAAGACATGTTAGAGGTATCTTATAATCATTGGCAACTCAGTACAACTGCTCTAAATCTTTATGTACAAGATTATACAGAACTGAAAAAAATGGAAACTGCAACTGGTGGTCTCACTTCAGTTTTACTTCCTGTTCTGTAATCTATTTTCTGTCCGATTTCATAAGCTGATGCAACTTCCCTTCTGTTTCTCTTTGATTATTATCTTACCAAAAGTGTTTCGTCAACTTAGCTGGATGTTGGGTTAATTAGAACATTCTTAGGTTACTAGTATGTCCGTTATTTTAAGGGCAAGAAGTTCAGAAACCAAAACTGAACAGAACCGATGCCTCCCTGTTTGAGCCTAGCTTGGGTTTAGTTGTTCTGACTTTTAATTCCCGAAGATGGTTATGATTTACTGGAGTGTAACAGATATGTTTGGGTTCATTAACTTCTCAACACAACTCCTATAAACTTTCTGTAGCAGGGTTATACACCACTCAAGGTTCCAGGGCAACTAATAAAACTGAAATCAGGTTGTGCATTTCCCTACCTATATCACCATTCCAATGAGTCTCGGTTTCTTTAATGTTTCCCAAGCTGTCTGTATGTGGTCTATTGTGTTATTAATGTTTTAGAAATGTCTTAGGTTCCTTAACAGCCCAAACAACACTATTAACTCCCCTTAAAGTTTGTTATACAAAACCGGTATTATATGCAGAACTGCAACACCAAGCTGGGTATCATCACTTCTACTTGCTCACTGCCTGTTCTTCTAGCTGCCTCACGATTAATTCCAAAATACTTACTTACTTATTCGGTGTCTATCCTAGCCAGTTAATGACATAGGTTAATAGGTCACTTAGCATTAATTTCCCTTGAATTAGCCCCACCTGGTTTTGGTATTGTTCAGGCACGGTTTAACGCTCCATAAACTGGATGTTTAACCACCAATTTTACCGACACATCTGCCTCACAACATAAGGGAAATTTCTCGGCTCACAGTTACTTGTTACAGCCAATTTTTTTTATTTTTCTTCCCTAAGCTAGCCATTAACCTAGAGTAGTTCCATCCCCACCCGACACTAGGAAGCATTAGATTTCAACCCAATAATCACAACTTCTTTGCTGTTACTGAAACAGTTCACAACAGGTAGCATTTTTCCTCAGTCTAGTCCCTATCATCATTGTACTGATGACACCCTAAGTTTCCACACACATTTAATCAGATTTTCAACACTTACCGATTAGTCATTATTTAGTTTTGATTAAGTAGTTCCCCAGATTACTTAGTGGCATTATTTCCCAGCTTATCTAACAGTCTAATGTTTCCAGAACACAGCACACATTTAAGCAAATAGAGACTTTCTAGCCCACGGTTAGTTGTTTACAGTAAGTTATCAATGCACATAAGTCATGAGTTTTGGGCACAACCTTAAGGATCTTCAACTGGGTTTCCTTGCTGTTTTTCCCTCGGTCCTCCTTGGACAATTTTCGGTCCTAGTTATGCAGGGATCAGGGGTTAGTTTCTCTGTGAGGAAGTGTGCATGTATACGTATGTATATATATATTTTTTTCAGACCGAATAGATGGTTAGTACTCGGACGACCCCAGTTGGATTTACCTTGGTTTAGGGATTAACTCCTCTCTGGTTATCCTCTCAGTTGGGCTGCGATTTGACTCAGAGCCCTTGGCTTAACAATCGGCCATGCACAAAGAAAAAAAATTGTGAGTTCGTTGTAGTTTCAAAACAGAAAGGGTTAGTTGCTCATATGTTACTGAAAGGGGGAGTACATTATCAGAGCATGCACAAGTGACTAGGAGGATTACCTCGGTTAATTTTTTTTCAAATGTAAGCTGAGTAGGTTGCTGCTCTAGGACTTACAGCGCACCTTCAGTTTCTGGAAAGTCAAGTAGATAGGAAAGTCAAGTGAAGAATAGAGATCATAGCCACAAGTAGAGCCAAGAGCATCGGGAGTAAAACACAGCAAGGAGTATCTTACCTTGCGCTAGAATACAAGCAGGTATTTGGATGGATTCTCTCGTTCCAGAACTTCCCGAGATTTCACCAGAGCAGTTGCATGCAAGATGCTTGCGCGGGACATGCAGGAGATTTGAGGAATTGAATCAGGTTTTCGGACAAAACTGAGCAGACGAATGAAGAACAAAAACAGAGGGGAAAAATGAACAAACAGAAACGTTTACCTTGCGCTAGCATCTCAAGAGGAAGGGCGTGGGTTCCTTGAAACTCCTCGCACACATCACAGGGGTATTTCCAGAAGGTTGCATGCACGAAAGATTGAGAGGAAAAGGATCAAAAGCTGGAGCATTTCAGACAGAAAAACGATGGGAGGAGGAGAAAATGTAACCACTGATTTACCTTGCTAAATCAAGCCACTTTGCTCCATATTGTTCAGAGGTCGGAACGTTTATTTCTGGACATGCATGAGGAGGAATGGAGGACTTCACTTTTCAGATAACAAGTACGGAATTGACGGGCAACAAAGGGGCATCTTCAACCAGGAACGCATGAGCGTTCGCAGAGCAACCATGGGGAAGGGAAGTCTTCCCGTGCTACGGTAGTTGAGGGAAGAAAATCCAGATCTGCACTTGCACTCATTGGGAAGCAACTGGGAAAGATGACGGACTGCGTGTGGTTAAAAGACGGGGCTCACACCCAAGAGAGGAAGGGAACACGGGTTTGGAAAATAGGGAAAGCAATTGCATGGGGAGGATGGGAAAAGCTACAGAGTGGGTAATGAATTTTGGGTTAGTGGAGTTACAGAATAAGGTCATCCGGACATAATAGGAATGGTTGGAGTATGCCTTGGTTGTTATCTTTTAATGGAACTAAATAGTTCATTAATATATTGGCTATATCATGGCATATAAATCGGTGAGTATAAATATTTGTGTTATAATATTATTTGCACAAGTTTGTACCCGATGTAGTTCGTATATTATACCCACGTAGGATATGTTATTTAGTACCATCGTATTGTCGACGAGTACCCGATTTATTTTAGTCGCATAAAGCGTCATGCTTGTGTCGTGTACCAAGTGTCTCAATCTGGAATAATTTACATTCGCTCGGTTGTACGGGTCAATGTCAATACCGACGGCACAACTACTAACTTTACAATTTGACCCGCTATTACGTTCATGGATCTACATGTGTCCCTTAGTATCATAGGTTATAAATTATGATATGATTATATTAATATGCCCAGTTTATTTAACCACTCCCCGTACATTTGTGGTTTTATGTGTTCCAGTTGTTAGGGGTGTTTCAACCTACCCCCTTAAAGAGACTTCGTCCCGAAGTCTTGTCTAGTTAATTTATGTTTGTATTCTTGTCACTCACGGGGATCAAGTCCTGAATTTGTTCTCACTAACAAAGGACAGTTCTATTTTACCAGTTGTGCTTATACGCACCACGCCACCTCTGTGGCTTCACCCAGTACTCAATGATATTCCAATGTACCAGTAATATTCATATACTGTACTCATATGTAATCAAGAAAACAAGCCATTCATACATAACCACAATGCATCCAAAACAATTCGTACCCCGTTCGCACAGCCACAACAACCAAAACCACACATAACGCGCAACAACACAGCAAAAATGCAACGCGCCTACCCCCTTAAAAATGGATTACGCCCACGTAATCCCCACTGTATTATAATCCCATCAAAGGTCTTAACTATGTTAATGGCTTTGTCATGTGTATCAAAAGACTTTTATCGGTATACATACCGATCTACTAGCGGATTCAGGTTTAGCCTTTCTGGGTCTAAGGTATTGACAGATAAGTCACTTGTTATTTAACTGGAAGATGTGAGGTACGGTCCACCAGCTTCTGCTGTGCGACTCTGATTACCCTCGAGCTTGTAACTTGTCTATTCCTTTCCTTTGGAGGTCAGATATTCGTTCTTTTAATTTCGCTTTTAAGCGTCCGAGTTATTCTTTCTAGCTGTCCTTTAGGTTTATATTCATATATGCTCTGTTGTAACAGTTTAGTGTTTAGTGTTTTTCATTGTTACAAACATGTCGTTGTTTCGACGATGTGTTTAATTTATATTACTGTTCATGATTATCTGTTGCTAGCTAGTTTATCCTCCAAGCGTTATCACTTATTTTGTACCTTAGTGTGTACAGCGATTTAGATTTTTCTTCATCTTCAAGTAATCTTTATTGTACCAAGCAACAGCTGCTTGCTGACTAGCTCGACTTCTTCACAAGGTTTCGAGTTATTATTATGTTCCACCAGGAACTAAAGTAATTTACTACTACCGGTTACATATTGCATTTGATCGTGGTGGTACTTTTATGTATTATCTAGTTAGGTGATTGGTAATATTGCACCATTTCAATCCTCACATATCTGTATACTCCTGTGTTTATCCCCGAATTTTCGAGCCATGTATTTTATGTGGTTTCATCATCCAGTATCAATACCGCTTCTTTCGCATTTTTACTTATCCAATTTATAAACTTTCGCCTATGTGTAGCTTATGTGTCGACTGGTAGGAGGTTTTGGGAATCATCCAACACTGACGTGATCAGCGTAAATGTTGGGCTATCCCTTCACCCCAATTTGTGCGTAGTGTCGCTTGACCTGGCCAGGGTCGAGCTCAACCTTGCACGTCCGGTTTATACGACTAGTCAATTAAACCCATTTAAGTTCTTATCCCACTTGTTCCTAGTCATCTAGTAATCAATTCATGGGTTAGTATTAAAATCTAGCCTTTATATTAATTCTTTGAATTCTCCAACTATATATACGTCTAAATGTGAACATATATTTATTCGCTCTTTTTGTATGTAATACATATGCTTATGTGTGATATATACCCATATATGGTTATTCCTTTGAATTTCTAAGTTCTTTTCATAAACTGTATATATAAGATTCTCGTACCGTATGTACATATACATATTCCTTCTTTAATACATGTAGTTTCATAAATTTTTGTGTTAGTCAGTGGGATATACGCTTGTATACTCCCATGTTCTCACATTGTTACTATTTCCTCGACGCTTATAAATTTTCTTAGCCCATCAATTGATTTCCAAATTTTTAATACCCATTTGTTCATAAATATTTGGTTTCCTCCTGATATTTCCGTCCTCATAAACATTTGTCTGGTTTTTCTTGTTGGCTTGTTTAGGCTCATTTCTATCCGACTTACACGTTATTCCATTTTCCAAATTACTCTTTTCTGGCATGTATGTATGTACATTAGTATGGATGGTTTGGTGAAATCCCGTTTGGGATTATTTTGCGATAATGGCATTATTCATTGCCCCCCTTTTTTTTAAAAAACTTTGGGGTGGATTTTGGGAAATTTAGGTATTTGAACCCCATTTACTCCTTGGGTTTTATTGTTGTTTCCACTGTATATCTTGTTGTATTTCATATTAGTTATTGGAACTAGAGTCTTAAGTTCATGTTTCACTGTATTCGTTAGTGAGACTCCATATCATATCCTTCATAACCATAGTTAATGATACACGTGATTTAGAGGGTTCTATCGACTGCTAAGCATGTCGACCTAGGTTGCCGCTAAAATTGGTCCTTATACTAGTATTATCCTCTTGGCAACGTCTACTGCACAATATAGTCTTTTCTTCACGGGTTGATTGTATGACATTAAGTAGATGCCAGATCGGTTTTCCCGAGTATGAGGAGGCTTTCTTCCTCTCCGGCGATCTTTCTCTGGGTTTAAGGAATATTAGGGACGTGGAGGTTGGGTGTGAATGTCTGTTAGGCATCCGGTAGTCATTCGGGAAGAATTCTAACTAACGTGCCTCACGTACTACCCCAACCCTTAATTCATTGTCAGAATTCCTAAACTCGGTATTTTCCTGTTCCAGTCATCAGAGCGCAACTACGCTCTGATACCACTTTCTGTAACACCCCCGAATTACGAACAACAATTAAACGACGCGCCTAAGTTACATGGGAAGTCTACGCAGCGGTTTCGAACTCTATTCGGGTGCTACAGACGCCAACCACCCACGTGGTTGACAGTCCTCATTACTAACTCCAAGTTACGGTCTGAATGACTGGAATCTAAACCTTAACCAAATCCAAGTACGAACAGGAATTACGAACCAAGTACCGAGAGTCTACAACATAAGTTCTTAATCCAACAACATAAACCGAAAGTACAACCCATACATTAAAAGCATACTACTAAAAGTCTTGCCATGTGGACTACCCCTATGGTAGTCACCCTTGCCTACTCTCCGTTATCGTCTGGCACAAGACCTGAAAAAAATTGGGTGTAAAGGACTCAGCAAACTACGCTGAGTATGAACGTGTGAAGCCCGCATGTTACCGGGCCACACGACTAATTGGTCGAATATTATTAAGTCATTTTACATGCTATATTAAAGCAGTAAAGCACATCACATTACATCATAATATCAAACACACTTCAAGGCAGCATAGCAATATCAACAAGCAACCAAGCACATCTTGCAAGTAGCACAACAATGTCAAACACGCAGTCCAACACAATAAGCTGCTAGTGTAGCAGCAACAGTCAGGTAATTATAGGACGTGTGCGTAGGTACATTATACCGTCGATCCTCGCTATGGGATCATTCAAGAGATTATGTATTGTTTTCTTGTTCTCTTTACACATGTTTTCCTTTCTTCTCTTGCACCGAGTCAGGGGATATAGGTTAGATCCCGAGACTTCGCTATATAGGTGCTATTCATTCCTTGTTCTTAAAGGATCACATTCGTGAATTTTTCTTATTTGCTTGGTCCCATTACACATGTTTTCCTTTATTCTCTGGCACCGAGTCAGGGGATAGATTAGATCCCGAGACTTATTATGTGGGTGCTAATCATTCCTTGTCTCTTCAAGGGTTACTTGTGAATTCTTTTATCACCGCACGCTGGAGGACGTCTCCTCCATAGCTAGTCCCCCATTCCCGGCGTCATGCGCCGAGAAAGCGGAGTCGCCTCTTGACTCCAGGATAAGCTCCCCCAAGTTGTCACTCCCCCATTCCCGGCGTCATGCGCCGGGAAAGCGGAGTCGCCTCTAGACTCCAGGATGTGCTCCACATAGAAGGGCGAAGGATCTGATGCAGATACCAACTCCCGAATATTCCATACCGCGCGGCCCGAGATGTCGTCTTCCCGGGTTATCCTCATGTCCCACCATTTGGTACTTCTCGTTTCGTTCTCATTATAGTCTCGACACCATAGTGGGTGTCATTAGTGGTCCTCTATAGTTAGAGAGGAGTTTTCTCTTTGTATAGTTCTTTTGTTTCGTTGATATGGTTTCGTCATGTCCCACCAATTGAGATTGTTCATCATCATCATTAATGAATAGACACCATAGTGGGTGTCATGGTACATCCTCAATGGTTTAGAGAGGAGTTCCCTTTTAGCATTTCTTTGTTTTCATAGTTCGTTGCGGTTCATCTCAAGATCCAAACGCGAAAGGGACTAAACTACTGTGTGCGCGCAATGATATACACAATGATATAGAAATCACACAACATGGTAAACAAGCAATCCATTTCATGCTTTGATCTTATGTCATTTTACACACAACAAGGCACACAAGCAAGTGCAACACGGCAACATACACATACCACACATGTCCATACCTGGTTTAGAAGCAATGTCATCTCACACCCGGTTCCCGTTTGGCGTTCGTTACGACCCTAGCGTTGATTAAAATAATGTGTCAGTTCATGATTTCATGTGACGACACCCTTCTAGTTAATCTCGTTTGTACTGGAGTTATTTTTCCTAGGGAGTCGTTGAACGTACAATATATTCTAAACCTTAGAACTTCCCAAGTACCCATCTTAGATTATTATTTAACTCCTAGGACGTTCACATCGTCATTGTGTGAGGTAGCTAAGTACTCCCACTAGTTATTTTCTAGGGTACTTTTAAACACTAATATGTAACAAGTTTATCTAAAGTAGATTTAACTTGCCTAGAGCATATTCCCATATTAGTAAATAGGTTAGTAGTGTTTTAAACCTATATCATAGTAATATAGTCTTTAGAAACCTCCTAGAATCATGTTATACAGAAGCGTTGAATTTCCTAAATCTGCACACAATTTCCATGCATTACCTCACTTAGCTTCACCTCTAATGTGTCAAACTGATGTCTAACTCTCCCAGAATGTTTTAGCCACTTAGCTAAGTGTATTGGTAATGATTTGGGTTTGTTATTACACCAACACCACAGCTTTAATACATCAGGAAGTTGATCATACAGAGGTACAAGTTTCAGGAACTGAAACACCAAGCATGCGAACACCTCCATTCCAGCTTCACTTTTATTGCATTAAATCGATCTCTCATTTTTTTTTCCAAAGTGCTTAAACACCTAGGTATATGTATTATTACAGTTATAAGCTCATTTCCAGACCATCTCAACACTCTTACACATCTGTAATTCAATTATATAGAGAACAGAAAACCGAAGCATGTACTGATATATCTCCCAAGCATGTACTGATATATCTCCCTCTATTCCTTTTTCTTTGTTCTCAGATTTCACTTCTAGGTTCTCTCACCCATTTCCTCACGTGATTGAATGTGTTATAAAGTTTTTTTTGAATTTGGGAAACAACCCAAAACAGCCTAGACAATGTCCATGAAAACTCTATATACAGAACACTTAAGTTTCAGTAGAACTATGAACTGAAATGTCAAAACCTGCCAACTTCCCTTTCTTTCTTTCCTGTTTTGTTCACCAGCTTGACTTCCCACCTTACCCAAAGGTTAATACACTTAGTTAGGTGAATTAGCATTGGTTTGGGTTTGTTTTATACCAGCACAACTCTTTTATCCTCTCAGGAAGGTCATTCAAACCGACACCAGTTTCAGGAAAACTGATGCATCAAGCTGTGTAACTTTCATTTAGCCATTCTGTAAATGCATTAAATCGACCCACAGTTTTCTCCAAAGTGTTACCACACTTAGTTAAGTCTCTTATAAGGGTTTTAAGCTCATACAACACTCTTTATAATCCCTCACCACTCTCTGTAACAAAACCATACAGGAAGGAGTTTTCAGAAAACAAAACATCGAAACTGATAACTTTCTCTCCTGTTTCTATTATGTTGGGTACTAATCTGTCTTTTTGATCTGTTCCACGTTTCCATCTATGCTAGTGTGTGTCTAACCATATTTCCAACCCAAAACTACCTAAAGTAACCCTGTTAAATCCACCTCTATGCATAAACTGAACGGGGGGTACTGAAGATTAAAATCACGGACTGATGCAGTCCTTTCCTTTGTTGTTTCTTTGTAGTTTCTACCTGTCCTACAGTTCCACTATTAGTTAAGTCTTCTAGCACGAATTTAACTCCAACACACCCCTATTTAACAAGTATACTAGCACGAAATTAACTCTCAACAATGAAACTAGAGAACGAAGGACAATGAAACCTGAAGACTAACCTCCTACTGATTTGCCTACTGTTTGCCCACGTTTCTGCCCTTCACTCTAGTTTCTCATTTACGCAATGCACTACTAAACTTACTAAGACATGTTAGAGGTATCTTATAATCATTGGCAACTCAGTACAACTGCTCTAAATCTTTATGTACAAGATTATACAGAACTGAAAAAATGGAAAAACTGCAACTGGTGGTCTCACTTCAGTTTTTACTTCCTGTTCTAATCTATTTTCTGTCCGACATAAGCTGATGCAACTTCCCTTCTGTTTCTCTTTGATTATTATCTTACCAAAAGTGTTTCGTCAACTTAGCTGGATGTTGGGTTAATTAGAACATTCTTAGGTTACTAGTATGTCCGTTATTTTAAGGGCAAGAAGTTCAGAAACCAAAACTGAACAGAACCGATGCCTCCCTGTTTGAGCCTAGCTTGGGTTTAGTTGTTCTGACTTTTAATCCTTCCCGAAGATGGTTATGATTTACTGGAGTGTAACAGATATGTTTGGGTTCATTAACTTCTCAACACAACTCCTATAAACTTTCTGTAGCAGGGTTATACACCACTCAAGGTTCCAGGGCAACTAATAAAACTGAAATCAGGTTGTGCATTTCCCTACCTATATCACCATTCCAATGAGTCTCGGTTTCTTTAATGTTTCCCAAGCTGTCTGTATGTGGTCTATTGTGTTATTAATGTTTTAGAAATGTCTTAGGTTCCTTAACAGCCCAAACAACACTATTAATCCCTTAAAGTTTGTTATACACAAACCGGTATTATATGCAGAACTGCAACACCAAGCTGGGTATCATCACTTCTACTTGCTCACTGCCTGTTCTTCTAGCTGCCTCACGATTAATTCCAAAATACTTACTTACTTATTCGGTGTCTATCCTAGCCAGTTAATGACATAGGTTAATAGGTCACTTAGCATTAATTTCCCTTGAATTAGCCCCACCTGGTTTTGGTATTGTTCAGGCACGGTTTAACGCTCCATAAACTGGATGTTTAACCACCAATTTTACCGACACATCTGCCTCACAACATAAGGGAAATTTCTCGGCTCACAGTTACTTGTTACAGCAAATTTTTTTTATTTTTCTTCCCTAAGCTAGCCATTAACCTAGAGTAGTTCCATCCCCACCCGACACTAGGAAGCATTAGATTTCAACCCAAATAATCACAACTTCTTTGCTGTTACTGAAACAGTTCACAACAGGTAGCATTTTCCTCAGTCTAGTCCCTATCATCATTGTACTGATGACACCCTAAGTTTCCACACACATTTAATCAGATTTTCAACACTTACCGATTAGTCATTATTTAGTTTTGATTAAGTAGTTCCCCAGATTACTTAGTGGCATTATTTCCCAGCTTATCTAACAGTCTAATGTTTCCAGAACACAGCACACATTTAAGCAAATAGAGACTTTCTAGCCCACGGTTAGTTGTTTACAGTAAGTTATCAATGCACATAAGTCATGAGTTTGGGCACAACCTTAAGGATCTTCAACTGGGTTTCCTTGCTGTTTTTCCCTCGGTCCTCTTGGACAATTTTCGGTCCTAGTTATGCAGGGATCAGGGGTTAGTTTTCTGTGAGGAAGTGTGCATGTATACGGTATATATATATTTTTTTCAGACCGAATAGATGGTTAGTACTCGGACGACCCCAGTTGGATTTACCTGGTTTAGGGATTAACTCCTCTCTGGTTATCCTCTCAGTTGGGCTGCGATTTGACTCAGAGCCCTTGGCTTAACAATCGGCCATGCACAAAGAAAAAAAATTGTGAGTTCGTTGTAGTTTCAAAACAGAAAGGGTTAGTTGCTCATATGTTACTGAAAGGGGGAGTACATTATCAGAGCATGCACAAGTGACTAGGAGGATTACCTCGGTTAATTTTTTTTCAAATGTAAGCTGAGTAGGTTGCTGCTCTAGGACTTACAGCGCACCTTCAGTTTCTGGAAAGTCAAGTAGATAGGAAAAGAAATCAGCAGTCCACTCTCGGACAAAGTAGAGCCAAGAGCATCGGGAGTAAAACACAGCAAGGAGTATCTTACCTTGCGCTAGAATACAAGCAGGTATTTGGATGGATTCTCTCGTTCCAGAACTTCCCGAGATTTCACCAGAGCAGTTGCATGCAAGATGCTTGCGCGGGACATGCAGGAGATTTGAGGAATTGAATCAGGTTTTCGGACAAAACTGAGCAGACGAATGAAGAACAAAAACAGAGGGGAAAAATGAACAAACAGAAACGTTTACCTTGCGCTAGCATCTCAAGAGGAAGGGCGTGGGTTCCTTGAAACTCCTCGCACACATCACAGGGGTATTTCCAGAAGGTTGCATGCACGAAAGATTGAGAGGAAAAGGATCAAAAGCTGGAGCATTTCAGACAGAAAAACGATGGGAGGAGGAGAAAATGTAACCACTGATTTACCTTGCTAAATCAAGCCACTTTGCTCCATATTGTTCAGAGGTCGGAACGTTTATTCTGGACATGCATGAGGAGGAATGGAGGACTTCACTTTTCAGATAACAAGTACGGAATTGACGGGCAACAAAGGGGCATCTTCAACCAGGAACGCATGAGCGTTCGCAGAGCAACCATGGGGAAGGGAAGTCTTCCCGTGCTACGGTAGTTGAGGAAGAAAATCCAGATCTGCACTTGCACTCATTGGGAAGCAACTGGAAAGATGACGGACTGCGTGTGGTTAAAAGACGGGCTCACACCCAAGAGAGGAAGGGAACACGGGTTTGGAAAATAGGGAAAGCAATTGCATGGGGAGGATGGGAAAAGCTACAGAGTGGGTAATGAATTTTGGGTTAGTGGAGTTACAGAATAAGGTCATCCGGACATAATAGGAATGGTTGGAGTATGCCTTGGTTGTTATCTTTTAATGGAACTAAATAGTTCATTAATATATTGGCTAATCATGGCATATAAATCGGTGAGTATAAATATTTTGTTATAATATTATTTGCACAAGTTTGTACCCGATGTAGTTCGTATATTATACCCAGTAGGATATGTTATTTAGTACCATCGTATTGTCGACGAGTACCCGATTTATTTAGTCGCATAAAGCGTCATGCTTGTGTCGTGTACCAAGTGTCTCAATCTGGAATAATTTACATTCGCTCGGTTGTACGGTCAATGTCAATACCGACGGCACAAATACTAACTTTACAATTTGACCCGCTATTACGTTCATGGATCTACATGTGTCCCTTAGTATCATAGGTTATAAAATTATGATATGATTATATTTATGCCCAGTTTATTTAACCACTCCCCGTACATTTGTGGTTTATGTGTCCAGTTGTTAGGGGTGTTTCAACCTGGCCAAACAGTAAACCAAGAGCAGTTGACAAGGATACAACAAGGTTAACCTTCCCTCGATAAGTTCGGGAAGTAGGGATGAATATTGTCACGGGAACAATAGAAGGGAGTTGACAACAGAATACTCACCTAGGCGTGTGACGGACACTACATGTGTACCAAACTGTGTTGTGGGACGACCGCACTCGATAGGAGATGTGGGCCTGACAGACCTCCATAGGTTAGTTGGGTAGTAGTAATGTATCAGTATTATGATACCCCATATATGTATACCAGTAGAGTCCGAAACACGGGAAGTAGTCGACTCCGTCTACGGTCAGCAGTATAAAAAACAACAGGAGCTAGAAAATACAAGGAATGCTTGAAGTAAGTAAGGAACTCAGTTAAGTTAACGAGACTAAAGGATTAGTGAACTCCTTCCAAGGAAACGTTTAAGAGTTAGGAAGTGCGATGGGCCAAACTGTTATGTAAAGACACCACATATGTCTTAAGGATCCTTAGGGATAAACATTATAGCTGGAATGGTGACCCAGCCTGTACATGGCAAGCAGATGCCTAATGTGGACACATTAATGTGCAATGAACGGATAAATTCCCAGAATGAGTACCTACACTACCAGGAAATGTTAATCTTCACAGAAGAAGATAATAACCAGTAAAGAACGCGAAAGGCGTAGCTAACGGAATGTACCAATAAGTGTGAAACGAATGTAAAGGCATAACATAACAACACCCAGGAGCAATCCTTGAGGGGTGTTCACATCAACAATTGTCGAATGAAATGAAAGCATGACAGAAGCACAAGGGTTGAAAAAACTAAACACAGTTTAGACATAAGTTGTCAGGAGACGGACTGACAATCTTAAGGGGCATCCCATGAAAGGAAACGTGATGCAACGACCTTGTAATATTGTACAGAGAAGTACATGTGTGTGGACAGCCTATAATGAGCCCAGCTCAAGGCAAATAAGGCTTATAATCCAAAAGCAGGATATATCATATAAATTCGATTGATGGTAGAAGTTTAGGTTGTATAAGCGAATAGAGTGGTAAACGAACCACTGCATTAAGAGTGGGGATACCTCTCGATATTGTGAGACCGCAGGAGCGGTAGTTATGTGGATCAAGTTCAAGAAATATGTTAAGGATTGACCATGTTGTTATTGAAAGAGAAATTAGCTTAGTAGTATGTGTATAAAGTGAAGCACCTGGCTGAATAACGCCGGCTTGTGACTCTCGAATGATCGATGCTCAAGGAGCATTCAGTGGTCATCCAAATGAGGGATGAACCATAATATGAATAATGTAAATTATGTGTGGAAGTAATGTGACAGTAAATACGATGTGAGTTAGTGTTATACAATAAGTACGGTGCGCGTAAGCGACCGTTGTATAAGCGTTGTTAAACGAAAACGTAACAGATAAGACCAGTTATGAGTTAAACTCGGTGGAGATGCAAGATAAGTGATGTTAAACAAACTGAGCAATAAGCCAGTGGTAGGTACTGTGTGATGAGGAACTCAGTGTGAATTCCATGGCGAGTCGCATAAGGGATTTACTGTCGAGAGTTTACGCCTCTGCACTCTGTATGACTGAGTGTTTTGGTATTGCACTTGCAGATGCCAGTAAGATATCGAGTGGGATAGCTAGGAATTGGAAACATGTTAATTATGGAGGATAATGTTATAATGGCCGATGCATAGGAAATGCAAGGCCGCCCAATAAAAAGTTGTACAAAACCAATGTGGAGATATGATTAACAGTAAGTGACTATAGAGCACTAACTACCAAATATCGGTATGGAATATACCCCAAAATTTCTAATTAGTATGAGAGAGCACTACACACTAGGTAGTAGTAGCTCAATCTCGAAGTACAGTACGGTGATAGAAGCAAGTCAATCATTGTGAATTACTAGTAGTGCACGCTGTAAGCTGTTGGAGAAGTGGATGGAAAGTTTGTAACTCACCGAATTCGCTAATGGTAAAAGATACCACGCGTCGGTTGAGAAACCATTGTTACCAAGATGAAGGTGACAATTGGGGATGTACAATACAGTAAGAATAACAAAAGGGAGCAATAAGCTCTACAGTTATTAGTGTTTCGCAGCAGAGAAACTAGTGAACCAGTGATTCAATGTACAACGTGAATAACGAATATGAGTGGATGGCTAATTATTAATGCCTAAAAGCCTCACAGGCCAGGACCGAAACCGGTTATGAGTTACAACTCCAATGAGAATTCTTGGTTTAGGAACTAAACCGCCAATATGGTTAAGATCCTTTAATCAGAATCCATTGTGTAATAGACCGCGTGGAAGTTAAAACACTTCACGACGGCAGCAGAACATTTAAGCCAATGTTTAGTGATTGATTACGTGGGCGTAATCCCTTTTAAGGGGGGTAGAGCGCAAAACACTTAGTGTATATTACCGTACAAGTGTACGTAGTGTATGTGACTCATATTGTGCATAGCACAAAATTATTGTTTGTTTTGATGATTGGTGTGTGTGTTACGTAAACATACACATTCATTCATGGATTAATTGTGGTAATTGCGCACAGATGATGCGAATACCATTGTGATAAGTGTGTGTGTTTGTTAACAGTTGTGTGTGATTGTACAAGTGTGGGGAGTAGATAAACTCCGGGGGAACAAAAGCCCCGACAGTGTATAAATGTAAAAACCAGGTGTTGTATTTTGGATAAAATATAGGTGTTGTATTTTGGATAAAATATATGTGTATTTTGGATAAAATATGTTGATATATATAAAGTGATGCATGAAAGGCATGATACCGACAACGACAAGACCTAGTGAGAATAAGATTCCCTAGGCAACAGGATTAAAAGTGAATGGAGGTAACTGATAGACGGAGTTCTATCCTTTGGAGATGTTGTGATCATGACTAGAATGATTCAAAAGATAGAAAATTGGAAATGAGTGACTTACTTGATGCTTGAAAATGAAGTGGGAGGTGGAACTTGATTTGCATGTGATCAAGGGAAGCCGAACACAAATTGGAGTGGAAGGATAGTTCTACACTGATGCTGATCACATCAGGGTGGATGATTCTTGAAACTCCCTATAAGTGGTCACGAATAACCACACTAATAAGAGAAGCAAAGAGCTTAAGTTGGACTTGGAGTTGTATGGTGTTTTCAAAAGAATTTTCAATTGGTATTTTCAAACAATCGATTAATATTTTGAATAAAAGATCTTCCTATACTTAACCTAGTAAAGAATATTTTTGTAGTACTTGCTCACGAGCTGAGGACGTATGAGCCTTTGTCTTCGGACCGGTGACATGAGAAGTACATATGTTGAAAGTTGAGTGAATGTTTTGACCTCCCAAAGGAACGGGGACCAGAAGGTGTCCATCGCGACCGGGTTCTGCGGGATCACAGTGTATATCAAGGATATTTTTGATTGCTATACATGCTCTGACATGTTGTGTGGTATGTGTAATGAATGTTGTTTTGACTTGGATTTCCTAAAGTGTATACTATCAAGGCCTATGAGTCTAAATGTGTGGTGTTACATAGACCTATGTGTCTAAAGACTGTTATGTTACCAGGACCTATGTGTCCAAATGTTGTTATGTTACCCAAGACCAGTGAGTCAAAGGGGTTGTTATGTATGTGTAAGTGTTGTTAAGATACCCGGACCATAGAGTCGAGGTTATCATTTGGATATGTTATGTTATGTGTGGATGTGAATGTGTTGCCCGGACCATCAAGTCCGAGGTTTGTGATGTAAAGTGTGTATGGTTAAGGAAGTTGATTTCCAAGTGATTACTGTGTTCTAATCTAATGATATGTGGAAAGTGTGAACTTCGAGGACGAAGTTCTTTTAAGGGGGGTAGATTGAAATACCCCAAACCTTGATATGTGGTTTAAATATCAAATTATGGTATGTAAAGGCTAAAAAGTGCCTTAGTAACATCAGTGAACAATTTAAACCATAATAAATGCAATAAGACATTAAGACACAGTTTGAGCAAAAAAAAACATGCTCAAGCTATGAGTGAACTTGGTTAGGACCCAAAGAGCCTACCAAGACTGGATAACATTTAATTATGATTTAATAAGGCTAAATAAGTCCTTAAGAAACTTTGGTGGACAGTTAAACAAATAAAACATAAGAAAATACCTTAAAGTCAATATGAGCAAAAATGTGCTCTAAGCTTGGGATGAATGTGTATAAGACCTAATGGTCATACCTATACCTTATTATATGTTAATGAACATATTAAATCAATTACTAAAGAAAACCAAGCTTGAAAACAAGTTAAAACACAAAATGTGCTTTAGGAGTCTTAAAGCACGTTTTTGAAAAATTGTCTGTAAATGAGTTTTGAGTGGCTAAATGTCCATCATTACTCTTTAATTAACATGTGTACTATATAGTATCACATTTGGGTGGCCATATTAGTGGGAAATCAAAAATTTCACTTCTATGTGCCTTAGTTTGTGAATAGTAACTTTCATAAGCTAGTTTGTAACATATAATGTTATAAGTAATTAAATTGGTCAACAAAGACCATTATACCCTCTAGGCATATGGGGGCCGGTTTTTCATGGTGTGAGTCACCAACATGTAAAAGAAATCAAATAAGTAAACTTAAGCTTAAAGTAAAGTACTATTGCTTTATAATTTACAAATATCTTCAAAAAAGCAAAGGTTATCTTCATTCTCTCATTTCTTCCTTCATTTCCCACGGTGGTCTTCTTCTCCCTCCTCTCTCCATCGGTTTCCAACAGCCCACACTCATTCTTCATCTTCTTTCACTTGTAACTTGTGATTCCTTGGCCAAATCAAATTCCAAGACCATATTTGTTAGTTAGGTCAAGCTCTACACTTCTACCTTTTCAATCTTCAAGAGCTCAATTTTGGTGCCATGGAGAATCACCATTGAAGGAGCTTGAGCCCATCTTTTCATATTCTTGTTCTCCTTTGCTTCAAGGAGGAAACTCAAAGAAAAATCAAGTTTCCTTCATGTTTCATGTTGTCCGAAAATTCACCTCACAATGGTGTATTTATCTTGCTTGTTTTAGCTCCATTTGAATCTTCCAAGGGCTAGGAGGAGTCCTCTCTTGATACTTGTTCAAGTTCTCTTCCAATTCCAAGGTAAAACAATTACCTTAATGTGTTTAAAACAATATGTGTAACTAGGGTTTACAATGAGGTGAAGCACAATGCTTGAATACTCATTCTATTGTTTGTATATGTTTATAGTTGAAAAGGGACCAAATGCCCTACCGGTTTTTACAAGGAACCAAGAAAGAAATTTGTGAGGAAAGAGGTAAACAAGCTATCTCAATGTGTTTTAATGCCTTAGGAGAAATAAGCTTATGATGCTTGTTAAAACTACCTAAAGAGCAAATGGTGAATGACCTAGTGAAGTGTTCTCAAGGAGACTAGTAAAAGAACATATGTTTTGGTGTATGTATTTGCAGGTCAAAGGCATTATTTATGTGGGAAATTCAGTGTTTAAGGTTATGCAATTTAAGGGCCTAAGAGCCATGTTATTTAAGGGCCTAAGTGCCAAGCAATTTAAGTTATGCACTATATTGTGATGTAGTGCTTAATGTGTGAAGTTTGTGTATAAAATGTGTTTGATGGATTTTAGGTGTTCCTGGATGAAATTAGGTAAAAACCTAAGTGTTTGGATGTGAGTATGTACTAGAGAAGCTATGGCCAAATTTGGGAAATGTGTAAGAAGTTCTAAGTTTTGTAAGTGAGTTTTGGTGAACTAGGAAGGATTAAAGGTGAATAAATGTTTACTTGAGAAGAAAACATGTGTTAAGGTGATTTAGAGTGATGCAAGGATTTAGGTGTTGTCTTGGAAGTTCTAGGAATTCAATGGGTGTTTGTGAATGTATTAAAGCCTTGGAGAAGTTGTTTAAGGTTTAGGTAATGTTGATATCAAGGAATAAATGAGGTTTAGGTAAGGTTTTGAGTAAGGAGTTTTAAGAAGTTGTGAAAAGGAGATTTAGTTAGTAAGAAAAGAAGTTGAGAGGTGATGATAAGGTGTAGAGGAAACACCTTGGTATTGTGGTCATTATAGGTGAAATGCCACCTAGAAATCATAAGGAGAAAACATTGTAAGTGATAGGAATTTTGTGGAGATATAAGTAAAGGTTTAAGGAATTAGGAAAAATAGTTTTGTGAGTGTTTAAGAATATCTTAAGGGTGTGTTTGAAGTGCCAAATGATGTTAGAACACATTAAGAGGTCTTAGGAGAAGTTTGGTGAAGATTTTGGCAAAGTTTGGGTAAGTTTAGGAGGCGACCGACCCAGGGGCCGACCCAGTTTTTGGGTCGGTCGAGCCTCTGTAAGATGTTTGGAATGTGTTCGGTAATGGTCCGACCCAAAAGGGTGGGTCGGACATGGGTCGGTCGGTCAAGTTTCAAAGGAAGGAAAATGTTCGCACATGGACCGACCCAGAATGGTGGGTCGGACGTGGGTCGGACGGGCATGATTATAAGGGAAGTAAAAGGGTTCTGTAATGGACCGACCCAGTGTGGGTCGGTCGGTGGGTCGGTCGGACCAAAAACATGGTTTAAGGTTAAGAAATGATATGTGATGATGGGGATTGGTAGGTAATGATGTTATAAGGATGTGTTAAGGACATGTTAGGGGAGTTTTAATGACACCTAAGTGGGTTAAAAGTTGTATTAAAATGTGAGAGTAAAACAAGTTAAAAATGTTAAGTTATGTAAGTAAGTTAACGGGGAAAAATTAAGCATTGACATTAAATAATCAAGCAAACCCGATGTTAATGAAAACACATGTGATGTTAACAGTTGTTCGAGAAATTTGCTCGAGGGAACATTAAGTGGACGTGGTAAAGTGGACCCCGGTGACAGGTATGGTTTTCTTGAAAACTGCGTCCTACCGGATTACACCGGCTTGTATGCCAATGTGGTTTTCTGTATGTTTGCCACGTTGTAAGATAAAACATGTAATGAGTTACAGTAATTCAATATGTGGCGTTTCAACTCCGATTACCATTTAACCTCGGCAGTGTTAACCTTAGTTAACTGAGTCTAGGATCACAGAGAGTTCGGTATTCGGGCAGAGTAAATCGACGAACCATGGGACGTAACCTACGTACTAACCACGGCTATGCGTGTGTTAATTGTGTGATATGTGTATGTGAATGTAGGGTTTTCCCTTGTGTGTTTAACCCAGTTGTAATACTGTATGTTGTAAGTGTGGTAGACTCATAGTGGGGTTCTAACTATTATGTAAAGTAAGTTGTACTAACAATAGTGAGGAATCCGGTTTGGCCGGTCGCGCGTTGTTGGGAGAGGGTATCTTCCTAGCTTTACCCTTCTCTTTGTTATGGTTGTTTCCCTCACGGGTTATGATCTCCCATTAGCTTACTCCACGCTTAGCTATTCTGACTTATGATCAGTTTAGGGGGAACATGTGTTTGTGTGGTGTGTTCGGGCCTCCAAACCCGAACCGCCTTAACTTAAGTTACTCGTCAAACTATTAGGACGGTAATGAGTGTTGTTGTTATTGTATAACGAGCTTATCATGAGACTGGCAACATTCTCTAGGCTCACCAGTGTGTAAACAATGTTTGGGTCGGTTCCTAAGCGAACATTCCCGTTGTGTTGTTGTTTTGTTGTGATGCAGTATTCATTGCGGTATTAGGTTGTGCACGTAGAAACGTGCAAAGTGTTGTTAAGTGTTGTATGTAGTGTATGTTGTAGGTTGTATAATGTGAAGTGTGTTGTATAATGTGAAGTGTGTTGTGTATAATGTGAAGTGTTGTATAATGTGAAGTTGGTTGTATAATGTGGAGTGTGTGGATCATGGATATGATTCCCCGTTTGTGATAAGAGGCGTTTAAGGATAACCCGATTTAAGGGTATGTGTCGTCTATTAAGGAAGTAGCTCCGTTGGAGGAGAAGGAAACACTCTAGGGATGATGAATACCATGGGTGACTTGTTAAGTAGGATGTATTATCCGATTGTTGAGCCCATTGAGGCGAAATGTTAAGTGTTGTGTGTTTATTGTCACATGCATGATTTAAATATAATCAACTGCATGCTAAGACGACAATTAGTTGTGCGTGGCCCGGTAGCATGTGGGCTGCGGGATTACCATACCAGCAAAGGTGCTGAGCCCCTTGGGGCCACCCTTTCCTCTTCTTTCCTATTTCAGGTACGAAGTGCTGGAAAGCCGTTCGAGAGTAGGACGGGTAGTCATTGTACATGGTAAACTTTTAAGTGTATGTATACAGTAGGTGTAGTAAGACCGAAATTGTTGTCGGCAACAGTTTATAAATACTCGGTATAGTTGATAAGGTGATGTTGTTGTTGTTGTTAATGGAAAGGGATACTAAGATAGTTGCTCGGGAATTAGCCCATCAGACCGGTACATTGTGTATGTATTAGCCTTGTTAGCCACATGGGTGGCTAAACGGCGTGGTGTAACACCAACAAGTTAAGTAATGTGAAGAGGTTGTTCTTCCGCTGCAGTTTGTTGTAAGTACGTTAATGTTGGATGGGGTGTTACAAAACATCTCCTGCATTTGGGACATTCCAGAGCGGGATTTGAGGTTGTTGAGTCAGTCGGTTTGAAGAAGCATCATTGCCATAAGGCTGTTGCTGATACTGGCCTTTGGCCTCTTGAAAATTGGGGTGCATGTTGTGATGCCATGGTTGTTTATACCCTAAATTGTTGCCAACAAAGTTTGCTTCCTCTTCTGCTTTTAATTCTTGTAATTGGGGCATTGTTCATAGTCATGTGGCCCGCCGCATTGCGTACAAGATAAATTAGGAGAAGATAGAGATAGAGGAGAGGTAACCCGGAGGGGTTGTAGATGATCGGGAAGTCATTGACTTTGCTTGTTGGGGGGGTAGGAGTTCATGGCCATCTGCTCAACTACTTTCTGCAGGGTGCTTACTTTTGTCGCCTGCTGCACATTGCTCTCCATGAGTTGCTCGTGGCTTCTCATCAGCTGGTCGAACTTATTGTCACTTTCTCCTACGTGGTATAAGCCTGGAGTGCCTCATCTTGATCCACCTGTGGCCCAGTCTCTGATCTCTTCACAGAGGGACTCTATCCCATTCAGAAACTGTTTCCCCTGGCTTTTTCAAAATATCAGCACCCTAAAGAGGAGAGTACCATTGTTTTGCATTGATTGATTAAGCTTTGTAGAACAATTGAGATAATTGTTCTTTTGTGAGACCATGGGAGGACACGTCAGCAGCAGTCCTTTGTACACCCCTACTACGCACATCACATACTTGAAATCGCAGCGGAATATAAACAACTAAACAGTAACTAAACGAATGGTGCTACAACGCCGTAAACCACCCACGTGGTTAACAAGGCTGAATGAATACAAGCGTACCGGTCTGATGATCAGACTCCCAAGCATAGAACTAACAACCACATACATACATTAACAAAATACCGAGTGTCTACATATATCATTCACTGTAAAACATCACTGTTAACCATTACTGTAAACCGTCATAACCAAAATATATACCACGCCACGGGAGCACAGGCGCATCCGGGCCAACATCCAAGTACTCAGAAGTAAACTACATCCTAGGATCTAGAGCCACTCCGCTTCTTCGATCCTCATCCTGCAGTAAAAGAAATATGGATCCCCCGAGGGGGTCAGCAACCCTTGGCTGGTATGGTAACGCGCAGCCCATCGGCTACCGGATGCGCGCCAAACTATTTGTCATGATGTCATGGCATTCATTTTAAATCACAAACTTATACATATATAACATAACATGGGTATCGTACGCATCATCACACCACATCACACACATACAATTCCTTTTAGGAAGAGAACCAACACAGTTAGTCCCCATAGAGGCCTAGAGAATGTTGCCATGCTCATGCTAAGCTTGTTACATAACTCGTTACCGTCCTGTTAGATTGAACGGATAACTTAACACAAGGCGCCCCGGATATAGTGATCCAAGCCCACCGAAATAACACATAGTATGCCCATGTGGCCCGACGTGAGTCAGTAAAATAGCCTTGGTTAAGCTAAAGGGAAGGTTGGAAACCAAATTGGAAAAACAACCATAACATACAAAGAGAATCGAACCGGTTATGACATCGACTCCCATACTCACACGCGTGGCCGGAACAGACCGGACTCCTCACTTCCCCCGTTAGCACTTGTTAGCAGTTCATCATTGAACTCAATACACAATTCACAATAATGGGTCAAGTCTTGTTAGACACACACAAGGGGAAAAGAGAGTCATACTTAACAACATAATAAATTTAACAACTGTAAACTCTTTACATGGTTAATCTTACAAAGTCATATAAACACACAGAAAAAACAAACAACACACAAGCCGGTGTAAACCGGTAGGCAACAGACTGCAAGAAAAACCATACCTTGGTCCTTGCCTCGATTGATTTCCTCCGTAGGTCACTCCTATACATAGTTAATAACGTCGGTTAATTTATTCAACTTCAAACTTGCTAAGTATTTAACATGATTGTATGACATGTTTTAATGTCTATCTTACCTAGGTTACCTTCATTATACACCCTAGGGTTAACTACATAAGTCACATTGGTTTCTGTTTTTTATAAGTTTTGGTATGTCCGACCCACCGTTCGACCCACAACTGGGTCGGACCCTTCCAGTGGTTTTCGGGTTTGGAAAAACTTAACTTGTCCGACCCATGTCCGACCCAACCTTCTGGGTCGGACCATTCCAGAGAAATTTCATCGACCTCAGAACATACATGTCCGACCCACGTCCGACTCACTCGACTGGGTCGGACCATTCCAGAACATTTTCCCTCCTTTAAAAACATGACCGTCCGACCCATGTCTGACCCACCCTTCTGGGTCGGACCATTCCAGAAAAATCTCCTGACGTCTAACAGAGGCTGTCCGACCCAAACTTGGGTCGGACCCCTGGGTCGGACGCCACCTAAACTTGCCCAAACTTTGTAAATCTTCACCAAATTCTCCTAAAGCCTCTTAATGTTTCCCAAACACATTTGGTACCCCTATATCCACATACAACATCCATGAAACTCATTTTTCTAATTCCTTAAGCCTTACCCATTTCCTTGTAAAATTCCTTAACATTATAACATTTTATACTAGGTTTCTAAATGGTTTCTCACCTATGATAACTACTATCCCAAAATGCTTTCTCCTCATCTTAAAATCATCTCTTAAGCATTATTTCTTACCAACCTAAACCCTAGTTGATGTCTAAGCCCTTTGTTTACCTAGAACACCTTAAGACGTTATTTCTCCCCTTGTGAAATACTTAAGCATTTCCTACATTTCTAATTCACCAAACCTTATGTAACCACTTAGAACTTCTTGCTTCTTACCTAAATTTTGACATGGATGTCCCCCCTAGACACATTACTAAGCCTAAACACTTTGTTTCCTCCATTAAACACACAAGAACACCTAGAATCACCAAGAACACTCTCATACACAACTTCACCAAATTTACACTACATCACAATATAGTGCATAATTTAAATTGCATGGGCACTTAGGCCCTTAAAATGCATGGCTCTTAGGCCCTTTAAAGTGCATAACTCTCTTAAACACTGAATTTCCACTATATATTTGCCTTTGACTGCGAATACACTCAAAACACATATGCTTTTTACTAGTCTCTTGAGAACACTGTACTAAGTCATTCACCATTTGCTCTAGGTTTAGGTTAGTTTAACAAGCATTATAAGCCCATTTCTCCTAAGGCATTAAACAACATTAGGTTAGTCGATTTACCTCTGTTCCAAACAACTTCTTTCTTGTTTCCTTACAAAAAACGCCGTAAGGTATTTGATTCCTTGTCAAGTTCTAAACAATATACAAACATATAATGAGTATTCAAGCTTTAAGCTTCATCTCATTGTAAACCCTAATTGTACATGTTTCAAAAACATTAATGTAGTGTTTTACCTTGATCTTTGAAGAGAGTTGAATATATATCAAGGAGGACTCCACCTAGTCCATGAAGTGTGACGTGTCCTCACCATGGTCTCACAAAAGAACAATATCTCAATTGTTCTACAAAGGCTTAATCAATCAATGCAAAACAATGGTACTCTCCTCTTTAGGTGCTGATATTTTGAAAAAGCCAGGGAACAGTTTCTTGAATGGGATAGAGTCCCTCTGTGAAGAGATCAGAGACTGGGCCACAGGTGGATCAAGATGAGGCACTCCAGGCTTATACCCGTAGGAGAAAGTGACAATAAGTTCGACCAGCTGATGAGAAGCCACGAGCAACTCATGGAGAGCAATGTGCACAGGCGACAAAGTAAGCACCCTGCAGAAAGTAGTTGAGCAGATGGCCATGAACTCCTACCCCCAACAAGCAAGTCATGACTCCCGATCATCTACAACCCCTCTGGGTTACGCTCCTCTATCTCTATTTCTCCTAATTTATCTTGTACGCAAGCGGCGGGCCACATGACTATGACAATGCCCCCAATTACAAGAATTAAAAGCAGAAGAGGAAGCAAACTTGTTGGAACAATTTAGGGTATAAACAACCATGGCAGCACAACATTGCATGCACCCCAATTTTCAAGGAGGCCAAAGGCAGTATCAGCAACAGCCTTATGGCAATGATGCTTCTTCAAACGACTGACTCAACAACCTTCAAATCCCGACTCTGGAATGTCCCAAAGCAGGAGATGTTTTGTAACACCCCATCCAACATTAACGTACTTACAACAAACTGCAGCGGAAGAACAACCTCTTCACATTACTTAACTTGTTGGTGTTACACACGCCGTTAGCCACCCATGTGGCTAACAAGGCTAATACATACACAATGTACCGGTCTGATGGGCTAAATTCCCGAGCAACTATACATTAGTATCCCTTTCCATTAACACAACAACAACATACACCTTATCAACTATACCTATACGAGTATTTATAAACTGTTGCCGACAACAATTTCGGTCTTACTACACCTACTGTATACATACACTTAAAGTTTACCCATGTACAATGACTACCCGTCCTACTCTCGAACGGCTTCCAGCACTTCGTACCTGAAATAGGAAAAGAAGAGAAAGGGGTGGCCCCAAGGGGCTCAGCACCTTTGCTGGTATGGTAATCCCGCAGCCCACATGCTACCGGGCCACGCACAACTAATTGTCGTCTTAGCATGCAGTTGATTATATTTAAATCATGCATGTGACAATAAACACACAACACTTAACATTTCGCCTCAATGGGCTCAACAATCGGATAATACATCCTACTTAACAAGTCACCCATGGTATTCATCATCCCTAGAGTGTTTCTCCTCCAACGGAGCTACTTCCTTAATAGACGACACATACCCTTAAATCGGGTTATCCTTAAACGCCTCTTATCACAAACGGGGAATCATATCCATGATCCACACACTCCACATTATACAACACACTTCACATTATACAACACACTCACATTATACACACACTTCACATATACACCACTTCACATTATACAACCTACAACATACACTACATACAACACTTAACAACACTTTGCACGTTTCTACGTGCACAACCTAATACCGCATGAATACTGCATCACAACAAAACACATAACACAACGGGAATGGTTCGCTTAGGAACCGACCCAAACATTGTTTACACACTGGTGAGCCTAGAGAATGTTGCCAGTCTCATGATAAGCTCGTTATACAATAACAACAACACTCATTACCGTCCTAATAGTTGGACGAGTAACTTAAGTTAAGGCGGTTCGGGTTTGGAGGCCCGAACACACCACACACACACACACACATGTTCCCCCTAAACTGATCATAAGTCAGAATAGCTAAGCTTTGGAGTAAGCTAATGGGAGATCATAACCCGTGAGGGAAACAACCATAACAAAGAGAAGGGTAAGCTAGGAAGGATACCCTCTCCCAAACAACGCGCGACCGGCCAAACCGGATTCCTCACTACTATTGTTAGTACATACTTACTTTACATAATAGTTAGAACCCCACTATGGAGTCTACCACATTACACACACATACAGTATTACAACTGGGTTAAACACACAAGGGAAAACCCTACATTCACATACACATATCACACAATTAACACACCGCATAGCCGTGGTTAGTACGTCCCATGGTTCGGGTCGTTTACTCCGAATACCGAACTCTCGTGTGATCCTAGACTCAGTTAACTAAGGTTAACACTGCCGAGGTTAAATGGTATCGGAGTTGAACACGCCACATATATGAATTACTGTAAACTCATTACATGTTTTCTTACAACGTGGCAAACATACAGAAAAACACATTGGCATACAAGCCGGTGTAATCCGGTAGGACGCAGGTTGCAAGAAACCATACCTGTCACCGGGTCCACTTTACCACGTCCACTTATGTTCCTCGAGCAAATTCTCGAACAACTGTTAACATCACATGTGTTTTCATTAACATCGGGGTTTGCTTGATTATTTAATGTCAATGCTTAATTTTTCCCCGTTAACTTACTTACATAACTTAACATTTTTAACTTGTTTTACTCTCACTCTCACATTTTAATACAACTTTTAACCCACTTAGGTGTCATTAAAACTCCCCTAACATGTCCTTAACATCCTTATAACATCATTACCTACCAATCCCCATCATCACATATCATTTCATAACCTTAAACCATGTTTTTGGTCCGACCGACCCACCGACCGACCCACAACTGGGTCGGTCCATTACAGAAACCCTTTTACTTCCTTATAATCATGCCCGTCCGACCCACGTCCGACCCACCACCCATTCTGGGTCGGTCCATGTGCGAACATTTTCCTTCCTTTGAAACTTGACCGACCGACCCATGTCCGACCCACCCTTTTGGGTCGGACCATTACCGAACACATTCCAAACATCTTACAGAGGCTCGACCGACCCAAAAACTGGGTCGGCCCCTGGGTCGGTCGCCTCCTAAACTTACCCAAACTTTGCCAAATCTTCACCAAACTTCTCCTAAGGCCTCTTAATGTGTTCTAACATCATTTGGCACTTCAAACACACCCTTAAGATATTCTTAAACACTCACAAAACTATTTTTCCTAATTCCTTAAACCTTTACTTATATCTCCACAAAATTCCTAACACTTACAATGTTTTCTCCTTATGATTTCTAGGTGGCATTTCACCTATAATGACCACAATACCAAGGTTTTCCTCTACACCTTATCATCACCTCTCAACTTCTTTTCTTACTAACTAAATCTCCTTTTCACACTTCTTAAAACTCCTTACTCAAAACCTTACAAACCTCATTTATTCCTTGAACATCAACATTACCTAAACCTTAAACAACTTCTCCAAGACTTTAATACATTCACAAAACACCCATTGAATTCCTAGAACTTCCAAGACAACACCTAAATCCTTGCATCACTCTAAATCACCTTAACACATGTTTTCTTCTCAAGTAAACATTTATTCACCTTTAACCTTCCTAGTTCACCCAAACTCACTTACAAAACTTAGAACTTCTTACACATTTCCCAAATTTGGCCATAGCTTCTCTAGTACATACTCACATCCAAACACTTAGGTTTTTACCTTATTTCATCAGGAACACCTAAAATCCATCAAACACATTTTATACACAAACTTCACACATTAAGCACTACATCACAATATAGTGCATAACTTAAATTGCTTGGCACTTAGGCCCTTAAATAACATGGCTCTTAGGCCCTTAAATTGCATAACCTTAAACACTGAATTTCCCACATAAATAATGCCTTTGACCTGCAAATACATACACCAAAACATATGTTCTTTTACTAGTCTCCTTGAGAACACTTTACTAGGTCATTCACCATTGCTCTTTAGGTAGTTTTAACAAGCATCATAGCTCATTTCTCCTAAGGCATTAAACTACATTGAGATAGCTTGTTTACCTCTTTCCTCACAAATTTCTTTCTTGGTTCCTTGTAAAACCGGTAGGGCATTTGGTCCCTTTTCAACTATTAAACATTATACAAACAATAGAATGAGTATTCAAGCATTATGCTTCACCTCATTGTAAACCCTAGTTACAATATTGTTTTAACACATTAAGGTAATTGTTTTACCTTGGAATTGGAAGAGAACTTGAACAAGTATCAAGAGAGGACTCCTCCTAGCCCTTGGAAGATTCAATGGAGCTAAACAAGCAAGATAAATACACCATTGTGAGGTGAATTTTCGGACAACATGAAACATGAAGGAAACTTGATTTTTCTTTGAGTTTCCTTACCTTGAAGCAAAGGAGAACAAGAATATGTGAAAAGATGGGCTCAAGCTCCTTCAATGGTGATTCTCCATGGCACCAAATTGAGCTCTTGAAGATTTGAAAAGGTAGAAGTGTAGAGCTTGACCTAACTAAGACAAATATGGTCTTGGAATTTGATTTGGCCAAGGGAATCACAAGTTACAAGTGAAAGAAGATGAAGAATGAGTGTGGGCTGTTGGAAACCGATGGAGAGAGGAGGGAGAAGAAGACCACCGTGGGAAATGAAGGAAGAAATGAGAGAATGAAGATAACCTTTGCTTTTTTGAAGATATTTGTAAATTATAAAGCAAATAGTACTTTACTTTAAGCTTAGTTTACTTATTTGATTTCTTTTACATGTTGGTGACTCACACCATGAAAAACCGGCCCCCATATGCCTAGGAGGGTATAATGTCTTTGTTGACCAATTTAATTACTTATAACATTATATGTTACAAACTAGCTTATGAAAGTTACTATTCACAAACTAAGGCACATAGAAGTGAAATTTTTGATTTCCCACTAATATGGCCACCCAAAATGTGATACTATATAGTACACATGTTAATTAAAGAGTAATGATGGACATTTAGCCACTTCAAAACTCATTTACAAGACAATTTTTCAAAAACGTGCTTTAAGACTCCTTAAAGCACATTTTGTGTTTTAACTTGTTTTCAAGCTTGGTTTTCTTTAGTAATTGATTTAATATGTTCATTAACATATAAATAAGGTATAGGTATGACCATTAGGTCTTATACACATTCATCCCAAGCTTAGAGCACATTTTTGCTCATATTGACTTTAAGGTATTTTCTTATGTTTTATTTGGTTTAACTGTCCACCAAAGTTTCTTAAGGACTTATTTAGCCTTATTAAATCATAATTAAATGTTATCAAGTCTTGGTAGGCTCTTTGGGTCCTAACCAAGTTCACTCATAGCTTAGAGCATGTTTTTGCTCAAACTGTGTCTTAATGCTTTATTGCATTTATTATGGTTTAAATTGTTCACTGATGTTACTAAGGCACTTTTTAGCCTTACATACCATAATTTGATATTTAAACCACATATCAAGGTTTGGGGTATTTCAATCTACCCCCCTTAAAAGAACTTTCGTCCTCGAAGTTCACACTTTCCACATATCATTAGATTAGAACACAGTAATCACTTGGAAATAAACTTCCTTAACCAAACACACTTTACATCACAACCTCGGACTTGATGGTCCGGGCAACACATTCACATCCACACATAACATAACATATCCAAATGATAACCTCGGACTCTATGGTCCGGGTATCTTAACAACACTTACACATACATAACAACCCCTTTGACTCACTGGTCTTGGGTAACATAACAACATTTGGACACATAGGTCCTGGTAACATAACAGTCTTTAGACACATAGGTCTATGTAACACCACACATTTAGACTCATAGGCCTTGATAGTATACACTTTAGGAAATCCAAGTCAAAACAACATTCATTACACATACCACACAACATGTCAGAGCATGTATAGCAATCAAAAATATCCTTGATATACACTGTGATCCCGCAGAACCCGGTCGCGATGGACACCTTCCGTCCCCGTGCCTTTGGAGGTCAAACATTCACTCAACTTAACATTGTACTTCTCATGTCACCGTGAAGAGGCTTAGTAGCTCGTGAGAAGTACTACAAAAATATTCTTTACTAGGTTAAGTATAGGAAGATCATTCAAATTAATCGATTGTTTGAAATACCAATTGAAAATCCTTTTGAAAACACACACAACTCCAAGTCCAACTTAAGCTCTTTGCTTCTCTTATTAGCGTGGTTATTCGTGACCACTTATAGGGAGTTTCAAGAGTCATCCAACCCTGATGTGATCAGCATCAGTGTTGAACTATCCTTCCACTCCACTCCATTTGTGTTCGGCTTCCCTTGATCACATGCAAATCAAGTTCCACCTCCCACTTCATTTTCAAGCATCAAGTAAGTCACTCATTTCCAATTTTCTATCTTTTGAATCATTCTAGTCATGATCACAACATCTCCAAAGGATAGAACTCCGTCTATCAGTTACCTCCATTCACTTTTATCCTGTTGCCTAGGGAATCTTATTCTCACTAGGTTCTATGTCGGTATCATGCCCTTTCATGCATCACTATATATATATACATATATTTATATACAACACATATATTTTATCAAAATACACACTATATTTTATCCAAAATACAACACCTGGTTTTAACATTTATACACTGTCGGGGCTTTTGTTCCCCCGGGAGTTATCTACTCCCCACACTTGTACAATCACACACAACTGTTAACAAACACACACACACTTATCACAATGGTATTCGCATCATCTGTGCGCAATTACCACAAATTATCCATGAATGAATGTGTATGTTTACGTAACACACACACCAATCATCAAAACAAACAATAATTTTGTGCTATGCACAATATGAGTCACATACACTACGTACACTTGTACGGTAATATACACTAAGTGGTTTTGCGCTCTACCCCCCTTTAAAAGGGATTACGCCCACGTAATCAATCACTAAACATTGGCTTAAATGTTCTGCCGTCGTGAAGTGTTTTAACTTCCACGCGGTCTATTACACAATGGATTCTGATTAAGGATCTTAACCATATTGGCGTTTAGTTCCTAAACCAAGAATTCTCATTGGAGTTGTAACTCATAACCGGTTTCGGTCCTGGCCTGTGAGGCTTTTAGGCATTAATAATTAGCCATCCACTCATATTCGTTATTCACGTTGTACATTGAATCACTGGTTCACTAGTTTCTGCTGCGAAACACTAATAACTGTAGAGCTTAATTGCTCCCTTTTGTTATTCTTACTGTATTGTACATCCCCAATTGTCACCTTCATCTTGGTAACAATGGTTTCTCAACCGACGCGTGGTATCTTTTACCATTAGCGAATTCGGTGAGTTACAAACTTTCCATCCACTTCTCCAACAGCTTACAGCGTGCACTACTATGTATTCACAATGATTGACTTGTTCCCTTCGACTTACTGTCGGTTGAGATTGAGCTACTACCTAGTGTGTAGTGCTCTCTCAGCTAATTCCAACATTTGGGGTATATTCCATACCGATATTTGGTAGTTAGTGCTACTGTAGTCACTTACTGTTAATCATATCTCCACATTTGGTTTTGTACAAGTACCTTTTTATTGGTGCGGCCTTGCATTTCCTATGCATCGGCCATTATAACATTATTCCTCCATAATTAACATGTTTCCAATTCCTAGCTATCCCACTCGATCATTACTGCGCAAGTGCAATACCAAAACACTCAGTCATACAGAGTGCAGAGGCGTAAACTCTCGACAGTAAATCCTTATGCGACTCGCCATGGAATTCACACTGAGTTCCTCATCACACAGTACCTACCACTGGCTTATTGCTCAGTTTGTTTAACATCACTTATCTTGCATCTCCACCGAGTTTAACTCATACTGGTCTTATCTGTTACGTTTTCGTTTAACAACGCTTATACACGGTCGCTTACTGCGCACCGTACTTATTGTATAACACTAACTCACATCGTATTTACTGTCACATTAACTTCCACACATAATTTACATTATTCATATTATGGTTCATCCCTCATTTGGATGACCACTGAATGCTCCTTGAGCATCGATCATTCGAGTCACAAGCCGGCGTTATTCAGCCAGGTGCTTCACTTTATACACATACTACTAAGCTAATTTCTCTTTCAATAACAACATGGTCAATCCTTAACATATTTCTTGAACTTGATTCACATAACTACCGCTCCGCTCCTGCGGTCCACAATATCGAGAGGTATCCCCACTCTTAATGCAGTGGTTCGTTTACCACTCTATTCGCTTATACAACCTAAACTTCTACCATCAATCGAATTTATATGATATATCCTGCTTTTGGATTATAAGCCTTATTTGCCTTGAGGGCTCATTATAGGCTGTCCACACACATGTACTTCTCTGTACAATATTACAAGGTCGTTGCATCACGTTTCCTTTCATGGGATGCCCCTTAGATTGTCAGTCCGTCTCCTGACAACTTATGTCTAAACTGTGTGTTAGTTTCAACCCTTGTGCTTCTGTCATGCATTTCATTCAACAATTGTTGATGTGAACACCCCTCAAGGATTGCTCCTGGGTGTTGTTAAGTTATGCCTTTACATTCTTTCACTTATTGGTACATTCCGTTAGCTACGCCTTTCGCGTTCTTTACTGGTTATTATCTTCTTCTGTGAAGATTAACATTTCCTGGTAGTGTAGGTACTCATTCTGGGAATTTATCCGTTCATTGCACATTAATGTGTCCACATTAGGCATCTGCTTGCCATGTACAGGCTGGGTCACCATTCCAGCTATAATGTTTATCCCTAAGGATCCTTAAGACATATGTGGTGTCTTTACATAACAGTTTGTGCCCATCGCACTTCCTAACTCTTAAACATTTCCTTGGAAGGAGTTCACTAATCCTTTAGTCTCGTTAACTTAACTGAGTTCCTTACTTCAAGCATTCCTTGTATTTTCTAGCTCCGTTGTTTTTATACTGCTGACCGTAGACGGAGTCGACTACTTCCCGTGTTTCGGACTCTACTCGTATACATATATGGGGTATCATACTGATACATTACTACTTACCCAACTAACCTATAGGTAGGTCTGTCAGGCCCACATGCTCCTATCGGAGTGCGGTCGTCCCACAACACAGTTGGTACACTTGTAGTGTCCGTCACACGCCTAGGTGAAGTATTCTGTTGTCAACTCCCTTATATTGTCCCGTGACAATATTCATTCCCTACTTCCCGAACTTAATCGAGGGAAAGTTTATCCATTGTTGTATCCTTGTCAACTGCTCTTTTTTACTGGTTTGGTTTAAAGAAGGTTGGAAAGAAGTGTTGGTTTGAAAGAAAATCTGGTTTGAAAAGAAAAGGGTTTGAATAAATCTGGGTTGAAAGAAAAATTTCATGGTTTCACACAACATCTTCTTACCTTAACCAAGTCTAGCTTCTTGCTGACTGGTGTGTTTCCAATTACAGAGGTTAGGCTAACAGGCCCTTCCACTGTTATGACATTCACATTTAACTTTATTGTACTTTTCCAAGTACTTTGTAGTGGTATAAATTTCCCGAACAGCCCTGTTATAGCAGCACTTGCTATGGCAAGTGCGCCATGCTAACTGGCTATCGGTTTAACACATACCGGTTGTGGTATTGTTTTTACCCACTGTCATCAGTGGCCTTGTTGGCCCTCACTGATCTTACTGTCTTGATAATAACATTTGGTACTTCTCACTGTATTCACATGTAATTATCAACTAGGGTGTTTCCCATTCTTGGAGACCCTTTTATTTAGCATTATTTTCCCTTTGTAGCCCGTTCCACGCATTTGGGCACTACTTTGTAGTCCCCTTGCCGGTTGGTATACCGTTGGTGTTTTATTTATCAATTGTGGTCCCGTAGACACTCGTCTCGGGTTTCACTAATCCCTTTTTGCCTGTTGCACGTTGGTGCGTTGCAAGCTGGTCATCCTCGACTGCTCGCATGTCGACCCAGGTTGCCGGAAATTCTATTCTCTTATACACAAATCCTTCATTCTTCGCTATGAATGCGGTTAACATTGTTCAGATGGAGACCGTCTCCGGGAATTCCCAGTTTTCGGGATCTACCGTATGACAGGTTCTCCGTACCCTAAAGGTATTTAATAACAGCCAGATCGGGTATTCCCGAGTAAGAGTGGACTTCCATCTCTCTGGCGTTCTTTCCCCCAGTTATAAAACAGGGATTGTGGAGGGTGGGATGGATATAGTAGGTTTCCAGTATTCACTGGTAGTTCCTTACTAGCGTATCTCTCACGCTATCACTCAACCCTTAACCCAAAGTACTTAAATCCTAACTCGGTACTTCCTAAGCTCGGTAGTTCAGTCATCAGAGCGATACTTCGCTCTGATACCACTTTTTGTAACACCCCATCCAACATTAACATACTTACAACAAACTGCAGCGGAAGAACAACCTCTTCACATTACTTAACTTGTTGGTGTTACACGCCGTTAGCCACCCACGTGGCTAACAAGGCTAATACATACACAATGTACCGGTCTGATGGGCTAAATTCCCGAGCAACTATACATTAGTATCCCTTTCCATTAACAACAACAACAACATACACCTTATCAACTATACCGAGTATTTTATAACTGTTGCCGACAACAATTTCGGTCTTACTACACCTACTGTATACATACACTTAAAAGTTTACCCTGTACATGTACATGACTACCCGTCCTACTCTCGAACGGCTTCCAGCACTTCGTACCTGAAATAGGAAAAAGAGAAAGGGGTGGCCCCAAGGGGCTCAGCACCTTTGCTGGTATGGTAATCCCGCAGCCCACATGCTACCGGGCCACGCACAACTAATTGTCGTCTTAGCATGCAGCAGTTGATTATATTTAAATCATGCATGTGACAATAAACACACAACACTTAACATTTCGCCTCAATGGCTCAACAATCGGATAATACATCCTACTTAACAAGTCACCCATGGTATTCATCATCCCTAGAGTGTTTTCTCCTCCAACGGAGCTACTTCCTTAATAGACGACACATACCCTTAAATCGGGTTATCCTTAAACGCCTCTTATCACAAACTGGGAATCATATCCATGATCCACACACTCCACATTATACAACACACTCACATATACAACACTCACATTATACCACACTACATTATACAACACACTTCACATATACACAACCTACAACATACACATACACAACACTTAACAACACTTTGCACGTTTCTACGTGCACAACATAATACCGCAATGAATACTGCATCACAACAAAACACATAACACAACGGAATGGTTCGCTTAGGAACCGACCCAAACATTGTTTACACACTGGTGAGCCTAGAGAATGTTGCCAGTCTCATGATAAGCTCGTTATACAATAACAACAACACTCATTACCGTCCTAATAGTTGGACGAGTAACTTAAGTTAAGGCGGTTCGGGTTTGGAGGCCCGAACACACCACACAAACACATGTTCCCCCTAAACCGATCATAAGTCAGAATAGCTAAGCTTTGGAGTAAGCTAATGGGAGATCATAACCCGTGAGGGAAACAACCATAACAAAGAGAAGGGTAAAGCTAGGAAGGATACCCTCTCCCAAACAACGCGCGACCGGCCAAACCGGATTCCTCACTATTGTTAGTACATACTTACTTTAGATAATAGTTAGAACCCCACTATGGAGTCTACCACATTACACACATACAGTATTACAACTGGGTTAAACACACAAGGGAGATCCCTACATTCACATACACATATCACACAATTAACACACGCATAGCCGTGGTTAGTACGTCCCATGGTACGGGTCGTTTACTCCGAATACCGAACTCTCGTGTGATCCTAGACTCAGTTAACTAAGGTTAACACTGCCGAGGTTAAATGGTATCGGAGTTGAACACGCCACATATATGAATTACTGTAAACTCATTACATGTTTTATCTTACAACGTGGCAAACATACAGAAAAACACATTGGCATACAAGCCGGTGTAATCCGGTAGGACGCAGGTTGCAAGAAAACCATACCTGTCACCGGGTCCACTTTACCACGTCCACTTATGTTCCTCGAGCAAATCTCGAACAACTGTTAACATCACATGTGTTTTCATTAACATCGGGGTTTGCTTGATCATTTAATGTCAATGCTTAATTTTTCCCCGTTAACTTACTTACATAACTTAACATTTAACTTGTTTTACTCTCACATTTTAATACAAACTTTTAACCCACTTAGGTGTCATTAAAACTCCCCTAACATGTCCTTAACATCCTTATAACATCATTACCTACCAATCCCCATCATCACATATCATTTCTTAACCTTAAACCATGTTTTTGGTCCGACCGACCCACCGACCGACCCACAACTGGGTCGGTCCATTACAGAACCCTTTTACTTCCTTATAATCATGCCCGTCCGACCCACGTCCGACCCACCATTCTGGGTCGGTCCATGTGCGAACATTTTCCTTCCTTTGAAACTTGACCGACCGACCCATGTCCGACCCACCCTTTTGGGTCGGACCATTACCGAACACATTCCAAACATCTTACAGAGGCTCGACCGACCCAAAACTGGGTCGGCCCCTGGGTCGGTCGCCTCCTAAACTTACCCAAACTTTGCCAAATCTTCACCAAACTTCTCCTAAGGCCTCTTAATGTGTTTCTAACATCATTTGGCACTTCAAACACACCCTTAGATATTCTTAAACACTCACAAAACTATTTTTCCTAATTCCTTAAACCTTTACTTATATCTCCACAAAATTCCTATCACACTTACAATGTTTTCTCCTTATGATTTCTAGGTGGCATTTCACCTATAATGACCACAATACCAAGGTGTTTCTCTACACCTTATCATCACCTCTCAACTTCTTTTCTTACTAACTAAATCTCTTTTTCACATTCTTAAAACTCCTTACTCAAAACCTTACAAACCTCATTTATTCCTTCCGAATCAACATTACCTAAACCTTAAACAACTTCTCCAAGGCTTTAATACATTCACAAAACACCCATTGAATTCCTAGAACTTCCAAGACAACACCTAAATCCTTGCATCACTCTAAATCACCTTAACACATGTTTTCTTCTCAAGTAAACATTTATTCACCTTTAACCTTCCTAGTTCACCAAACTCACTTACAAAACTTAGAACTTCTTACACATTTCCCAAATTTGGCCATAGCTTCTCTAGTATACTCACATCCAAACACTTAGGTTTTTACCTAATTTCATCCAGGAACACCTAAAATCCATCAAACACATTTTATACACAAACTTCACACATTAAGCACTACATCACAATATAGTGCATAACTTAAATTGCTTGGCACTTAGGCCCTTAAATAACATGGCTCTTAGGCCCTTAAATTGCATAACCTTAAACACTGAATTTCCCACATAAATAATGCCTTTGACCTGCAAATACATACACCAAAACATATGTTCTTTTACTAGTCTCCTTGAGAACACTTTACTAGGTCATTCACCATTTGCTCCTTAGGTAGTTTTATCAAGCATCAATAAGCTCATTTCTCCTAAGGCATTAAAACACATTGAGATAGCTTGTTTACCTCTTTTCCTCACAATTTCTTTCTTGGTTCCTTGTAAAACCGGTAGGGCATTTGGTCCTTTTCAACTATTAAACATTATACAAACAATAGAATGAGTATTCAAGCATTATGCTTCACCTCATTGTAAACCCTAGTTACACATATTGTTTTAACACATTAAGGTAATTGTTTTACCTTGGAATTGGAAGAGAACTTGAACAAGTATCAAGAGAGGACTCCTCCTAGCCCTTGGAAGATTCAAATGAGCTAAACAAGCAAGATAAATACACCATTGTGAGGTGAATTTTCGGACAACATGAAAACATGAAGGAAACTTGATTTTTCTTTGAGTTTCCTTACCTTGAAGCAAAGGAGAACAAGAATATGTGAAAAGATGGGCTCAAGCTCCTTCAATGGTGATTCTCCATGGCACCAAAATTGAGCTCTTGAAGATTTGAAAAGGTAGAAGTGTAGAGCTTGACCTAACTAAGACAATATGGTCTTGGAATTTGATTTGGCCAAGGGAATCACAAGTTACAAGTGAAAAAGATGAGAATGAGTGTGGGCTGTTGGAACCGATGGAGAGAGGAGGGAGAAGAAGACCACCGTGGGAAATGAAGGAAGAAATGAGAGAATGAAGATAACCTTTGCTTTTTTGAAGATATTTGTAATTATAAAGCAAATAGTACTTTACTTAAGCTTAAGTTTACTTATTTGATTTCTTTTACATGTGGTGACTCACACCATGAAAAACCGGCCCCCATATGCCTAGGAGGGTATATGGTCTTTGTTGACCATTTAATTACTTATAACATTATATGTTACAAACTAGCTTATGAAAGTTACTATTCACAAACTAAGGCACATAGAAGTGAAATTTTTGATTTCCCACTAATATGGCCACCCAAATGTGATACTATATAGTACACATGTTAATTAAAGAGTAATGATGGACATTTAGCCACTCAAAACTCATTTACAACAATTTTTCAAAAACGTGCTTTAAGACTCCTTAAAGCACATTTTGTGTTTTAACTTGTTTTCAAGCTTGGTTTTCTTTAGTAATTGATTTAATATGTTCATTAACATATAAATAAGGTATAGGTATGACCATTAGGTCTTATACACATTCATCCCAAGCTTAGAGCACATTTTTGCTCATATTGACTTTAAGGTATTTTCTTATGTTTTATTTGGTTTAACTGTCCACCAAGTTTCTTAAGGACTTATTTAGCCTGATTAAATCATAATTAAATGTTATCCAGTCTTGGTAGGCTCTTTGGGTCCTAACCAAGTTCACTCATAGCTTAGAGCATGTTTTTGCTCAAACTGTGTCTTAATGTTTATTGCATTTATTATGGTTTAAATTGTTCACTGATGTTACTAAGGCACTTTTTAGCCTTTACATACCATAATTTGATATTTAAACCACATATCAAGGTTTGGGGTATTTCATGTTTAAGCAATGATGGGTAACCCGAGACACGCAAGATGAAGTCACAGCCCTTCGTAAAGACCAAAAAGCCTTGCAATCCCGAATCCAACAACTTCTCATCCAACAAAGACCCTATGCCAACTCCCCTCACAAGCCTCCAAATCCACGAGAGTATGCAAACGCATTCATGTAGTGGACCAGCCCATCACACTAGCTCAAAGGGAGCAACAACCAGAAGTGAAATGGTCCATGAAGTGAAACAGCGGGCTGGGAAGAATACCTCGACATGAACCAACTGAAGCTCTATGCCAATTAGTTGAGATAAATGAAATGATGGAAGGTCCACTAAACCTTACATCGCAGCAACCGGAGAGCGAAATGGTTCATATAGTGGACAACTTTACTGAGGATTTAAGTTACTCTCTATCACCACCCGCGTTCGAACCTGAGCAAACGACATCAAACCTTCTACTTGAGCTTGAAGACAAGCCATCAGAGGACAGCTTCTACCTCCACTTCATGGAGTCTCCTCCCTTTGAAGTCAACTATCGTTATTTTCCCTCCTTCTCTGTGCTATACCCAGAAATGAGGAACTTACATCCTCAAAAATGAAGAGAAGGAAATGCTCGCTCCCGCCAGGACATCCAAACAAAATGCTACAATCAACTTCGAGGAGCCACCTCCCTCTGAAGTTGAATTCAATCTGGGCTCCTCCTATGAGCCTCTTCAAGAAGACAAGGATTATTCCATCCTGAATTTGAGGAGGATGAGCCATCCAACTTTGATCTTCATCTGGAGGATCACGGCCTTCCCCTCTTGTGCACCAAAGAAGTAGGGTGGAAACTCGAAGTCAACTCGCTAAGTGAGAAAGCCACCTTCCCATTTGATCCAGGATCAGAATTTGAAGATACAATTCGCCCTGAAGTTCTCCCTGCACCGTTCAACGCAGTTAAGGATGTCTTCATCCTTAAAATTGAAGAGGCGTCTCCACAACTAGATGTTCCTCACACCAAGGGTCATCCATTGAAAAATCTGGGCCCTTCTCCAAAGAAAACTAATGCCCGTCCAACCCACCCATTGACGACCACTTCCACCTTCATTTTCAATCAGGGGAGGAAATTTACATCCTCGACTCTGAGCGAGGAACACCACTACCACCTTGCCTCCATCCGGCTCAACAATAGGAGGAGAATGTTTACATTCTCCAGTTTAATGAAGAAAAACAACCATCACCCGGGTTTTTCTATTAGAGATTTCTTGCACAACAAACACCTCCTTCATAGCCAGGTTTTGTGGAGTTTGTATTTTCCTAATTTAATGTTGCAGTAATACTTTGTTTTGATCCAGGTGGTTCGATCCTACTTGTTGGCCATTTCATATTCCCGTTAACCACCGTTGTCCTCTTTCATTTTGATCCGGGATAATGAAGAACATGTGTCTAGCTAGAGACGTTAAACCCGGTGGCTTGGTGGGAGGCAACCCACTATCTATACTTTGCCCTTCCTTTTATTTTGTTTTCTCTTTTGTACTATATTTCCATTTTATATGTTATAATAAAATGCGGGTTTTACTTGAGTTCTACTGGCTGTGTAGAATATTCTTTACAGGTACATTTCATGTAATTCTACAGCTGCACTCAAGTGTGGGGGAGCTCTGCGCACTCTATGAACTCTGGGGAGTACACTCTTTCCCTTCTGATATTTCATATTCCCTTTTGCTTTGATTTGTGTAATTTCCTTGTACAGATTGCTTGCTCTAGTCATTTACTTGTTTCTACGCAATGAGGGCATTGCTTGAGCTTAAGTGTGGGGGAGTACTCGTACCCTCATAGCTTGTTCTTAAGTTTTCTCTTTTGACAATTTGTTTAAATTTTTAAGTTTGAAATAGTCAAAAAGGAAGCCATATAGGAAATAATGCAAACCTACAAACATTATGGGGTACTAAAAATTTTTCAACCATTTTAAAATTTATTCTGATTAGAAATTGCTTAAAGTTTAAGAATAATTATCATTTGAGCCCTGTTTTTAGCTTTGTGTCTGGATTTGAATTGGAATGTAAAGGTGGAAAAAGAACAAGGAAAAGTACTCCTCTAATCTAAACAGGCATATTCTGATCCTAAGCAAGCCTCGTCCACTCGGTTATTAAGTTCCTTGGGGTGCTTTATCACCTAGCTACCTAAGGTATTTTATATCTGGGATAGTTTACCCAAAACCACTACAAGGGTGGAGAGAAAAGTCTGAGGTGGAAGGAAATTAACTTCAATCGAAGTATCTTGCATTATGTACTTAAATGATGAAACTTCTTATTTATGGATCATGAGTACGTGGCATTGAAAGGTATAATGGAATATGATTTTACTTCATGCCCCTTGTCATTTCAGGAAATGTGAAAGAAAATAGTGGATTGGCTCAGGGTTAAAAACTGGATTCTTATGGTTCTACTTTTTCCTTCTTAATATTGTTTTGTATGATTTTAAGGTTCTTTTCAAAAACTAAAAAAAAAAAAAAAAGTTTCTAGTACCCTTTAATCTTGAAGTTTGTAGCAATCTTTTCTGTGCTCTCCCTGTTTGGTTATTTTATATTTAACTTGTTTAAAATTCTGTCATAAAGATTTGCTTGAGGACAAGCAAAAGATACGTATGGGGGAATTTGATAAGTGCGAAACATATAGACTTTTAGGGTTTAAATACCTTATAACTTGTAACACTTTAGGCAATGTTTCCCACTTGCTATGTGAATTTTCTTGGATTTAGATTTGATATGAACTGATATATTTTATGTATGAAATGCATAAAAGGCCTTGGAATCACATATTACGCTTCACAAGCTTCGCAACGCAACAAACGGGGATCAAATCGGAGCTCAAACGAAGAATCTGGAGCCTATCGAAGTTTGCTAAGAAAGTAGAAAAATACACACATCCGGACCTGTGTCCGGACATGCAGTCCGACCTGTGTCCCAACATGCAGGTCCGGAAGCAACACATTTTCGACCCTATAGGTCCAGACGCAAGTCTCGGACACATGTCGACGAAGCATTTTTCACACAGCGTCGACATGTCCGACCAGCAGGCCGGACGCTGGTTCGGACATGTCGGTATGAGCAGTAAAACAGACGCGTTTGACACAGTGGAAGGATAAATCAATTTATCCTCTTCCATCGACTTACCCTTCCTTTTTACCCCAATATCACTATAAATACACCTATAACCCTCCATTAAAATAAACACCATTCACTACCACATTACATATCAAATTCATCCTCCATTTTCCACACACTCCATTCACCTAGATATTAGACATCCATCTCATCCCATCATCATCCACAAAAACCACTACATTATTATTCTATCCAACCTCTGACCAACATATTACCAGTTAATATGTCAGGCTAAGAGGGTATACTCTGGGTAAAGGTTAATTTATAGTCTCTTTAATTATGTAATCTATATTTTTACCGGTTTAATTTAAATACAGTTTGTGACGATTAAAGCTTATCTCTCGCCTTTTTATAAATTTCATGAATTTATTAAAATGCTTTACTAAATCTATTTTGATCAGATCCGTGATAAATAGACAGTTAATTAAGCCGTAAATCTACAGAAAGCTTATTATGATTTAATAAGTTAGTATTTTCATACGCAATTATAATTTCTCATACTTAAATCCGTTTACCATTGTTTTGCTCGAATCTGGATTAGACCGCGCCTGTTCTGGTGAATACCACCCCAAACCTAGTTATGTTTTTAAACACCTAAATATGGTGTATTAAGACTAAAAAGAGTCTTAGAACATTAGTAAACAAATTTAAACAAAAGAAAACACAAAATGGTGCTTCAAGTCAATAAGAGCCAAAATGTGCTCTAAGCTTGGGATAAACTTGGTTAAGACCTAATGAACTTACCAAGACCTCATTTATATACTAATGAACATATTAAACCAATTACCAAAGAAACCAAGCTTGAAAACAAGTTTAAACACAAAATGTGCTTTAAGGAGTCTTAAAGCACATTTTTGAAAATTGTCTTGTAATGAGTTTTGAAAGGATAAATGTCCATCATTACTCTTAAATATATATGTGTACTATATAGTATCACATTTGGGTGGCTATATTAATGGGAAATCAAAATTCACTTCTAAGTGCCTTGGTTTTGTGTTAATAGTAACATTTTTAATAAGCTATTTTGATAACATATTTTGGTAGAAGTACTTAAATGTGACAAACAAAGACTAAAATACCCCTAAGTATTAATGGGGGGCCGGTTTTCTTAAGTGTGGTGACTCACCACTCTCTGTTAACATATTAAGTAAATAAAAAACTAATTAAACTACTTTTACTTTATTACTACAATATCTTTAAAAAGTTCTATCTCATTCTCTTCTCATTCCTTCCTTGTATTCACACGGCTCCCACACTCTCTTCAACCTCTCTTCTTCCTTCTCTTCCACGGTAATACCACCACCACCATTAAACCTCTTCTTTGATCTCTTGTAAATCTAGCTCACTTGTCCAAATCAAAAACAAACACCACCAATCTCTTCCTCTCATCAAGCTCTTCATTTCTATCTTCTTAAAACTTCAAGAGCCCATTTCGGTGCCAAGGAGTTCCACCATTGAAGGAGCTTGAGCTTGTATTTTGACATATTATTACTCTCCTTTGCTTCTAGGTAAGGATCTCAAATAAAAACTACATTTCCTCCATGTTTTTGTTGTGACCGAAAATACCCATTGATGGAGCTCTTTGTGTGACTTTGTTCTAGCTTCATTCCAACTCTTCATGGACTAGGTGGAGTCCTCTCTTGTTATATATTCAAACTCTCTTCAAAGATCAAGGTAAAACAACTACATTAATGTTTTTGAAACAATGTAAAATTAGGGTTTACAATGAGATGAAGCTTATAGCTTGAATACTCATTATAATGTTTGTATATTGTTTAGAACTTGACAAGGAATCAAATACCTTACCGGTCTTTAAAGGAAACAAGAAAGAAGTTGTTTGGAAAAGAGGTAAATCTACTAACCTAATGTTGTTTAATGCCTTAGGAGAAATGAGCTTATAATGCTTGTTAAAACTACCTAAAGAGCAAATGGTGAATGACTTAGTAAAGGTTTTCTCAAGAGACTAGTAAAAGGCATATGTGTTGTTGAGTGTATTTGCAGGTCAAAGGCAAATATATTGTGGAAATTCAGTGTTTATGATTATGCACTTAAAGGGCCTAAGAGCCATGCATTTAAGGGCCTAAGTGCCATGCAATTTAAATTATGCACTATATTGTGATGTAGTGTGAATTTGGTGAAGTTTGTGTATGAGAGTGTTCTTGGTGATTCTAGGTGTTCTTGTGGTTTTAATGGAGAAACAAAGTGTTTGGCTTAGTAATGTTCTAGGGGAACCCATGTCAAAATTAGGTAGAAGCAAGAAGTTCTAAGTTTTACAAGTTCGAATTAGAGGTGTTAGGAAAGTAGGTGTTTTACAAGAGAAGATATAATGTCTTAAGTGTTCTAGAGTGTAACAAGGACTTAGGCATGATCTTGAGGTTTTAGTATGTACCAAAGTCATTTTGGACTTAGGTAAAGACTTAGGCAAACTTTGGAAAATAAGGAGAAGGTGTAACTTGGAAAAGAATTTCAAGAATGACATAAGGGTTAGTTGTAAGAAATATGCTTAAAAGATGATGTTAGATGAGGAGAACATTTGGGAAGTAGCTATCATAGGTGAGAAACACCATTAGAACCTAGTGTAAAATGTTATAAGTGTTAAGGAATTTTACAAGGAAAAACAAAGGCTTAAGAATTAGAAAATGAGTTTCATGGATGTTGGATGTGGATATAAGGGTACCAAATGTTGTTAGGAAACATTAAGAGGCTTTAGGAGAGTTTGGTGAAGATTTGACAAAGTTTGACAAGTTTAGAGGACGTCCGACCCAGGGGCCGACCCAAGTTTGGGTCGATGCCTCTGTTAGACGTCAGGAAATTGTTCTGGAATGGTCCGACCCAGTCGAGTGAGTCGGACATGGGTCGGACGGTCATGTTTCAAAGGAGGGAAAATGTTCTGGAATGGTCCGACCAGTCGAGTGAGTCGGACGTGGGTCGGACGGGCATGTTTGTAAGGCGGTAAAAATGTTCTGTAATGGTCCGACCCAGAAGGTTGGGTCGGACATGGGCGGACAAGTTAATTTTTCAAAACCCGAAACCACTGGAAGGGTCCGACCCAGTTGTGGGTCGGACGGTGGGTCGGACATACCAAAACTTAAAAAAAAAACAGAAAAGAATGTGACTTATGTAGTTAACCCTAGGGTGTATAATGAAGGTAACCTAGGGTAAGTTAGACATTAAACATGTCAAATAATCATGTTAAACTTAGTAAATTTGGAGTTAAGTAAGTTAATTAACCGACGTTCTTAATCATGTATAGGAGTGACCTACGGTGGAAACAAACAAGGCAAGGACCAAGGTATGGTTTTCTTGCAGTCTGTTGCCTACCGGTTTACACCGGCTTGTGTGTTGTTTGTTTTTCTGTGTGTTTATGACTTTGTAAGATTAAACCATGTAAAGAGTTTACAGTTGTTAAATATTATTATGTTGTTAAGTATGACTCTCTCTTCCCTTGTGTGTGTCTAACAAGACTTGACCTATTATTGTGAATTGTTTGTTGAGTTCAATGATGAACTACTAACAAGTGCTAACGGGGGAGTGAGGAGTCCGGTCTGTTCCGGCCACGCGTGTGAGTATGGGAGTCGATGTCATAACCGGTTCGATTCTCTCTGTATGTTATGGTTGTGTTCCAATTTGGTTTCCAACCTTCCCTTTAGCTTAACCAAGGCTATTTTACTGACTCACGTCGGGCCACAGGGGCATACTATGTGTTATTTCGGTGTGCTTGGATCACTATATCCGAGGCACCTTGTTTAAGTTAACCGTTCAATCTAACAGGACGGTAACGAGTTATGTAACGAGCTTAGCATGAGCATGGCAACATTCTCTAGGCTCTCAATGGGGACTAACTGTGTTGGTTCTCTTCCTAAAAGGAATTGTTCTTGTGTGATGTATGTGATGTTGTGTACAATACCCATGATTTGATATATATGTATAAGTTGTGTGTTTTTAAATGAATGCCATGTCATCATGACAAATAGTTTGCGCGCATCCCGGTAGCCGATGGGCTGCGCGTTAACCATACCAGCCAAGGGTTGCTGACCCCCTCGGGGGATCCATATTTCTTTTACTGCAGGATGAGGATCGAAGAAGCGGAGTGGCTCTAGATCCTAGGATGTAGTTTACTTTGAGTACTTTTGGATGTTGGCCCGGGATGCGCCTGTGCTCCCGTGGCGTGTTATATATTTGGTTATGACAGTATACAGTGAAGGATTATGTAGTAACACTCGGTATTTTGTTGATGTATATATGGTTATTAGTTCTATGCTCGGGAGTCTGATCATCAGACCGGTACACTTGTATTTATTCAGCCTTGTTAACCACGTGGGTGGTTGACGGCGTTGTAGCACCAATCGTTTAGTTACTGTTTAGTTGTTTATATTCCGCTGCGATTCCAAGTAATGTGATGTGCGTAGTAGGGGTGTTACAAAAAGTGGTATCAGAGCGAAGTATCGCTCTGATGACTAGAATACCGAGCTTAGGGATATACCGAGTTAGGAAACCTAACTACAGTTACCTAAGTGAACAGTTATGGAAAGGTTAACCACTAACTAAGTGTGGGAATACCTTATTATCGGGAAGCGTTACAACCGTTGGACCGATAAGTGTGCAAGCATATTGCTAATGAATATTCATGTGAATTCAGATGGCAGGTAGACCGCGAGGTAGAGGCCGCGGAAGTACTGGTAATGTGGGACCAGGGCGAGAACACTACGGCCCAGGTTTGTGGCTGAGGCAGTAGCAGCCGCCGTAGCCCAAATGGTACCCCAGCTTGTAGCTGCGATTCAGCAGGGGCAGACGCCCGGAGTTCAACTACCACCACCGCCCCGCCACGAGAGACCAACTGGGTCAAGGCGTTGGCTGATTTGAGGCCACCCTCATTCAGTGGGGACCGATCCCCGTAAGCTCGAGGCGTACATCTCCGAAATGGAGACCGCCTTCGAAACCCTAGCAGTACCTGAGCAGGTCAAGGTTCGACTTGCTGCCTATTACTTGAAGGGCTCGGCACAGAGCTGGTGGAAGCTTGTGCGAGAGGGCAGAGTTGCCGACCCGACTTTTCTATGGAGGGAGTACACGGCTCTGCTGCGAGCCAAGTACTACCCAATACATGTGCAAGAGGCCAAGCGCCTGGAGTTGGACAGTTTGAGGCAAGGGATAAGATGACGGTAGATGAGTACTACTCAGCCTTCATCGGACTTATCCACCTGCTACCGGATCTGGGTTACTCAGACCGGATCCTTGTGAACCGTTTCTACAACGGACTGAACTATCGCCTACGCTATGGCATGGGGCCTACTGGATATACCACCTTGCAGGTAATGGAACTACAGTGTAATGTGAATAAGTGTGTACAATGTGTTAATGTGTTGTGAATTTATTTGGCGGGGCATAACTGACACCCTAAATATAGGAGTGCTATCATGCCGCTGCAATTGTGGAGATCACCGTCCGTCTGAGGGACGAGGAGAGTGCGCTCAAGCGCAAGGCTTTGAACGAGGGCCAAGGCACGCAAGGGCAGTGGGGAGGAAAGAAGAAGAAGTCATACCCCCAGTCCCAGAAAGGACAGCAACAGGGTGGCAAGGGCCAGACCCAGACCACCACTGCTGAGGAGCCTCTGCAGCTCACCTATGCGTATGCGGCCAAGCCCCTACGTTCTTACCCACCTAAGGGTAATTGTCTAATCCTGTGTGATAAGTTAGAGTATATGTTGATAAGTTGTGGAACAAGTATTGATTTGTTGTGATAGCAGCTAGCACGGGCTCTGGACCGGAGCGCCACTATTACTGCAAGTGGTGCAACGGCGACCACCCCGGCAAGACTGCAAGGGTAACGATGTTCAGTGCCGATACTGTAAGAAGATGGGTCACCGCGATCACGAATGCTGGCAGAACCCAAACAGTAGGAACTACAGGCCCAAGGGGCAATGGAAGGGTAAGGCCACTGCGACCACCGATGGCCAGAAGACGGCGAACCAGCCACCCCCAGATCAGAGGTACACAGAGTCCCAGAAGGGGAAGGGGTCGGGGTCCAACAAGGCCACCCTGAATGTGGTGGACCGGTCTGAGGCGCCAGGGCCCTCTTCTAGACCAGGTACCGCCTAAACTGTTGAATGTAATAAGTGTTTGCATACCGCATTCCATGCATGTGTGTTAGTGAGTTTAAGTAAACAACCATGTGAGTAAATGAGTAAAGTATAGTGTGAGATTTACCTAATTAGAGTACTCTAAACTTAAAGGAACCTTCAATATATGTTATCCAATCCCACCCACACCAAACCCTGAAGAAACCACCATCAACATCACCGACTTTCCATTGGAGCAATGTCAGGTCATCCAGCCAGGTATGATACTCTTAAATGGATACCTGACACCGGAAGCACAAATCCATATCATCAGACGATGCGACGAACTTGGAGCAAAACCAGGAGGTTTCTACACACCCGAATACCCGAACGGATCAAGAATGCAATTAAGATGATGTGCATGGGTAAGGACTGGAACCCTTACACCAAGACATATCAAGAAATGCGAGCTGAAGACGGAGCAACAGTACCAAGTATACCTGAGGAGTTCCATGCGGTCGTTAACCACGCCGTGGGATTGCTCAACAAGTTGAAACGGATTCAATTCCAAGTGTGAAAGCAGATCTATGCATTGTGAACTTCTACCAGAAAGGTGGACGGTTAGGTATACACCAAGACAAGGACGAGTCACCCGAGTCTCTAAGTAAGGGAGTACCCGTGGTGTCTTGGTCCATTGGTGATACCGCAGTGTTTGTGTATGGCGAGCAGAAGCGTGCTGACCTCGCAAAGAAGCTACTGTTGAAATCGGGAGATGTATTAATCATGGGTGGGCAGTCAAGGATGCTATACCATGGCATCAGAAAGATCAAACTGAATACCGCACCGTCGGCAGTGATCAATGCCACACACATGAAACCCGGACGTTTGAATTTGACCTTCAGACAGTTTTAAGCCTTGTATAATTATGTGATGTGATAAACCAGTGTGTATTAAGGATGTTGTAAGTGTTAATCATGGCGACAATATGAGCCAATGAATGTTGTAAAAAGAGTGTGTTAATGAATAAAGTGGAGTTGTTTGAAGCATATAACCGTGTTGTTACCCAATACTTATTAGTTTGCCAATGAATTAGGCTGTGCACTCGGAACGGGAGGTATACTGAGTGTCTGCAATGAGGCAGAAGCCGGCAAGAGCGGCACAATCCTCACCGGTACCTTTCCAGTGAATGGCGTGGACGCTTCGATCTTGTTCGACTCCGGAGCCTCACACACATTTATTTCGCTATCTTTTGCGAAGAGGCTGGGGTTAGATGGTGATGAGATGCCAGACTTCTTGGTCACTCTCCCATCGAAAGAGCGGATCAGGTGTACCCGCTACCACCGAGATGTTATTGTACGAATCAGAGATGAAGAGTTTCCGATCGACTTGATAGAGTTCGACGGACTTGGCTTTGATGTGATTGTCGGGATGAACTGGTTGGAGCGGTACAAGGGTAGAATCCTGTGTGCCGAGCATCGACTGCTTCTTCGGAGTCCATCTGGGGTTACCATATCTTACCGCCAGAGGCCCAGGGAGCCTTCGACTCAGATCATCACCGCCATGGCTATGTATCATGAGTTACGACGAGGGAGTGATGTATACCTCTGCTATGTCCAGGACATAGAGAGAGACCCTGAGTTTAGTCCAGATGTGCCGGTAGTGTCGGAGTTTCCTGATGTATTTCCTAAGGAACTGCCGGGCATGCCGCCAGCACGGGAGTGGAGTTTGAGATTGACTTGATTCCGGGCACCGGACCCATTGCGAAAGCACCTTATCGTATGGCTCCAGCAGAGATGACAGAGCTCAAGGAGCAGCTGAGAGACCTACTCGACAAGGGCTTTATCCGCCCTAGTGTTTCACCATGGGGAGCGCCGGTCCTCTTCGTGAAGAAGAAGGACGGTAGCCTCCGCCTGTGTATTGACTATCGGGAGCTGAATGCTGTTACGGTGAAGAACCGTTACCCTTTACCACCACGCATCGACGATCTATTTGATCAGCTGAGGGGAGCATCAGTATTCTCCAAGATAGACCTACGTTCCGGATACCATCAGATTGCCATCCGTGACAGTGATATCGAAAAGACAGCATTCAGAACTAGGTATGGGCATTATGAGTTCACAGTTATGCCGTTTGGCTTGTCAAATGCACCAGCAAAGTTCATGGACTTAATGAACCGTTTGTTCCAAGATCAGTTGGACAAATCAGTGGTAGTCTTCATCGATGACATACTTGTGTATTCGAAATCGAGAGGTGAGCATGAAAGCCACCTGAGAGATGTGTTACAAACGTTGAGGAAGAATCAGCTGTATGCTAAATTTTCAAGTGTGAATTTTGGTTGAACCAAGTATCATTCCTTGGACATGTGATTTCTGAGGCCGGGATCGCTGTCGATCCGGCAAAGATAGATGCAGTGCGCACCTGGCCTAGGCCGAAGACAGTTACCGACATCAGGAGCTTCCTCGGTCTGGCAGGTTATTATAGGAGGTTTGTGAAGAACTTCTCCAGTGTCTCGAAGCCGATGACTTCCTTGATGAAAAAGGATGTACCATTCGAGTGGACAGTCGACTGTGAGAGTTCTTTCACGAGTCTCAAGGATGCTCTAACATCTGCACCGGTTCTGACGCTACCAGACGGTCCAGATGGGTTTGAGGTCTATTGCGACGCATCAGGCAGGGGTATGGGTTGTGTGTTGATGCAACACGGGAAGGTCGTAGCTTACGCCTCCCGACAGCTGAAGAAGCATGAGGAGAACTACCCTACCCACGACTTAGAATTGGGGGCCATTGTCTTCGCACTGAAGATATGGCGACATCACTTGTATGGGGTAAGTGTGACGATTTATTCTGACCACAAGAGTTTAAAGTACTTGTTCACTCAGAAGGAGTTGAACATGAGGCAAAGAAGGTGGGTTGAATTCTTAATGATTATGACATCATTTACAGTATAAGGAGGGTAAGGCAAACGTGGTAGCTGACGCATTGAGTCGCCGAGCACACTCTCTCCATTCGCTAGTCTCTCATACTGGCTTGGTTGAAGAGGTGCGGAGTGCTCAGATGACGGATCAGTACATGATGGAGATTAGACAGAAGCTTATTGATGGCACATTCGAGGGTCAGAAGTACGACTTCAGACTCCACGATGATGACCTGATTAGGCTTAATGGCCGACTGTGTATACCCAGGAGTAGCGCTGAGTTGAAGGAGCGCATATTGAGTGAATCCCATTGTTCTACTACTTCGATTCACCCCGGAGCTTCAAAGATGTATAAAGGTATGAAAAGATATTTTTGGTGGACTGGAATGAAAAAGATGTGAATGACTATGTGTTGAGGTGTCTCACTTGTCAGAAGGTCAAGTTTGAGCACCGACGGCCTGGTGGTATGGTACAGCCAATGCCAGTGCCGGAGTGGAAGTTCCATGACATATCTATGGACTTCGTAGTAGGGCTTCCACCTGCAAGGGGAGGTCTGAATATGATTTGGGTTGTTGTTGACCGACTGACCAAGGTGGCCCGATTCATTCCGATGAAGGACACCTGGAAAGTGGCAACTGCAGAACTCTTTGATAAAGAAATTGTAAGACATCATGGTGTACCAAAGACGATTGTATCTGACAGAGATACCAGATTCTTATCCAGATATTGGAAGTCTACACGAGAGGCATTGGGTACTGAACTGAAATTGAGTACAGCGTTTCACACCCACAGACCGATGGTCAGAGTGAGCGCACCATTCAGACACTTGAGGATATGCTACGTGCATGTGCACTTGACTTTCAGACCAGCTGGATTGATAAGTTACATCTGATCGAGTTTAGTTACAACAACAGTTACCATGCTTCGATCAAGATGTCTCCCTTCCAGGCCTTGTACGGTAGACCATGCCGCACGCCATTATGCTGGGATGAGTCGAGTGAGACGGTCATTATAGGACCAGAGTATCTTGAGCAAGTTCAGGCAGAAGTTCGCCAGATCCGGGCTAACATGAAGCAGCTCAGGATAGACAGAAGTCGTACGCAGATGTGCGCAGACGTGACCTGGAGTTCGCCGTGGGCGATCAGGTATTTTTGAGAGTATCCCCCATGAAGGGAGTATTTCGTTTTGGCCAAAAGGCAAGTTGAGCCCAAATATGTGGGGCCTTATGTTGTGACGGAGCGGATCGGCCCGGTAGCTTATAGACTTGATTTACCCGCCGAGCTGGGCAAGGTACATGATGTATTTCATGTGTCCCAGTTGAAGAAGTATATGTCTCATCCGTCTCATGTGCTTCAGCCTGAGAGGCTAACCTTAGAGCCGACCATGCGATCAGTGGAGACTCCCGTACAGATTCTGGATACTAAGACTCGAGACACTCGCCATAAGTCTGTGAGACTGGTGAAGGTCCTCTGGTCTAACCAGGACGTCGAGGAGGCCACTTGGGAGCTGGAAGATAAGATGAAGGCGAAGTACCCGTCATTGTTTACTTCTTAGTGTTTGTATGTATAGGGTACGGGGCGTACCCCTATTTAGGGGGGTAGAGCCGTTTCGGTTATGTGTATGACATGTATTTGGATACATTGTCTGTGTTGTGTTGTTATGTTGTTAATGTTACAGACCGCTGAGAGTCTGAATGATGTTGTGATGTTTTATTGTTTGGACCATGTGTCCGATGTGATGTAAAGATGTTGTTAATGTGATATGGAAGTGTTGTTGATATGTGTTCTCATGTTCTAATATTTAGGTTATGTGGAAGTATGAACTTTGGGGACAAAGTTCTTTTAAGGGGGGTAGATTGAAATACCCCAAACCTAGTTATGTTGTTTAAACACCTAAATATGGTGTATTAAGACTAAAAAGAGTCTTAGAAACATTAGTAAACAAATTTAAACAAAAGAAAACACAAAATGTGCTTTAAAGTCAATAAGAGCCAAAATGTGCTCTAAGCTTGGGATAAACTTGGTTAAGACCTAATGAACTTACCAAGACCTCATTTATATACTAATGAACATATTAAACCAATTACCAAAGAAAACCAAGCTTGAAAACAATTTAAACACAAAATGTGCTTTAAGGAGTCTTAAAGCACATTTTTGAAAAATTGTCTTGTAAATGAGTTTTGAATGGCTAAATGTCCATCATTACTCTTAAATATATATGTGTACTATATAGTATCACATTTGGGTGGCTATATTAATGGGAAATCAAAATTTCACTTCTAAGTGCCTTGTTTTTGTGAATAGTGATTTTAATAAGCTATTTTGTAACATATGTTTGTATAAGTAATTAAATTGACAAATAAAGACTAAAATACCCTAAGTTTAATGGGGGGCCGGTTTTCTAAGTGTGGTGACTCACCACTCTCTTTACATATTAAGTAAATAAAGAAACTAATTAAACTACTTTTACTTTATTACTACAAATATCTTTAAAAAGTAAGTCTATCTCATTCTCTCATTCTCTTCCTTGTATTCATCCGGCTCCACACCCTCTCTTCAACCTCTCTTCTTCCTTCTCTTCACGGTAATACCACACCACCACCATTAACCTCTTCTTTGATCTCTTGTAAAATCTAGCTCACTTGTCCAAATCAAAAACAAACACCACCAATCTCTTCCTCTCATCAAGCTCTTCATTCTATCTTCTCTTAAAACTTCAAGAGCCCCATTTCGGTGCCAAGGAGTTCCACCATTGAAGGAGCTTGAGCTTGTTTTTGACATATTATTACTCTCCTTTGCTTCTAGGTAAGGAATCTCAAATAAAAACTACATTTCCTCCCCATGTTTTTGTTGTGACCGAAAATACCCATTGATGGAGCTCTTTGTGTGACTTTGTTCTAGCTTCATTCCAACTCTTCATGGACTAGGTGGAGTCCTCTCTTGTTATATATTCAAACTCTCTTCAAAGATCAAGGTAAAACAACTACATTAATGTTTTTGAAACAATGTAAAATTAGGGTTTACAATGAGATGAAGCTTATAGCTTGAATACTCATTATAATGTTTGTATATTGTTTAGAACTTGACAAGGAATCAAATACCTTACCGGTCTTTAAAGGAAACAAGAAGAAGTTGTTTGGAAAAGAGGTAAATCTACTAACCTAATGTTGTTTAATGCCTTAGGAGAAATGAGCTTATAATGCTTGTTAAAACTACCTAAAGAGCAAATGGTGAATGACTTAGTAAATGTTTCTCAAGAGACTAGTAAAAGGCATATGTGTTGTTGAGTGTATTTGCAGGTCAAAGGCAAATATATTGTGGAAATTCAGTGTTTATGATTTATGCACTTAAGGGCCTAAGAGCCATGCATTTAAGGGCCTAAGTGCCATGCAATTTAATTATGCACTATATTGTGATGTAGTGTGAATTTGGTGAAGTTTGTGTATGAGAGTGTTCTTGGTGATTCTAGTGTTCTTGTGTGTTTAATGGAGAAAACAAGTGTTTGGCTTAGTAATGTTCTAGGGAACCCATGTCAAAATTAGGTAAGAAGCAAGATTTCTAAGTGTTTACATAAGGTTTGGCGAATTAGAGTTGTTAGAAATGACTAGTGTTTTACGAGAAGATATAATGTCTTAAGTGTTCTAGAGTGTAACAAGGACTTAGGCATGATCTTGAGGTTTTAGTATGTACCAAAGTCATTTTGGACTTAGGTAAAGACTTAGGCAAACTTTGGTAAATAAGGAGAAAGTGTAAACTTGGAAAAGAATTTCAAGAATGACATAAGGGTTTAGTTGGTAAGAAATATGCTTAAAAGATGATGTTAAGATGAGGAGAAAGCATTTTGGGAAGTAGCTATCATAGGTGAGAACACCATTTAGAAACCTAGTGTAAAATGTTATAAGTGTTAAGGAATTTTACAAGGAAATAAGTAAAGGCTTAAGGAATTAGAAATGAGTTTCATGGATGTTGTATGTGGATATAAGGGTACCAAATGTTGTTAGGAAACATTAAGAGGCTTTAGGAGAAGTTTGGTGAAGATTTGACAAGTTTGAGTAAGTTAGAGGACGTCCGACCAGGGGTCCGCCCAAGTTTGGGACCACCCGACAGTCGGACAGCCTCTGTAGACGTCAGGAAATTGTTCTGGAATGGTCCGACCCAGTCGAGTGAGTCGGACATGGGTCGGACGGTCATGTTTCAAAGGAGGGAAAATGTTCTGGAATGGTCCGACCCAGTCGAGTGAGTCGGACGTGGGTCGGACGCATGTTTTTGTAAGGGTAAAATGTTCTTAATGGTCCGACCCAGAAGGTTGGGTCGGACATGGGTCGGACAAATTAAATTTTTTCAAACCCGAAAACCACTGGAAGGGTCCGACCCAGTTATGGGTCGACGGTGGGTCGGACATACCAAAACTTAAAAAAAAACAGAAAAGAATGTGACTTATGTAGTTAACCCTAGGGTGTATAATGAAGGTAACCTAGGGTAAGTTAGACATTTAAACATGTCAAATAATCATGTTAAACACTTAGTAAATTTGGAGGTTAAGTAAGTTAATTAACCGACATTCTGAATCATGTATAGGAGTGACCTACGGTGGAAACAAATCGAGGCAAGGACCAAGGTATGTTTTTCTTGCAGTCTGTTGCCTACCGGTTTACACCGGCTTGTGTGTTGTTTGTTTTTCTGTGTGTTTATGACTTTGTAAGATTAAACCATGTAAAGAGTTTACAGTTGTTAAATATTATTATGTTGTTAAGTATGACTCTCTCTTCCCTTGTGTGTGTCTAACAACTCGACCTATTATTGTGAATTGTTTGTTGAGTTCAATGATGAACTACTAACAAGTGCTAACGGGGGAGTGAGGAGTCCGGTCTGTTCCGGCCACGCGTGTGAGTATGGGAGTCGATGTCATAACCGGTTCGATTCTCTCTGTATGTTATGGTTGTGTTTCCAATTTGGTTTCCAACCTTCCCTTTAGCTTAACCAAGGCTATTTTACTGACTCACGTCGGGCCACAGGGGCATACTATGTGTTATTTCGGTGTGCTTGGATCACTATATCCGAGGCACCTTGTGTTAAGTTACCGTTCAATCTAACAGGACGGTAACGAGTTATGTAACGAGCTTAGCATGAGCATGGCAACATTCTCTAGGCTCTCAATGGGGACTAACTGTGTTGGTTCTCTTCCTAAAAGGAATTGTTCTTGTGTGATGTATGTGATGTTGTGTACAATACCCATGAGTGATATATATATGTATAAATTGTGTGTTTTAAAATGAATGCCATGTCATCATGACAAATAGTTTGCGCGCATCCCGGTAGCCGATGGGCTGCGCGTTAACCATACCAGCCAAGGGTTGCTGACCCCCTCGGGGGATCCATATTTCTTTTACTGCAGGATGAGGATCGAAGAAGCGGAGTGGCTCTAGATCCTAGGATGTAGTTTACTTTGAGTACTTTTGGATGTTGGCCCGGGATGCGCCTGTGCTCCCGTGGCGTGTTATATATTTGGTTATGACAGTATACAGTGAAGGATTTATGTAAACACTCGGTATTTTGTTGATGTATATATGGTTATTAGTTCTATGCTCGGGAGTCTGATCATCAGACCGGTACACTTGTATTTATTCAGCCTTGTTAACCACGTGGGTGGTTGACGGCGTTGTAGCACCAATCGTTTAGTTACTGTTTAGTTGTTTATATTCCGCTGCGATTCCAAGTAATGTGATGTGCGTAGTAGGGGTGTTACATCTGGCAAGAGTTCTTTTGAGTCTATGATTTAGTCCTCAAGATAATAACAGAATTTTGCAAACATTTTATAATAAAACCGGTAACATAGCATAAAAGAGCAGACTATATAACCTGAACCTAGAGTCCCGTTTAATTTACCTTTTCACACTCTTTAACTCTCAGTTTTATTTTTCTTTCTTTTATTTATAAAACAAGTCAATTAATCCCCCTTTTTTGTGACAAAATCCCAACCGCTTAGGATTAGATATTCCCCTTAAGTCCCACGGTTCGATATCCGGTCGCCTCCATTTTACTATACTACTGCGACCGGATTTGTTTGCAGCCCGTAAGGTATTTTGAGTTTTTAATTTCTTTTTCATTGTTTTAATACACCAGTTCCAACACTCACATTATATTGTCTGCAGTGACAGCACTTTAGCCCAGCCACTTAAAGTGCCTAATGATGGGTATTGACCGTATTGGTCACTTAATACTTGATTTTACCTTATAAGAGTACTATTCACACATAATCCCCCGTTTGATTTTTTTTTTTGAAAACCTTGAATCAAAACTTCTAAGTGTACATCATGGCACATTAGTTTAAAATGAATGTAATCTTGTCTTTAAAGTGACATAAAATCAATACTTTTGAAGTTATACACAAAAATGTGCTTTAAGGTGTTTTTGTGCACATTTTGTGTTAAAGCTTGTTTTGGAGCTTGGTTTTCTTTGGTAATGGTTTTATTATATCCATTACTTGAATATTAAACTTAGAAATCCAATTTGGACTCTAATGGAGGTCACAAGACCTTTAAGGTTTCTTAGAGCACATTTTTGCCCTAAGTGACTTTTAAGCATGTTAATGCTTGTTCTTTATGTTGGAGTGTTGTTCAATAATTTTATTACATTCATTAATTTTTTATTATGCTTAGGAATTATTTTAGATCCTAAGGAGTTCATTTGGGCATATATTTGCCCTAAACGGTTAAAGGGTGCAATATTTGCTTTAAGTTGACCATTGTTGTTTTTAAATTGTTTTTAAGGCGTGTTTAGGCCTTAATTTAATTGATTAAATATTTAATCAATTTTTAATTAGTTAGGGGTATTTCATCGTCAGTCGTAGTATGTATTAATTACCAACGCCCCGGGTTTATTTAAACGAATCGGTTTTAAAACGTCTTAGTTGTAGCGTTTTCAAACGTTAGGATTAATTCCTTATGTTTACGAGTATACGAATATATATTCACGTTTTTACCTATGTATTGATTTAACCGTTCCGGTTAGGTATAAGAATATACATTATAATATATAGTTGCATGTATGCATGCAACGTTAATTCGCATCGCATAATATGCTTATGCACTAATGTTATGTGGCATTAATATTTAACCATTTAATATTGTACCATTATTACACAATTCATTATTCATTTTAGTAAATTATACTTTAATTTGTAATTGTATGACTTATATATATACACATATATTCTCGTTTTACATATACATTTATATTTGTTGTTTTATTTGATTTAATCATATAATATATAGTTGCATGTATGCATGCACTATATTATATAGTTCCAACTATACTATATACTTATTATGTACATCTTTTTAATATATGCTTGCGCATTTATGTATGCACTCACATTTTATATTTCATAAATTCTAGACTTGTATTATATGTCACATTATTTTCATCTTATGTGAGATGATTATCCTCATTTGTTGCATTATTTTATGCAACACATATTAAGAACTTTATCTTAATATTATGTAACATGTCATTACATGTATTATAGTTTCCTAAGGTTTATTTTAATACCAACCTTGGTATATAATTTGATTTCTCATTAATTGTCACATTTATTCATGTGAATGTGATTAATGGTTATTGTTTTGTTCAATCACATTAATACTACATAATATCTATAGTATTTGTATTATTGTAAACCATAGTTTAAAAATCAATTTCCAAACAACACTTATTTGCACCAAGGCCCTTAAATCTTATTAATTATGTTTTGACCACACAATTTTATACAATGTTACATTAATATCTTATACTATATGATATGATATGATATTTTATGTTTCATTTAACATTATAACATATAGTTTTGAAACTATTTTAATTGCCGTATGGTATACATATTATAAATGTGATTTCCATCAATTCCTCACATTTTTCCATTATTACAATATAACCACATATTTATCATAATGTTACACATATCATATGTTGTAAAATTTTAATTTTATAAAAACATAACATATAGTTTTATTAATAACCATAAGTTTATATATATTTCCGATTGGGCACATGTTTTTTTTATACTTCATTTTCTTCATATTATATATTTTTCATTTATTACAATTACACCACATATTTCATATAATGTAACATATACCTTATTATATATCATTTTAACTTATTAATTAATATAACCTATGGTATATTTTACCAAAAATACCGAACAGCCCCTTGGGCTTGTTCCTTAATTATTTCCAACACATCATAACCTCTTATAATTACATTCTCACCACATATTTTATAGCATTTCATACATACTATATATTATAACATTTTATTCCATTAATTCATTATAACATATAGTATATATATATATATATATTTCTTAAATGCCGAAGAGAGCCATGGTCTGTTTGTTTATTTATTTTCCAGCAACCTTAGTTTCTTTATTTATATATTTACCACACATTTTATAAGGTGTTACATATACCATATATATTATAGTATTTAACTTTATAAACCATTTTAACCTATGGTTTTCAATGTCATTTAATTTCGAACAGACCCCAAAGTCTGTTTTAAATCCTTTTTCCGCCCAATATTTTCCTTAATTACATATTGACCACACTTATACAATATACTACTATCCTATATGTCACAAAACTATATATTATACACTTTTATCAATATAATCATTTACATAATTCCATAAATTCCCAAACTTATACTTAAGATATAAGTGTTATATTCACCTTATGAACACCCAATTTTTGGTAATTACAGTTTATACCCCATAGATTTTGTAAATTCAATATTTTGCTTATAATATCACTACAAATTCTGAAATACCCCAACCTAAGTATGCTAGTAAACATCAAGTTATGATGTAATAAGGCTAAACATGCCTTAGAAATACTGGTAGACAATTTAAAACCAAGGAAAACACAAGAAAACGCCTTAAGGGCAATTTAAGCAAAATGTGCTCTAAGCTTGGAGTGACTTTGATTAGCACCCAAATATCATTATAAGACTTTATTAACATGCTAATGGACATGTTAAATCAATTACCAAAGAAAACCAAGCTCAAAAACAAGATAAACACAAAATGTGCTTAAGACTCCTTAAAGCACCTTTTTAAGAAATTGTCTTAGAAATGGGTTTTGAGTGGCTAAATGCCCATGATTTCACCTTAATCAACATGTGTACTAATTATTATCACATTAAGAAGCCTAAATCAATGGGAAACCAAAAGTTTCATAATTTGTGCACTAATTTGTGAATAGTGCCAAATAGTACCTAGTTTAAGCTTTAGTCAATAAGTCAATAAAATGGTCAACCAAGACCATAAATGACTCATTAATGAAGGGGGCCAGTTTCTTCATGGTGAGTCACCATAAGTAGTCAGCAACTAAAGGAAAAGAGAGAGGAATGAGAGAAAGTTACTATTTGCTTTAAAAGGTAAAATATCTTACTTTTAGCCTACTTTCTCTCCTCTTATACATTCATTCTCTTCTTCCATGGTTTTCTTCATCTTCCTCACCCTCTCAAACCGTGAGAACCAGCTCCATACTTGCTCCACCTTGCTTTGTCCATAACTTGCTCATTTTAGCTCCAAATCAAAACTAAGCATAGATTTCTCTTAGTTAGACCAAGGCCTTGCTTCCTATCTTTTCAAAATTTGAAAAGCTTCATTTTGGAGCCATGGGAAACACTATTGAAGGGGGAAACACTAGCTTGAGGTGTTCATTGTCTTCTCCATTCACTCAAGGTAAGGAAAATGTAAGAAAAACCAAGTTTCCATCACTTTCCCTCCCTAACCGAAATTCATCTCTTCATGGGACCTTGTTTTATCTCTTGTTCTAGCTTGATTATATTCTCCAAATACTTGAGGAGGTCTTTCCTTGCTTCATTATGAAAGCCATTCCAAAATTCAAAGGTAAACATACACTTTTAAGCTTTAAAACACATACTTTAACCTAAGGATGAATTCTATGAGTTTAGGCATATTGCTTGCTGCTCATTAGATTATTTGAATGTGGATTAGAACATTGGCAAGAGGATTGAAGTCCTTGCTGAAATTTAATCAAGAAAACCTAAGGAGGGAAGTAAGAGAAGCTTGAGGAAAAAAATAAGATAAATTGTTTACCTAATGGTGGTTTAAGTTTTAAGGAATGAGATTTAGATAAGTACTAATGTAGCTTAAAGATTACATTATGTAATGGGTTTATAACTTAGGAAAAAAAATTTAAACAGCTTGTGAACTTGTGACTAAGGAGCCAATGGGAATGAGTTAGTAAGATAAGTATAAGGTGAATTAAGAGAACACTTATAGTGCTATGGGAGCATTGTTGGTGGTATCTGCAGGTTGAAAGCTTTTATATGTGGAAAAAGAGTGTTTAAGTTTAAGTCATTTAAGGGCCTAAGAGCCATGTCATTTAAGAGCCTTAGTGCAATACAATTTAAGATTATTGCATTATATTGAGTTATTATGAATGAGTTGATTTGGGTGAGAAAATATGATGAGAAAGGATTTGATGTGTGTGGGATGATTGAATGAGAAAAATAATGCATTTGGGTATGATAAATACTAGAGAAGCTATGGTGAAATTTGAGTAGAAACAAGTGTTTTAAGTGATGGTTATGAATTAATATGACCTAGGGTTAGTTACTAGGAGACATTTAAAAAAGGAATTTGAGTGGAAATGAGTTAATTAAGGAGTTCTTGAGGTTTAGTGTGGGCCTAGAGATGTCTAGGGGGAATTAGAGGGTTGGTGGGTGTATTAAACACACCAAAATCATGGTATGAGGAATGTTCAGACTTGAGCAAAAATCTGGAGGAATGATGTATAATGTTTGAGATGATTTTAGGTATGAACTAGAGAATAAAACAATGAGAAGTTTGGATATCGTGTGTAAGTGGTGAAGATGCTAGTGGTGGGATTAATAAGGTTCTAGTCTTGATGGTAAGGAGTGGACTTGGGTGATGGAAGAGAAGATTGTAAGAGAATGTTGGAAATTGTCAAGGAAAATGACTAGGAATGTATAAGAGGATATGATCATGAGAATGGTGAGTAAATTGAGTAAATGAGATGGAAATGTCTAAGGAGGGGTGTAGCATGGTCAAGGTAATGAAGAAACATGTTAGGTGCTAAGAGGATGAAAAGAAATGTTATAGGTATGTTTAGGAGTTTAGGAATGATGTGTAACAAATGGAAAGGAGAGAGATTTATGCATGGAGATGCAAGATAACCTTAGAAGGTTTAGCAAAGGAAAGATGGATGAATGAGGATGTTTGAGGAGTAGTTTATATTGGTGGAAGGAAACACTTTGATTAGTTGAAGTCTTAGACAAATTTTACATGTTGGAAGTGTAAGGAATTAAGTTATAGTGTTAAGAATTTAGTAAGACTTGAATGATGATCAAGGAACTTTGAGGTGAGTTGACCCATGAGTTAGGAGGATTTTAAGTGCTAAAATGGGTTAGAAAATATGTGAATACATGGGGAAAATTAGAAGAAGATTGGATAAAAGAAAAACAAGTGTTGGAAAGAGGTTCAAAACTGTAAAATTTGACAGTTTAAAGTGTGGTCCGGACTTGGTCCTTGGATAAAGTCCGGACCCAGCACTAAAAACAGGTCGAGAATGTACCCAGGGACTGGTCCGGGACCTTGGGTAAGTACCAAGTCCCGGACCATAGCTAAATGCAGCCGAGAGTAAAGACAATGTCCCGGACCAGGGCAATTTTAAAGGAAATGTGGTTTTTCAATGGTGAATGGTGGGGGCTTGTTGGGGGATTGTTATTATAAGGTTGTTGTTAAGGGTTTTTGTTTGGTGGAGTTTTAGAGCCATTGGAGGTGTGAACAAGTGTGAGTTTAAATGAGAAGTAAGTAACATAGTGGTTAAGGTTAAACTACAATGACTTAGTGGTATTTAGTTTGGAAATCATTAGTGATTAATAAGTTTGGTTAATTAAAAGTAATTAACCACCCAATTCGATGAATGTTTTAGGGTTTTGGAATTTGGACTCCAGAGGAGAGAGTAAGCAACCGAACGACCAAGGGTGAACAGTATGGTTTTTCTTGTGACCTGCTTGCTAACGAGGTGTCCCTCGGCTTATGTGCTATTTGTTTATGTTGTGCCAACTAACAAGATAAGCATGCAACCGGAATATTATGTTTGTTGTGTGATTGTGATTCACTAACACAACCTACTGTGAGAACTTACTAACAAACCTTTAGTAATAATTGAGTGAGAATAAAGAACATTCCCGAATATTGTTTTCTTAGTAACCGAAGGAGGTTAACTAACAAACAAACATTGACTTGAGACTTTTTACTAACTGGAACTTGGGGGGAGTGAGGAATCCCGGATGGTACCGGAATATGTGCATTGGGGGAGGTGTCGGTATCCTTATCAGATACCGACTTCCAAATATGACTTGTCTTCGGACTCGTCGCCTAGAGTCGACATATAGACTCGACCTCCTCAGACTACTTGTTTTAGGAGGAGGCATACTAAGATGGCGTGGGGGATCTAGCCTACATCCCCAACAATTTAAGAAATGTTGTTTATAGTTGGTAAGTGTACTGCTGCTGGTTAGGGTTAACCAAGCTCTACAAAAATAAACAACGAACTAAGGTTAACCTGTTCTAATAAGAGAACGTTTGACTTAATTAAGATAAGGTTGAGATAAGATACAACCATTTCTATTTAAAGGATGATTGTATTCTAAGACTGAGATAAGGATTAAGATTAAGGTAAGATATGGTTGGACCGAGATTAAGAGGAAACATAACTTAAGGAGTTAATTGATTAACTCACTAATTAAGGAACACTTTTAAGTCGTTCACTGTGTTTGAACTTTGATTGTTGTTTATTGCACTTTCTATTATGTTGTGCATCTAATCAACTTCCATGCTAAAGACAATTAGTCATCGTAGCCACGTTAGCTTGGGGGCCATGAGAGGATCGTACCAGCAATTTTGCTGACCCCTTTGGGGGCTGTTTTTATTCCGCAGGTGAATGACAGAAGGCGACCGTCCTGAGAGTAGGATCGGGTAGAAGTTACTTCGGTTGTCTTCTTTAGTTGTACGAGTTGTGCCTGTACACTCGTTTAGTGATTGGTATGAGATGTAGTAAGTTGTGTACGATGTAATGGGATATGAAGAATTTTACTGAGGATATGTAATGGTTAAGATTTAGTATACTAATGTTCGGTATATACTGTTTGTCAGACCGTGGCAAGGTCCTGGAGTGTATTTAATTCCGCTGCAACGTTTGTATATATGTTGTTAAGTTGCGATAACTGTGATTGGATTGAGATGGGGTGTTACAAATTCATAATTTAATTATCTATGTGACTAACCTTGGTCAAGGCCACTAATGGTCAATATTTGACCCAATGACTTAATTATTAAACTCGGTTTTTACCCATTATTTTTAGAAAATCACATTTTGACCCAAATTTTATAAAACTTTATAAAATTCATTTAATAATTTTAAAAACCTAGTTTTCGGCTTAAATCATTATTTAGCCACTAAATTTTGTTTAATTGCAATCTAACCCAAGTTGTGCTCGGTAATATTTATCTAATTTTAAAACTTGATTTAAATTTAATAAAACATAAAATTAAATAGCCTAAAATACATGGCTTTGTTACAAACATTATATATATTATAAGTTACCCATAAATGTCATAAAAGACATTATAGCTTACGGCTTTGGTTTCTACTTGTAATAATATTTTATAAATTGTGTTTTAATCATCTAATTAATTTCTATGACATTTTATGTCACTAAACATTAGGTTAATTCACTAAAAATGTCATACCACATTATCATACATAGTTTAGTCACAAAAACCCTTATAAGCTCACGGTTTACATTGTAGTGTACAGAATCACATAAAACTTTTATTATATATGTTTAACATACTTAATTGATTTTCCAAGCAAATAACTAAGCCATACAGCACCAAAAGGTCACGACCTATTTCATGAAATAGCTTGGGTTAGTTTTTAGCCTATAGTTTACATATAAGCTGATTTATCACATGTTTAAGAGAGTAGTTTAGCTTACTTTGACAAGCTTTCATATACTCTTCTTCTTCACCATTTTGGGTAGAAATCTCCCATAATTTACACACCCATTCGGCACCACATTAAGCAAGGAGAAAGACTATGATTAGTCTTGTAAACATTAGTAGATGATTAAGGTATTTACTAGCTTTAATTAAGCATGATTTTACCTTGTAATTAAAGGCCTAATGGGGATGTTCCACGCCTGTATTTTGGACATAACCAAGGTGTTAAAAAAACACTATTTTAACCAGCAATGCAACCAGTAGTATAATATAACCATGGCTAGTAATTACCTTTCCAAAATGACTTTAATTAAGCTTTTAAACACCATTTGAAGCAGCACATTAGGTGGTTGTTGTCTCCACATAAAACACATGCTATGGAAGAGAATAAGCTAGAAAAAATTAGATGAAGAAACCGGAAGTAAAGGTAGAGGAGTTAGCATGATTTATGCATGATTTTTACCATGATTCAACTTATGGCTTCCATCCCTTCTTTTTTGAATTTGTAACCGAGAATCGCTCCATCATTGGGCATGAACTCACGCTGGAATAGGATGAAAATGGGGTTTGCTCAGCTCATTAAAAGAAGAAAAAGAGAGGAAAAGAATGAGCATATATGTGACTTAGGAGCTCACCTAGATTAGGAGATCTTCTCCATTGAAGCTGAGTAGCTGCTCTCGGTTTTCAAGGGAAAAAGAGAGGGTTTGGTCTGAAGAAAACAAACGGTGGAAGAAGATAAGGTAGGAATGAAGTCAAATTGGCCCTTAATAAAATAAGGCTACTTTACGGTAAGTGTGGATGAGTCACCAAATTCACTTAGATATTTGTTGGAGGTTACTTAATAAGGAGGGAAGGTCTTAAAACTGCCGGCAATGTATGACCACGTGGGGAAAGGTTGGGTTGGCTCTAATATATAATAGTGTGACATGTTATAAGACTCATATTTTATGCACCGTATTTGATAACTTCTTTGGCAGGTGTTTGAATCTGCAAATGGATAAGGACAACTCACCAAGGGAGGTGGAAGTAGTATTTTGTAACACCCCTACCATTAATACAATCATTACCGTCCAATCTCCTCGTGCTTTCAGAGTCATGCAGTGGATACATACTTACATACATCGGGTGATATAACGTCGTTAGTCACCCACGTGACTAACAAGGCTACTACTTTTACATACAGCATCGGTCTGATGGACCGGAATCCCGAGTACTACACATTTACTTCACATACTCCATTCATCAATCGAATACTACAATGTTCCATTCAACGCTTTTACACCAACCCATACCACATACAAATACATAACCGAGTTTACTAGGCTCCCCATTACGAATATAATGCCCTTCCAAGTTCACGTGTACTCATTAAGAGTCTACATCTACCCATTCCTCTCAACTACTCTTACTTCCTAAGTATAGAGTGTGCCATTTAGTGCACCTCTACATTCTACTTCTCTAGCTATCCAAGCGTAGCCACCGGTCTCTCATCTTAACCATATCTGCTTCGGTACCTGCACACTAAAAACGTTCCCCCCCCCGAAGGGGTCAGCTTTCGCTGAGCATGAACCGCATACCCCCCGCGTACTAGTGAGGGTACGCCGACCACTTGTCGAATGCATGCGATTGATTTCATTCAAACATACATGCATACATGCTCTTATACACAATGTTACAATACATTACACAATGAATGCATACATACACTTCAATGCATACTCTTCAATACATGCATGGTATACTTTACAAGCCATCAGATACGTTTCTTACCTTTTCGAAATCCGCAATACACAATACATATACAGCACATACGCAATACATATACAATCCACCATACTTGTTAGCTCATGTTGGTCCACCGTGTTAATCGGGTGGAGATTACTCTTTTACTCGTTCCACAGTACTTACGCATACATACTCATACTCATACATACTTACTTATTTACTCTTACTCATGTTAAGTCGTCGGGACCCCCGGTCCGGCCCGGACTACTCCGTCCCCACCACCGGGATTTACTTGACTCACCCCATCCGGGATGCTACCCATTTAAGGGATTTAGGCCGTGGACCAGTTTAAGAGTCAGGAATCGGATCCAACCTCTTGTGTCTCTTCATCCTTACGCGTGGCCGAAGCTATATCGGACTTCTACTCATTCCAATTTACTCACTTAAGTTAGGAGTTAGGTAGTTAGGAATTAGCAGAAGTCATTCATTCAAGCCACATACCCAATACATTGCTCAATACCCATTCATACGAAATACAATACAATACTTAAGTACAATACAAGATTCGAATACAATTCATCATCATTCATATATTTCATGAATTATACAAAACAGTGTTCAAGACAATAAATATCAAGAACAACATAAGTCAAGCATAGGTAAGTGCAATAAAGTCCGATTCATGCATTTATCTTATTTAGGTGATCAAATAAGTACACAAATCGGGGTAACCAGATTAGGATACAGGGCATGAAGAAATCATACCGTTCACCGTTGTACTTGTATCCGACGTTCCTCCGGTGTTCACAATTCGAATCCTATGATATACATACATCGAGTGATTAATCTAACTATCATTAACTTAACTCGATTACTCTCACGTTTCATAACTCATACTTACTAAGTCTTTGAAGTTCTTATACTTACACATTGTTTACTTTCTTTAAGTTTATTTCCTTACTTACATTGGTATACTTGCATATATGTACATATGTATATGTGGGTATACATATATAATTTATACTTATTATTTAATTTAATTACACACACACATTTTTTTTTGTATGACTCGACCCTTACCCAAGTCCGGTCCCAGGGTCGGTCGAAGTTAGTAGGGAAATGCGCTGGAAAATTTCAGGGCCGACCGACCTTGCAAGTCCGGTCCCAAGGTCGGTCCATTCCAGTGAGTTACAGACGGAAAATTTTTAGCCCGACCGACCTTGCAAGTCCGGTCGCAAGGTCGGTCCATTCCAGTAAGTTACAAGAGGGGAAAATTTTGAGTCGACCAACCTTGCAAGTCCGGTCGCAAGGTCGGTCCATTCCAGTAGGTTACATTACGGGAAATTCTTCTGGCCGACCGACCTTGCATGTCCGGTCCCAAGGTCGATCCATTCCAGAAGGTTTCGGTCCTTTGTAAATCTGGGCTCGACCGACCTTGTAAGTCCGGTCTCAAGGTCGGTCCGGCCCAGTAATTGCACTTTTATTTCTGTTTTCAGTCCCTCTTCTTACCCATTACTTCCCCATTGTTCCTACACTTAATCTCACATGTTTTAACACTAATTAAACCTCCTAATACCCCTTAGTTCATCTACAAGTTCCTTACTAAATCCATCAATCAACTTACACAATTTCCTCATTTCCTTTCCACACTTACAACAGTTTTCATCCTTCAATGCTACAGATTTTTGTTCCAACTTCTTACACTCAATACTCCTACTACCAGTACCATCATTAGCATCCCAAATACATTTCCAAGCAATTACACATCTATACCCAAGTCCAACATTCACCCTACTAGTCTTGTACTCTAATTCTTCCTAGTTCCTCAATGAAATCCAATACTTCTTGCTACAAGATTTTTATACTCTCCTAATCACATACCACTACCACCCATTCCATGGTCATTAACATCTCTACTATCTCCCATTACACACCTTGGTTCTCCCATTCACCAAGTCATCCATAAATGTACATATTCCTACCAAATTTTGCCATAGCTTACCTACTTTTCTTACTTCTCCACATACACACTTTTCATCAAATTCATTCCTAATCTAGCCAACCACAAGGGTTCTACCAGCACCACATACAAACCCTTAGTAACCACACTACTTCCTCCTCAATTACAATACCAATACATCATTACTTCCTCAATCCACATTACTAATGCACATATACAACACACTTGGCTCCAAGGCCTACAATTCACATACTAGTTCACAAATACCCAAAATTCCACATTACATTACCAATACATTCCTTGGGTTCTTTAACTTGGTTTACCCATTCCCATCACTCTAATGCAATAGAATTTAACATTAGGAAGGAGCTCTTTACCTTGGGCTTATACTTCCTTCTTCCTTTCTCATTTTTCATCCTCTCTTCCTTCTTCTTTCTGCCTCAAATTCGGTTATGTGGGGAATGGAGTTGTCAAGCTCCATTCCCATCATCCAAAGCATACAAAACAAGTATAATTAATATACTACCCTTTAGATTTATACTAACTCATTGAGATGTTTTAAACAAGTTTCTAGGGTTTACCTTTTGAAGCTTTTAGGAGGGGTTTTAGCCCTTGGTTCAAGAAGGTGTTCTCACCACCATTGAAGGGTTGAAGCAAAGCTCCAAACAAGAGGAAAAACAAGGTAAAGAGAGATACCAAAATCGGCCATGCCATGGAGATGGAGAAAAGTGAGGTCTTTCATGGAGATTTTTACCTTGTTGGAAAGAGGAGACTTCAAGCTCCATAATGGTGTGCTTTTCTCTCTTCAAATGGGGAAACCCATGGAGATGAAGTTGCTCATTTTCGGATTTTGAAAAGATAGAAATGTAGAGCTTGAAGAGGGGAGTTTCAAATATGTATTTTATATTTACATTTGGAGCTCAAATGGAGCTAGAACATGAGGAAGAAGAAGGGAAGCCATTAGAGCTTCTTGTGGAGCTCCAAAATCGCAGCAGCCAAAGAGAGAGGGGAGAGAAATCAATGAGGAGGAGGAGAGAGATGAGAGAGTAGAGAAATGAGTGAGGTGAGAGAGTAAGTGGGGTACTTTTACCCCTTTTTACTTTTTTTGCTTTTGTCTCTTAATTAATTAGCTAGTAAGTGAGTGTGTGTGAGGGCTTTTTGACTGATTTAAAACCGGCCCCCCTACAGTTACACTAGTTGGAGCGTTTTTTCGTCTTTTACAGAAAACGCTCATGATTTTAACATTTACCCGGTTCTGATACTATTCACTAACCGGGCCCGTTTCCCGGGATTTTCCTCGTTCTTTATTTTTATTGATTATTAAGCTTCCATAAATGCTTACTAATATTTATTTAATGATTTATAATTTTTACGGTCTGTGTGACCACTTAAAGTCACGTTTTCGGTTTTCCTCGAAAAACGTGCGTTAAAGCTCTATTAGTTTTAATACATTATTTGGATCCATTTTCTTCGGGAGTTGTTCCCATATATTATTTAGGTCTTATTAAACCTTTGGAATCCATAATATGCTATCCGCGTCTCATACCCCCTATGGTTATTTAACGCTTATTTAGTGTTTTTCGCTTTTTAAGCGTTTTCTTCTTTTCTTTTTCTTTGATTTCTTTTTCCTCACCAATACTACTTAAGCATTATCAGATCTTAACAAGGATTATAATCTTAATCACTATATTTAAGTTTGGGTATTTCCATTGTCAAGGTGGAAGGTGAGTTGGTTAGTTTTATTTTTTTTAAAGTAGTAAAAAGCTCACTTTAAATAAAGTAACCTTTAAGCCATATATATACAAAGTGTGGCCGACTATGATCAGGAGAATACCCCTATTATACGGCATATGATGGTCAAGTTCAAAGGAAAGAGTTTTGACCCTTGACTAGATTAAAGAATAAATGCTATTTTGGGTACTATTCACAATTAAGGCACATATTTGATTTTTTTGAAAAACTTTGAATAGGCATAATGTGGTACATTAATGTCACATTTGTATATTTAAGGGTAAATCAAGACCCTAAAATCAGACAAAACTCATTTAAAGACAATCTCACAAAAATGTGCTTTAAGGAAGCTTAGTGCACATTTTTGTTTAAGCTTGTTTTTGAGCTTGTTTTTCTTTGGTAATTGATTAATTACATCCATTACATGATTACCTAAGCTTAGGAATTTGATTGGAATCAAACGAAGGTCACGTGACCTTTAAAGATTGTTTAGAGCACATTTTGCTCTAAGTGACTTTTAAAGCATGTTATGCTTTGTTATTGATGTTGGAAGTGTTGCCCAACAGTTTTATTACGTTCATATATGTGTTAATATGCTTAGGAATAATTTAGGTCCTAAGGAGTTCATTTGGGTATATATTTTACCCTAAATGGTCAAAGGTGCAATAATTGGCTTATGTTGACCATTATTGTTTTTAAATTGATTTTAAGGCATGTTTAAGGCCTTAATCTAATAGATTAATGTTTAATCAATGTTTAATTATTAGGGGTATTTCAATAAGCCTTATTAAACTAAGTAAATGAAAAACGACTTCTAGGAGTAATGAAAGTAATTGAACCCTAATTAAGTCGAATATCAAGCCCCCGAACCCGAACTCCCTCTTTCTGCTTAATTTGATCTAGGTTAAAATTAGGTGGCGACTCATAATAGGTTCCAGTGAGCTAGCTTAGGTTTTAATAATTATGGTTATATGACTTAGTTATTAAACTTAGGTTATAAGTGGACCTAAAACCCGATCAGATCCTAATCAACTCGAGTCAACCTAGGATAGGGTTTAAAAATCGAGGCTCACACAGTTATTGTAGTTTGGGCACCAAATTCTCAAGTGATGAAATGTGATATTGTTTTTGTATTATAAAATTTATCAAAGACACAGATAAACAACAGTTCTTCTGGATAAGCAAATACACAAAACAATTTATCTCAAATCCTCCCATTTCATCCAAGTTCTTTTTTTTGACTCAAATTATCAATATAGCAATAGGGATCGAACATGACAAAGATAATGTTAATGTGTGTACCTATTTTCCACAAACCAACATGTTAAAAACGGCTAGACGTCTCAACCAAGATATTATAATTGTACCAACGTAAATAATTATTAATAAAAATTCATGACATTACCTTCTATTTCATTGTTCTTAAATCTAACTCAAATGGTAGAATAAAATGTTCTAGAATCAAATGGGACATGAGATATAGAAAAAAACATGAAATTAGATAGAAATTCTTTGTTTTTCAAGTAAAAACACATATTATTAAAAAATTATTTGATTGTAGTTAGTGCTTAATGAAACAAGATAATTAACACATACCATGAACATTAATTATTATTTTTATTTTAGTGGAACATTGCTTAAACTAATCCCATTTATATATTTATGAATCATTGTCTAAATTATTTTCTAGATTTAATTAGTAGTATTATGTTTAAATTATTGCATTTGATACTTATCACCATCATTAACTTCAGTATTTATAAACAATGTTAGGCATCAATTCTAAAATTTGAGTTGAATGAAAAATTGGATTAGGACAAAGAAAAATAATATAAAAGGAATATGGTTATTACTCACTGGAGATTTATTTAAAGGAAAAGTTTATTGGTTTGAAATTTAGCTATGTATTTCCATATAACAAATTTTTCTTCAACAGTACATAATCATTACTAGATTTAGTCTTAATTTTTCAAAAACAATATATATCAAACTACAATCTCCTATTAAATGGTGAAAGAAGAAAAAAAGTAGATAATGAAATAATTTTTGAACACTTAGTAAAGTATTTTTATTTTTAATTAAGTGAAGTTAAGTTGTAATTGGATCAAGAAGGAGAGATGGTAGCAGTTACCGGAGCATTAACCAATTTCCGTGGAATAAATTCAAAACACGATTAGACAAGTTGCTTTTTAACTTGCCCTCTCTTTCTTCCTTCGTTCGTTTACCCCCTTTCTCTCTTTACATTTCACTTTGCAGATGGGCAGAGCAACTAGGTGGTTGAAATCCCTGTTCGGCATAAAGACAAACGTGGGCAGGTCATCAGAACCCAAGAATTCATGCTACGGCGGCGGCACTCAACTAACCAAAAACTCATCATCAAACACAAAATCAGAGACCCTAGTTCCGGCGAATGGATATGTGACAACCCGGAGACCATACCACCCAACATAACCCCAGAGGAAGCTGCCTGGCTGAAATCTTGCTTCCTGACTCCCCAGAAAACCACCGTGACAACGAACAGAGTAATAAGCATGCCATTGCTATCGCTGCTGCCACTGCTGCCGCGGCTGATGCTGCTGTGGCTGCTGCTAAAGCTGCGGCTGAGGTTGTCAGGCTTACTAGTAATGGGAGGAGGGATAATGCTGGTAAGAAGTTGGCGGCTGTGAAGATACAAACCACATTCCGTGGGTATCTGGTGCGTTCGATATTAGTTTCAAATTCGTCTTTCTGAAGAATTAATTTTGAAATAGGTTACCTTTATTCGTCTTATTGTTGAAATCTTTCTTTCTGATGAGCAATTTTATTTCTCTGGGTTAAACATTGAACACATACATGTAACAGGCTAGGAAAGCACTGAGAGCGTTGAAAGGTTTGGTGAAGATACAAGCTCTAATAAGAGGCTACTTAGTACGGAAGCAAGCCAACGCCACCTTTCAAGGCATGCAAGCTCTTATTAGAGCTCAAGCCAGCGTCCGAACCAAACGAGCTGCTTCTCAATCTCAACCTCGGTTCTTGCGCACAAACGTCATCGGCCCTGCTGCTCGCCACTCAATGGTATGTATGGCACCACTTCTTTTTTCCTCTGTTGAAATTGTAATTTCGATCGAAATTAATTTACTTCCTTTAAAGCTGTGATTGGTAGTATTAAATTAAATGTCTTCTAATAGTGATACCATAGCTTACAGCTCACTTTCTCTTCACCCAGAACACAACCCCATGTTTGAGAGATGAATAGAAAAAGTATGAGAGATAAGTAGCTAGAAAAGAAAGAAAGAAGAAGATATGATAGTATTCAATAATTATGTTGATAATTATGTCCTATTTACTATTTGGACATTCGTTTGATTCAATTTTAACATATAAGATAAATTAATTTTGAAAATTTAAGTTTTGCATATGATTCCTTACATGATAAACTATATAATAAAAAATTAGTTTATAAAATTATTTTACCTTATATGTTTAATATTGAGGTGGAAAAACGTCCCAAAAGCAAACAGCACAATTATAACGGGACGGAGGTAGTAATAGTTTATGATACTGATAAAATAATTTTGTTTTTGGGGCCAAAGTAACTAGTCCCCGGGGCCACAGTAGCTAGTCGTACTACTAATTGCTTTGATAGTTCAATTATAGTACTACTAATTGATTAGGATCTTCTCTTTTTATCTACAGGATGATAGCATCAGTATCAGCAGCAGCAACCCATCATCCTCCGTACTCCACAGCAGGAGACTATCCGCATCGTTTGATCACACTAAGTCAACAATCATCAATAACCCTTCATTCGACGACCTTGACCCGAAAGTAGTCGAAGTCGACACGGGCCGCCCCAGACCCAAATCATCATCATCCTCATCATCTCAACACCACCGCCGAGGGACCTACCGACATACTTCCATGTCAGAGCTAGGTGAGGACCCCTCATCTTACCAAACCTTCCTCCTACCTTCACATCTCGATTTCCAGCGCTTCCAGCCAAACCGGTTATCGGTCCCCACTCCACATCACCATAGTCACATGCGATACCCGCACCACTGCTGTCGCCATCATCCTGACCCAGAAGCAGACGAATATTATTATGATCCATCTCCAGCTCACACCCAGATGAGGATGACAACCCCTTGCCGCTTCTCGAGATACGGTACTGCGCCACCACCAGGGATTATCACTGGACCCGGAACTGGAATGTCATCACCAGCTAGAAGAAGAAAAGATATGATGATGGACGATAACCGGGACGACGTCGTTTCGTTGCATGAAGCAGCTGGACCCTGGTCACGGGGAAGTACTTCCACCACCAATACTACGGTTACAACAACCATCCCAGCTACATGGCCAATACGCAGTCCTTTAAGGCTAAGGCTAGGTCACACAGTGCTCCAAGACAGAGACCTTCTGCTGCTCCACCTGGATGGGGTGGGTACAGCTATCGATACAGCGGGATTAGTCATAATGGCGGCGGCGGTATTGGTAATTACTGTCACAACCACAAGAGGAGGATGCAAGGTCTGAATGAGATGATGATTAATGGGGGCAGGACTAGTCTTAGCGGGCAGAGAACCTGCTCCCAACCTCAAGACACCGTTGATTTCAAGACTGCTGTCATGGGTAGATTTGGATCCAACCAACTCTAATTCCCTGAATCGCGCCATGTATTTCTTTCTATTATAGTTGTGTTTGATTATAAATTCTAATCGGATAAACGTATAGGCACACCTAATTAATTTGTAGAGTATTTATGTCTGGTTATTTGGACCAAACAAGAGTGTGATTTCTAATCTTCTTAATTTGGATGGCTTATAAACATGTATCTATGCCATGTTGCCTACTCCCTCTGTCCTGAATTGACGGTCCTGTTTACTATTTAGACATGTCGTTTGACTTCAATATTTAACATAGAAGATAAAATAATTTCAAAATTTTAATTTTTTATATGATTCCTTACATGATAAACTAAATATTATAAATTTTAGTTTTATAAAATTATTTTATATTGAAGTGGAAAAACGTGTCATAAAACAAACAAGACGGTCAATTCAGGACCAATTAAGGGAGTATGTCTTAGTCATTGGAAAGACGATCCGGGATTGAAAGAAAAAAAAGAGACCACTTGACTGTTTTTTGTTATTAATGAATAGTGAATTACCTCTATATAATATATTTGTATGTACAATCAACTCATAAGTGGCAATCAAAGAACGGTGGTAGACCTTGGCTTTTATGTGAGCAAGGAAGAAACGAGGATGGATCCAGTCAGGTGTTCGTTTACTGAGGATAATGCATCTCTCATACTTAATATGCTTCTTACTGCATGTCTTTCACCATCGTCATGACTGATGTTCGGGAGGAACTCTCAAATCTGTTAGAAGTTGTATATTCTATATATTCTCGGCTACATTAGTTTGATATCTGTACTTACCGTCATAGACATGTAGTATATAATCCCCTCCTCTGCTACATTAGATACACATGTTCTCGCTTTACACCTTTATGAGAATATAATATACAAGTATATTTTCACATGGTATCAAGAGCGATAGAAACTCTGAAACAAAAAAAAATGCTTCCGCGATATCAGCATCTTCCTCCTTTCTTCTGAAATTGGCAGAGCAAAGCGATTTCTTCCTCCTTTTTTTATACGCACTACAAGAAAAAGGCTTTTAGCGATCAACAATATTGGTCATTAATGATGAATTTTTTTGTCGTTAATGATAATAATGACCACAAATAGAGTTCGTCGTCAGTGGTCGCTAAAGGTCCGTCGTTAATAGCTTTTGCGACCAACCAAATACCTTGATCGCCAATGCATTAGTGACTAAATGTGAAATTGATCGCTAACGCTTTGACGACTACAATTTTTTTTGTCGCGAGGTTTTAGTGACTGACAATATAATTGGTCATTAACATCATTTGCGACCATTATTTGTGTCTATAGGATAACATAGAAAATGTTATGGGTGACCACCAATTTTGATCGCTAATGTTATTAAAGGTCAAATTTTACATGGAATCTTAGTGACCAAATTTTATATGTAATATGCTTTTTTTAACAATCACATACTAGTGTTTTTTGTTCATCTTCTGTACCATTCTCTTTATTAAAATGTTGACAATATTGTAAGTCTTCATATAAAAAATGCTTAGACACCATTGATAAGCATATGACTATAATATATAATAAAAATACTTAAATACACAATATCAAAACTTTACAATAACGTTTTGCAAAAGAAAGGTAAATAAAATGACATGCCAAGAAATGCTATAAGGTGATGAAACTTCATAATTTTTGTTGAATGTCATTACATTAAAAAAATTATACTATATTTAGCTAACTCTCTAATCTGTTGGGGCTGATTCTGCTACCAAAGACTGATCACCTGGAGAGTGCCAAGGACAGACAGTGGAAGCTGAAATGGAGACTGAAACCAGCAGAAATCAGTAGCACGAAGATGATTGGAGGATACAACAAGCGATATAAGAACTTCAGCACCACTCTAGGCTGTTCCATGACCTTCAATATCCACTTCCCTCCTTCCCCTTCATCTTCCCACAATTCCCAGTGCTGTGATGGCTTTCTGGTCTTACCAGCACTGATGAGAACTTTTATACTTAAATCTAGTGCTCAACGACCAGCTTCGAGTGAAGGAGTTTCTATCATATCTCCTGACACTGCTCTAAGAGGACTTAATGTTGAAGGAGAAGCTGACAACTATGACTATGGAGTAGGTGCTGGATTTTATCTTAATGCCAAGCAAGAAAAATGGAAGAACTAGCGTATGTATGATTATGTGGTGAAGGAATTACCAGAACTTCTTCGTGGGAACTTTTCCGAGCTTGATACTTCATCGCCACCTTTATCGATTATCACATCTATCACCATGCTCAGGCCTTGAGTCTGTAAGTCCTTGGGTTACAATGCACAACTACTGAGGCTCTCATCATACTTTAGGTTTGGCCTCTGTAACAGAAACAATCTATCATCTTGTGATTAATGTAAAATGACATTGTAGTCAATCGTGGAAGTTGTGACTATCACTTACAGTTTGTTTACTCCTTTGTCGATCATGGAAATCTTGGTTTTGCACAGAGCTTGCACACCGAGGCTAGAGAAATGGTAAGTCAAAGAAAGAAATAATATCAGATTACAATTTTACCAACCATTATCATCATCAGAGCCAAGATCCTTCCCCCAAAATACCATTATTCAAAGCACTAAACAAAAAAAGATGATTCATCCTAATACTACCACTGCCGCTTAGCACCTCTTTTTTACTATTCCCGATTTTTCATCTCCCATACAAAATCCTTGAAAAAGTGCATATACATTCATACGAACATGAATAGTACCAAGAGCGCAGCAGAAGATAAATATACAGAGAACTATACGATTGTTTATGTTCAGCTTGCTCTTTCACGCCGACAAAGATACAAATACATACATACATGTACAACTTTTTTATTATGACAAAATTAACCAGTATTGATAAATACACTGCTGGAATGAATTATGTCAATGGGGACATACCAATTGGAATGAATTAGCGACTGTCATTAAACTACAAGTAGCACATCTATATTTATGACAAATACACTGCTCACATAAGTTGACAATAAAAGAAAGGGAAGTAGTTAGTCAAATTTTTACTGCAGAAACATATACAAATAATGGAAGGCCTTATAAAGTACCCGCATCCTCAATCCACAATTGGTTGTACACACTTTTCACGCTTAGTGGCATCAATAATGCATAATGCTTTATGATAATTTTGGATAGTTCAACATTTGGAACTTTCTTTCACCACACAACCACTTATAATATTCCTTTTAGAGTTATATCTAATGATTCATTTTAAAGGAGTGGATAGCGTATTCAAAGATAACAAATACAAAGCACGCCAACATAACTTCAAATCCTGACTAGATACTACCGTAGCAAAGAAAATGACAGAGTGAAGACATCAGTTATAAGTAACTAATTTATCAAATGAATGAACATTGTTACAATCATTTATTCAAGTGTGTTCAAACTAAAACTTGCTGGTTAGTATGCCTATCTAATTAAAATAGGTTAAAATTTTGATTCTTTCAAAAATCACGGGCCACAACTAGGTTAAATACCATAGATTAAGGCCCCATCAGAAACTAGTTTAAAACTTTTTAGCTACTGAAATTTCAACTTACAACTCAACCTATAAAGTTAGCTCAGTTTCAGTGTTGTTCACTATGCAATTGAGAAATTAGTTCCAAAATAAGCATAAATAGGGAGTAAAGTAGGGTACAGAAACATACCGACTGGGAGTCAAATCACCAAAACTCTCTACTCTTAAGCATCTTCATGTTATTTTTCATGTTCTCGATCCTAGGTACATACAAACTTTTCAATCTAATTCTTTCATAGTTCTGTATTTAAGAGGAAAACCAATAAAAACGTCAACAATTGGAAGACTGTGGGTTTTGATAGAAACAAACAGTCACAGAGTAGGCTTGCACATTAAAAATATATGCACTTCTGGCTTTGGATAATTCGGAAGGTAACCCAGGTCCTGTTTAAAGAAAAGCAGAATGTATGTAGAGAGGATGTAACGATGAATGTACTTCGTATTCATATATTTGTGTTGTGAACGATACAGTAGACTGAAGATGTATTTATAGTAAAATACGACAGAAATACTGAAGCTAGAACATGGGCCTGAGAAGGCCTTATTACAAACAACGAGCCCACTAAAGAGGGCCTAACGTTACTGGACTTTATCCTCCCGCGAGCCCAAACGCTCTTTGGTCAAAGACATTGGGATCGGGAGTAGTGCAAACCTATCCCTGGTCAAGGGTTTCGTATACACATCCGCAAATTGGGAGTCGCTTGGGACAAACGAGATTTTCAGGGAGCCATTGCGAATTCGTTCGCGGACAAAGAAGAAATCAACTTCGATGTGCTTGGCGCGGCTATGGAAAACAGGGTTTGCAGCAAGGTAAGCAGCACCAACGTTGTCACAGTGCAAGACTGGTGTTTTGGAAAGACGAATGTGTAACTCTGCTAATAGTTTCTGGATCCACAGGGACAGCAGCAGTGGCGGTCGCTAGAGCTTTGAGCTCCGCCTCAGTGGAGGATTTGGCCACCGTGCGCTGCTTGCGTGAGCTCCAGGATATCAATTTGTCCCCGAGATACAGACAGTAACCGGAGGTAGAGCGTCTGTCAAGAAGACTCCCAGCCAGTCAGCATCGGAGAAAATGGTGAGCTCTCCAAGAGGTGTGGCAGCAAAGAACAAACCGAGATCCAGAGTGTTACTCAGGTAACGCAGCACCCTTTTTACACTTTCCAATGTATCTCTCTTGGTGCATGCATGTATGGCTGATTTTGTTGATAGCATAGCAAATATCTGGTCTTGTAAAACTTAGATACAACAAACTGCCAACCACACTGCGAAATAGGGTAGTATCTCGAAAAAAGGGACTCTCAAGGGAGTCGAGAACAGACGAATTTGAGAGTGGGGTAGGGGAGGGCTTACACGACTGCATATTGGTGCGGGCTAGTAGGTCTGAGATATAGTGAGCTTGAGACAGTTTGAGACCAGTATGATCCCGTGAGACTGAGATACCCAGGAAATGATGTAGAGAACCCAGGTCTTTGATTGGAAACTCGTTGGCAATTGTAGTAATAAGAGAGGTAAGTAAGGAGTTTGAAGAGCCAGTAATCAGGATATCATCTACATAAACCAGAAGATAGACAGTGTGAGGATGAGAGTGATACACAAAGAGGGAGGGATCTGACATGGAGGGGGTAAAACCAATATGAACCAAGAAGGTGCTAAGTCTGGAAAACCAAGCCCGAGGGGACTGTTTCAGACCATAGAGGGCCTTCTTGAGGTAGCAAACATGATTAGGATAGTCCTTGCTTATGAATCCCTTAGGTTGCTGAATATAGACTTTCTCCTCTAGACTTCCATGTAGGAAAGCATTATCAACATCCACTTGTCTAATTGGCCAGTTGCGGGCTGTAGCAATAGCCAGCACAACTCTAATAGTAGTAGTTCGAACAACAGGACTAAAGGTTTCAAAGAAGTCAATCCCTTGTGACTGATTATACCCCTGAGCAACCAGCCTTGCTTTCCTTCGTTCAATACTACCATCTGCATGCTTTTTTGTTTTTAATATCCATTTGCAACCCAAGATATTCATCCCAGCCTTCTTTGGAACCAATTCCCAAGTTCCATTGTAAGCAAAGCATCATACTCTTTCTGAATGGCAGCACGCCAGTCAGGGTACTTCATAGCAACTGCAAAGTAGGCTGATCAGGTATATCAGTGCAGATAGGGCAGTAGGGCAGTAGATAATAACCAGGGAACAGTCCCATCCGTGTAGACTTTTGGTTTCAAGGAATTTGTCTGAGCCCGAGTTACCATAGGATGAATTTTCTAAGGAGGTGTAGATAATGTGGAGGTGGTTGCTGAAGAAGGTGTAATGGGATGGGTGGCTTCAGGTGGGGAAAGTGGTTGCAGATAGAGGTGCATCAGAGGGATTAGGAGATGTGAGGGTGGGAGAGGAATTATCAGGGGGGTCATGTGGGATAGGTAGAGGCTCAACAGTGGGAGTATGTGTGTTAGAAGAGACACTGGGAACAAGAAGAGTAGTGAGAGTAGAGGAGGTAGGAAGAGGAGCTGGTGTAGAGGACGAGGCCAAAGGGAAAACAGTCTCATGAAAAGACACATCTCTAGAGAGATACATCCTGTCTGTTGCAAGATCCATGCATAGATAACCAGTAGAGTTAGATGAGTATCCAAGGAATAGACATTCCTTTGTTCTGAACTGGAGTTTGTGTGAGTTATAGGGCCGTAGATTAGGATAGCAGCAGCAACCAAAAAACTCTCAGGTGACTGAGGATAGGAGGTTTTTTGTGGTGCTTTTCAAATGGGGAGATATAGGCCAGTGTCTTTGTAGGGAGTCTGTTCATCAAGTAAACAGCCGTGAGAAAGGCATAGGACCAAAACATAAGAGGCATTTTGGCTTGGGAAAGAAGGCATAAGCCTCTGTCAACCATGTCGTATTCGAGTTTCAACTGAACTTTACTGTTTATGGTGACGGCAGAGATTGTTCTGGCTTAAACTTAGCCATAGTGGACACACCATGTGTCGCAAGTCTTCTGTAGTTTGGGGACACACCATGCAGGCAGGTGATTTTGTTTGGTTTATTTGGTCTCAGGTCCTCTTGTCTGGTCGTGTGTAACAATGGAAAGGGTTGATTATTTATTGGTTTCTAGGCTACTTGGGTTATTAGTTTTTGGTTTTTCAGCAGGGAAGAAACGAGGATCGATCCAGTCAGGTGTTCGTTTACTGAGGATAATGCATCTCTCATACTTAATATGCTTCTTACTGCATGTTTCACCATCGTCATGACTAATGTTGGGGAGGAACTCTCAAATCTGTTAGAAGTTGTATATTCTATATATTCTCGGCTACATTAGTTTGATATCTGTACTTACCGTTATAGACCTGTGGTATATAATCCCCTCCTCTGCTACATTAGATACACATGTTCTCGCTTTTACACCTTTATGAGAATATAATATACAAGTTTATTTTCACAGTTTCACAAAATCAGCTTATCATTTTGCTCCCGAAGCCGAAAGTTTCTTGCTCCCATAAGAGCCATGTGTGAGCTGCTATGAAGAAATTAAGGAAAAGTGCTGCCCCTCGTACGTCCCTTTGCTTGGAAGATACTAGAATCCCTTGACGTGTCCTAATTCTAGCGCAGATGCAAGTGTGATTTTGATGAATGTGTGGTGCTTTTGAAGATTTAACTCATCTCTATCTTCATTGTTTTGCGCTTAAAAAATGTGGTGGATGGTTGATGGTATCCATCGTCCTACTAATCTCACCTCGGATTGTGCCTTCCACGACAGAATCCTCTCTTATTTCTTTTAGCAACCTCTAGTTGATGTTGAAAATGTTCTCTTGCTCTTGTGAAAGTTATGGTTTGCCAACAGTCAATATGAGCACTACAAAAATATGTGGTGTTTCTGTAACACCCCTATACGTTAATACTGTCATTACCGTCCAATCACAACGTACTTACATACCTTCGCAGCGGATACTTATATGTACAACGGTGGGGTGATACAATGCCGTTAGCCACCCACGTGACTAACAAGGCTACTACTACTACATACAACATCGGTTTGATGGACCGGAATATCCGAGTACTACACAATTACATACAATCTCCAATTACCATACAAGTACTACCACTCCCCATTCAATACAATGCTCCATAAGTTCAATACAATATAATACACGAGTTTGCTAAGATCCTTATACAAATACAATACCTTTCGATTTCATACATACTCATTAAGAGTCTACATCTACCCATTCCTCACATACTACATACTTTCAATACATAAGGTGTACCCCCTTGGTACACTACTACTTCAAGGCTACAAGCCTTCCGCAATTTACTACTTTCTACATTCCTTCATAGCTATCCAAACTTAACCGTCAGTCTCGTACTGTGATCATGCCCGCTTCGGGTACCTGCACACTAAAAACGTTGCCCCTAGGTGCTCAGCTTTCGCTAATATGACTTCCGCATACCCCGCATACTAGCGAGGGTATGCCGATCACTTGGTCGAATACATGCAATCATTTTACAAAATACATACTTAAATACATGCTTCCATTCATACCAAATCAATACTACACAGTAATTCATACATACATTCCAATACATACAAGGTAGTCCATACAGGCCAATTGATACTTACTCTTCCTGTCATACACGTACACAATACATACTCAATACATACACATTCCACATACTCTACATACACAATACCCAGTACTTGTTAGCTTCATTTGTCCACCCGGGTTAATCGGGTGGAGATTACTCTTTTACTCGGGGTCAAGACTTACACCAGCCAAGACCATTACTCATACAATACTTATTTACTTACTACTTACTCAAGTCAAGTCGTCGGGACCTCCGGCCCTGGGGACTACTCTGTCCCACCACCAGGATTTACTTGGTTCACTAATCCAGGATGCTACCCATATAGGGGGTTTGGACCGTGGACCAGCTTAAGAACCAGGAATCGGATCCAACCTCTTGTGTCTCCTCATCCTCACGCGTGGCTGAAACTATATCGGACTTCTACTCATTCCAATTTACTCAATACTTACGTTAGGAGTTAGGTAGTTGGGAATTAGTAGAAGTCATTCACAAACAAGCCACACAAAATACATTACTCCCATACACATACTCACAAGGTATAATACAATACACAAATACACTACAAGATACATACACACTTCATCTTCATCTATTCATTTCATGAATTATACAAACTAATGTTCAAGGCAATATACAAGAACAAATATAATACAAGCACAAGTAAGTGCATTAAAGTCCGATTCATGCATTATCTTATTCAGGTGATCAAATAAGCACACAAATCGGGGTAACCAGGTTAGGATACAGAGCATGAAGAAATCATACCTTGCACCGTTGATTTGGACTCACCGACTCCTCTTCGGTGTTCGACTATTCGAATCCTAGCATATACATAGAGTTGGTGGTTAATTATCTATAATTGACCTTACTCATTACCTTCCCTAATGTTTTGAAATACCCCAAATATAAATAATATTATTAAATCATTATTTATTGGAATATAATCCAAATATAAATCATTTCACGTACGCATGCAAACCCATGCATGAAAACGTTACGTAAAAATAGTCGTTTCACCATAAACGCTAAAACGCCTTAGAAGCATATGGTCAAACATGACCTTGTATGACCCTCTAATATTCAAACCAAATGGTCATACAATTATTATATGAATATATAAATATATTCCCTAAGCTATATTCAGTCAAAAACGCAAAACGCTCGGGAGTGCTCACGCACGCCCCTTAAAGCACGAAAAGTCCGGAGGAGTGCCGAGGTGGCACGAACTCCTATAAAATTGATTCCTTGAGTTCCTAACCATTATTAACCATTATAAAGAGAACCCACGAAGTGGTTTCTCAAAATTCAGCAAAAACCACAGGAGGATTTCTTAGCGCTCCTTTTTGGCCGGGAGTGTCCCGATGGCCCGTAAATTATGTCACGGGTTGATATAACCCCATATAACTCAATGTAACATCTTAGTATATGTTTATTTACTATAATAAGTGTTTACAAACACTTGGAACTCATAAAAACAATTGGTTTCCCAAAATTTCCTTAGAGCACAAAAACACACCTTCGGGTGTCACGAAAATGCGTTTTACGCAATTACCTTGTAGTTTTTGACATGCCACGAATTGGTAATCTTAAATAGGGTTAAAATGACCTTCTAAATAAGTTGGTGTGACTAGTCAACAAGGCTCTCTATAGGGGCCGATTTTGAGAGCAAAAACTAGTATAAAATTTGCCTTTAAAGTTTAAAAAAAGGCTTAAAACATAATGACTCATCATCCCATGTGCTATAATACTTAATGGCAAAGAAATGTGTGACTCATTTGACCAGAGAGCTGTCGAAATTATGCTAGAGAACATGGCCAAGTTGGCTAGACAAAAACAAATGCTAAAAGCAAAAAGTAGATTCCTTTTCTTTTTGCCTTTTGATTTCTTAAGCAAGTAACCTTCCTTGCTTGTTTCTTAGCTCATGAATGCCGATCAAATGAGCTCCATTCAGACCCTAAACCGTGCATATACAAGAGAGGAAGAAGACAAGTTATAACATTGAAAAATCAAGGAATAAAACTCACCTTTTCTTACCTTGTCTTCTAGCTCATAATCATTCTCTTCCAACTCATGCTTTGTCACACCTCACATGTCCGATTTTCATGCTGGAAAGGAGGCATTTATTGAGCCAATAAACCATGTAATAAACTAAGGAAAAGTAAAGTCATTTGACATTAAAAATTGACAAAAACAAAATCAAATTCCAATTGCCCTCTTTCATTTACGTGAGCTAGGTCTCATTTCCCTCCTTGCACATTTCCTCCACGGTTTGGTAAGGCTCCCTCCTCTCTCTTCTTGCTTCATCTTCTTCTTTGAAGCTCTTAAGTCCATTAATGGAGTTTTAACTTCTACCTTCATCTTTAAGGTAATTTCCTAGCATTTCTTGGCAAGTCTTGAAGCAAAACTCTTCCTAGCATATCAAGGTGTGTGTTCGGCATCAATTAGATCTCCAAGGGGGTTGTCCAAAACAACATTAATCCAAGGAGCATCTCAAGGTTATCTTAAGGTAGGTTTTAAAGCTTGAAAATCCTTAAAGCACATTTTTATGTGTAACCAAGTTCTACTTCTTATAAGTCTCTTTTCTTCTTCATTTTGATGAAGGAAAACTTGTTCTTCACCTACCTTAGGAGTGCGAATTTATAAGGAGAAAAGCCTAAGGTAAAGTCTTGTAAAACTACTTCCAAATCTACTTAAGATCTTTATTCAAGATCTAACTCCTAAACACCTTCACCTCTTGCATAAAACGAAGAGGAGCATCAAGTTTACCTAGGAGAAAGCTTGGAGATTCAAGAAGAAGAAGTTCAAACACTTAACCACCTTTGTCAAGAAGTAAGTTTACTAAGTAAATCTTTATGTTATAAGCTTTGTTAAGCTTCTAAAAATTGTACAAAAATTATGTACATCTCTTAGGCTAAATAATACCGAAACTATATGGTTTTATATGCCAAAAATATAATCTATAACATATATAGAAAATATTTACCTTAAGACACATTTTTGTGTCACAAAATTTATTTAGGTTACAAATAAAATTAGGCCGAAATGTCTAGAGCAAAAATGTTTTATTTTGAGCTAAGAATCAATATAAGACATTACAATAATTTATACATGAGTTATATGACTCCTATGAATTTATGTATAACTACTATGACATATAAATCCACTTTTATATATTATATGGTCACTAAATATTTATGGCCGAATGCTCTTTTGATAAATGGGTTTTAATGACCTACTTAGGTATATAAACTTATATCATAAAGTTTGGTGAGTTAAAAATATTCTATTAGAGCTTAAATGACTAGTTAAATAAGTTATGTGGCTTAAATGTAATTTTTACAAAGTTTGGTGCACTTATTGTGAAAACCGAGAGCTAAAGGGGTATTTGGTGTAATTATGATATAATATAAGGTTAGGAATTAAGTTTGAGAATTTTAGATAATTTAAACAAGCTTTAAAATAACTTTTATAAAGTTTTGGGCTATTATGTAATTTATAAAAGTTGTTATGAAAGTTAGAATTTATTAGTGGGCGAATTCATAATTAAAAGATTTATTAGGCTCACTTTCGAAATTTTGAGGAATTAAATATTTAGACTTTAGTTTATAAGTTATTAAGAAACTATTATAAAGTTTTGGGATGAAAGTGTAATTAAGGAAGAATAAATGACAAAGCCGAATTACTTTGGGGTTAGTTTGGTAATTTAAGAATTTATATATATAAATTCGGCTTTATGGAGAATTAAAATTAAAACTATAGTTTATAAGGTATTAAGCAAAGTTTATAAAGTTTTGTGGTTAAATGGTAATTATAGGAAATGAATTATTATTGCCGAGAATTTAAGGGGCTAAGTTGTTATTTTTGGAAGTTATAATATTTAAAAGCTATATACTAAAATATTAGTGTGACTATGTAATTTAGCTAAATAAGAAGTTAAACTCTATAAAATATAATAATGAGATTAGAATTTAAAGGTAAAGTTTATGAATTAATATGGTTGATTTACAAATAACCGAAATATAAGGGTAATAATTTAGATTTAAATAAATATAGGTCCTACATGGATATTTGGAGGAATTAGAAGAAAGAATTCTAATTAAAGGAATTATGGAATTAGAACTATGGCTATTATATAGTTATAAGGAAGTTAAAGGAAAACAATAAATATTAATCATGACAAAAAGGAGAATAATGAGATTATAAGAATATCATGTCATTGTAAGACATTTAAATTTAGTTAAGAAAATTATAAGTTGTTATGTCACTTAGACAATTAAAATAAACAACAAATATAGTACATGAATATATGAATACATATATGTGCATTAAAGGATTTATAAGTAAATCGAAAAGGAATAACAAATAAGTTATACATTAAATCATGAGGTAATTGAAAGAAATAAACCTCACATGAAATAACAAATGCGAGATTTGTTGAAAGATCCAATAGAATTATTATATAAGGGTAACATAAATTAACCCTCTCAGTTAATCCTATTCTAGGACTTTGTTTGACCAGACGTTGACCAGGGTATAATCAACTGCGACCTACGGTGAACGGTATGGGATTCTTGCAACCTGTTTTCTACCGGATTACACCGGCTTGTGTGCTATCTGTTGTTTGAAATAACGACCAAGATAATTAATGTAAAGTGTTGTTTACTCTTGTGCGCTGTTGTTATTTTATGTGCGTGAATGTTGCTGACTACAACGTGTATGTCCCACGCATACAAACACTACTATACTAGTGGATTAAATACCTGCGCTTCAGTATACCGAGGACTTGTACTCGAGTCTCTCACTAACTTCACTTTATAACAACGTCATTATCCTAAACGTGATAATTGACAATACACATTGTGTTCTTGTTTAACGTCTTTATATGACACTTAACAATTCTATACTTCGAGAACGAGGAGCCCAGTTGGATCTGGCCATGCATGCTACAGGAGTTGTACCTGTCTCAGGTCGTCTCCTACTACGTCGCGACGGAACATTCAGTTGGGAGGAAGACTCTATTCCTCCGGGATTCAAATGCCCATCAGTTCAGTTTGAGGAAGATTTCATTCCTCTAGTGGGATTCATTTTCCCACGCCTCTCAGTTCAGGGTTTAACTACGTTATCTCCTGGGGTTTTTATACCCAACCTTTCTCTATAACGAGGTCACTATACCTCCACTATATTGATATACTTTTATACATCTGTCAGTCCCACTGTGTGGACCCGACAGCTATCAGACATTTCAGTTCAGCTAACTTGACCTTCTGTGTCTTGTTCTATGTGACATTATTGTCCTTGTTTGGATACTTGTTATCATCAGATTATGCTTGTTTACAGCTTTATAAAATGAACTGCATGTGTTCGACAAAGTAGTGTGTGTGTGGCGGCAGACGGGCTGCACGTTTTCCATACCAGCATTGTTTGCTGAGCCCCTTTGGGGGCACCCCCATTTTCAGGACCTAGGTACCTGAAGTTTAAGAAGATCACCACACTGAGTGTAGGTGGGGTAGACCAAGCCTTGGGAGTCTACTATTAGTTAATTATTTTATTTCAGTATTTACTTTGAGTTTGATTCCTAGAATCTCGGGTTGTGTCTGTATTCCAGACCGTGACATTTGAGGATTGTATTTGGACTTAGCCTTGTTGGTCACAAGGGTGGCCAACGGCATTGTAATACCGCCCGGTTGTTGTATTTATTTCCGCTGCAGTTGTATTTTATTTGGGAGTGATCGCCGTTCAGTTTATTGGATTTCGGGTTGGGGTATTACAAAAAGTGGTATCAGAGCGTAGTTACGCTCTGGATACAAGGATACACCGAGATTAGGATATCTAAGACTTAGGTTAAGGGTTGAGTGATAGTATTGAAAGGAGTTTGAGTTAGTTTCTACTTAGACTACTATCCAAGACCGAGATTTTGACCACAGTGCCTAATATCCCTCAACATCCTGCAGATGTCAGGAAGAGGAGGACGACGTGGACAGGCGATGAGGAGCCAAACATCAGGCTGGCAGACATTGCTACCTTAATTGCTCAGGCATTTGCACAGGCGGGGGTTGCACAGCAGCAGCAGCTACCTCCACCACCACCACCCAGGGAGAGAGATTGGGTGAAGAGTTTGGCTGATCTGAGGCCAACTGCATTCAAGGGGCAGACTGACCCTGCTCACTTGGAGACATACATCATGGAGATGGAGACAGCGTTCGAGACGCTTGCAGTCCCAGCTAGGGAAAAAGTAAGGCTTGCTGCCTTTTATCTGAAGGATGCAGCGAGAGATTGGTGGAACATGGTGAAAGCCGACCACCTGGATGACCCAGCATTTACTTGGGGACACTACACTGCACTACTTAGGGGCAAATACTACCCGGCCCACACTAGGATGGTGAAGACGAGAGAGTTTGATGCCCTGGAGCAGACGGGAAAAATGTCAGTGGATGAATATTATGCCAAGTTACTTCACTACTCCGGCTACTACCCGGTATAGGATACTCGGACCAGGTGTTGGTCGACCGGTTCTACGGGGGACTGAGCCCTCGACTTCAGTTTGGGATGGGACCAATCATCCCCACCAGTTTGCAGGTAAAACAGGAGAGACAGAAACAGTTGAAAATTTTAGTACATACTATACCCCATCATGGGAGATTTGGAGATTAATACCTTGAGATTTCAGGAATGCTATCATGCCGCCTCCGTGGTGGATCATCACTTGTAAGAGAAGGGATGCTTTGAGCTCCCAAAAGAGGAAGGACGGACCTGGTGGCGAAGATGCCAAGCAGGGGAACTCCAATAAGAGGAACAAACCCTACCAAAAAGGCCAAGGGTCCTATCAAGGGAAGGGGAACCAAACTACTGGGAACCCCCAGTCAGGAACCCACGGAGCAGCAACTTCACAGAAAACCTACCCATCTAAGGGTAGGCACTCTAATCAGACAGTAGATTTGAAACTTTTGTGATTACTTCAGTACCTTGGATGGTATAATTAATCTTGATTGTATTAGGTTCTGGACATGGCTCAAACACAGGCCAGAAGTATGTCCGCCGTTTCAACTGTAAACAGTGCGGAAAGGATCACCCCGGCGTAGACTGCCAGGGGGAGAAAGTCATGTGCCGCTACTGTCAGATACTCGGGCATCGTGCCTTCGAGTGTATCCGAAACCCGGAGAGCAGGAACTACCGCCCGGGAGCAAAGCCAAACACAGGCCAAAAGAATGGAGCTAGCGATACACGCCCTTCACCAACAAACCAGGCTCAGGGGTATAAGGGCAAAGGCCCAGCATCGGGACCCGCCCTGCATGTCATGGACCGCTCAGATGAGGCTGGTCCTTCTACCAACCCAGGTATTTCTAAACCATGTGAACCTGTTATTGAGCAATGGATGATGTGAATGAGTGCTTGCATGCCTTGATTGCCTAGTTGAGTAGGAAAGAATTAGTAAAACTCACTAGTAAAATTTAAACCACGTAGGAAGCTATAAGATATGCTTTCCTATCCCCTCACCGCCCTCCCTGGAGAAAACATTATCAAAGTACAAGAACCAGGGAACGAACAATGTAAGGTTATCCAACCAGGTTTGATACTACTCAAAGGATACCTAGCACCGGAGACACAAATTGCAATCATTAGAAAATGTCACGAATTGGGAGCAGGACCAGGAGGGTTCTACACTCCAGAATTTCCAGGAGGATCAAAGATGAAGCTGAAATGAAAATGATGTGCTTAGGAAAGGATTGGAATCCTTACACAAAAACCTACCAAGATACAAGAAATGGAGATGGAGCACAAGTACCAAAAATCCCAGAAGAATTTTTACCAATTGTGGAACAAGCAGTTAATACAGCTCAACAGCTAGAAGAAGATCCAGTTCCCAATCTAAGGGCTGATCTATGTATCATCAACTTCTATGAAGAAGGAGGCCGTTTAGGGCTACACCAGGACAATGATGGAACAAAAGGGTCCCTTGAACAGGGGATACCAGTATTATCTTTGTCTATTGGAGATGACGCAGAGTTCCTTTATGGCGAGCAGAAGCGTGTGGACCTTACAAAGAAAATCATATTGAGTTCAGGAGATGTTTTAATAATGGGTGGAAAGTCAAGGTTGCTATACCATGGAATTAAAAGGATTAAACTAAACACAGCACCTTCGACAGTGATAAACACCACTCACATGAGACCAGGAAGATGGAGTTTGACTTTTAGAAAGTATTAGTGTTGTAATTGTTTGGACACCTGAAAAGGATCATCTCATCGATGAAGCATTATTGTTATGAAAGTGAAGTCTTTAGACCCCATCATATATCAAAGTACTTACTCAGATTCTGTTATTAGGTTGTACTAAGGAGACGGAAGGTGCCTTAAGTATTCTTACTGAGGAGGAGGCCAGCAAGGGCGGCGCGATCCTCACTGGTACCTTTCCTGTTAATGGAGTGGATGCATTAGTACTGTTCGACTCCGGAGCCTCACATACTTTCGTTTCGCCTACGCTTGCGGGGAAGTTGGGGCTAGACGCAGTAGAGTTACCTGATTTTAAGGTGGCACTCCCGTCTAAGGAGAAGATCAGTTGCACTCGTCTTTATAGAGGAGCCACTATCGCATTAAGGAGGAAGAATTTCCTATGGACCTTATTGAGTTCAGAGGTCTAGGATTCGATGTTATAGCCGGGATGGACTGGCTGGGGCGGCACAGAGGCCGCATTCTTTGTGCAGAGCGCAGGCTGTTACTTAAGAGCCCATCAGGAGTGACAGTATCTTACCGTCAGAGCCCTAGAGCACCGTCTATAAAAGCTATATCTGCTATGTCCATGTACAAGCACGTCAGGAAGCAGAAGGAAGTATACCTATGCTATGTTCAGAATGTAGAGCACGACCCTGATTTTGATCCAGCTATGCCAGTGGTGTCGGAATTTCCAGATATTTTTCCAAAGGAACTTCCAGGCTTACCGCCATCCAGAGAGGTAGAGTTCTCCATCGAATTACTACCAGGTACCGGTCCCATAGCTAAGGCACCGTACCGTATGGCACCAGCAGAGATGGCTGAGCTGAAGAGAGCAGCTGAAAGATTTATTGGACAAGGGATACATACGACCTAGCGTATCTCCTTGGGGAGCACCAGTCCTATTTGTGAAGAAGAAGGATGGAAGCCTTCGTTTATGTATTGATTACAGAGAGCTTAATGCAGTTTCGGTGAAGAACAAATATCCACTACCACGGATTGACGATTTTTTGATCAGCTGAGAGGAGCAAAAGTGTTTTCGAAGATCGATTTGAGATCAGGCTACCATCAGATACCATCAGGGAGCAAGACATAGAAAAGACAGCATTCAGAACACGGTATGGCCACTATGAGTTTACAGTTATGCCTTTTGGCTTGTCAAATGCACCTGCAGTCTTCATGGATTTGATGAACAGATTATTCAGAGAGCAGTTGGATAAGACCGTGGTTGTATTCATCGATGACATCCTCATCTATTCGAAGTCTAAGGAAGAGCATGAGAGTCACCTCCGACATGTACTTGAGATCTTAAGGGAGAACCAGCTTTATGCTAAGTTCTCCAAATGTGAGTTTTGGTTAGACAGAGTTTCCTTTTTAGGACACGTTATCTCTGATGCTGGGATCGCAGTGGATCCAGCAAAGATAGAAGCAGTTCGCACTTGGCCTAGGCCAAAGACAGTTACGGACATCAGGAGTTTCCTTGGTTTAGCAGGATACTACAGAAGGTTTGTCAGAGACTTCTCCAAAATAGCCAAACCTATGACCAGCTTAATGAAGAAGGACGCACCTTTCACATGGACTACTGAATGTGAGACCTCATTCGAGCTTTTGAAGAATGCTTTGACATCAGCACCAGTTTTGACTATACCTGAAGGCACAGAGGGTTATGAAGTTTACTGTGATGCATCAGGCAGAGGATTAGGGTGTGTACTCATGCAGAATGGGAAGGTAGTCGCCTACGCTTCCCGGCAGTTGAAGAAACATGAGGAGGAAAACTATCCTACACATGACTTAGAGCTTGGAGCTATTGTTTTTGCACTGAAGATCTGGCGCCACTACCTGTATGGTGTCCAGATGACCGTATATTCGGATCACAAGAGTTTGAAGTATGTATTCACCCAGAAGGAGTTAAACATGAGACAAAGAAGATGGGTTGAATTTCTTAAGGACTATGACATTGATTTGCAGTACAAGGAAGGAAAAGCTAATGTAGTAGCAGACGCATTGAGTCGACGAGCACATTCCTTAAATGCCATTGTGGCTAGCTCGAGTCTTATAGACGACATACGTACCGCACAGCAGAAGGATCAACGAATGATGGAGATCAGTCAGAAGTTGACTGACGGTACATTTGAGGGTGGTAAGTATGAGTTTCAGCTACATGATGATGGACTCATCAGATTGAAGGGCAGATTGTGTATTCCCAGAGACAGCACAGATATAAAGGAGCATATTCTTCGAGAGTCCCACACTTCTACCACATCTGTCCATCCAGGAGCTTCTAAGATGTACAGAGATCTAAAGAGGTATTTCTGGTGGAGTGGTATGAAGGGCGACGTGACAGAGTATGTGATTCGATGTCTCACTTGTCAGAAAGTGAAATTCGAACATAGACGACCAGGAGGTATGGTACAGTCTATGCCAGTTCCAGAATGGAAGTTTTATGACATTTCTATGGACTTCGTGGTGGGACTACCACCTACGAGAGGAGGATAAATATGATTTGGGTTGTTGTTGATCGACTGACTAAGGTTGCTAGGTTTATTCCGATGAAAGATACGTGGAAAGTGCCAAAGTTGGCAGAGCTATTTGAGAAAGAGATCATCAGACATCATGGAGTACCTAAGACTATTGTTTCAGATAGAGATACTAGATTTCTCTCACGATATTGGCGAGCTACTCGCGAAGCACTTGGCACCGAATTGAAGCTTAGCACAGCATTTCACCCTCAGACAGATGGTCAGTCAGAGAGGACTATTCAGACCTTAGAGGACATGCTACGAGCATGTGCCTTGGATTTCCAGGGCAGCTGGATAGATAGATTACAGCTCATCGAGTTTGCTTACAATAACAGCTATCACGCCTCTATACAGATGTCACCTTTTCAGGCTTTATATGGCAGACCATGCCGCACACCTTTGTGCTGGGACGAGTCTAGTGAGACCGTCATCATTGGGCCTGAGTACTTAGAGCAAGTCCAGGCAGAAGTACAACAAATCAGAAGTAACATGAAAGCAGCACAAGACAGGCAGAAATCATATGCTGATGAGAGGCGACGAGACCTTGAGTTCGCAGTTGGCGATCAGGTATTTCTACGAGTTTCACCCATGAAGGGTGTATTCAGATTTGGTCAGAAGGGCAAGCTAAGCCCGAAATTTGTAGGACCCTATGCTATCATAGAGCGGGTGGGTCTTGTGGCATATCGACTTGATTTGCCAGCCGAATTAGGCAAAGTACACAATGTTTTTCACGTGTCTCAGCTTAAGAAATACATGCCTCATCCTTCTCATGTTCTACAACAGAGACACTCTCTTTAGAACCAACAATGCGGTATGTGGAAACACCGCAAAGAATCTTAGACAGAAAGACACGAGAGACTAGAAACAAGTCTGTGAGCCTCGTGAAGGTTCTTTGGTCGAACCACGATGTGGAGGAGGCCACATGGGAATTAGAAGCAGATATGCGAGCGAAATTTCCCTCATTATTTACCGACTAGACGCTTTAGTCTAGGGTACGGGGGCGTACCCCTCTTTTTTTGGGGGGGGTAGAGCCTTTTTCGTTGTGAGTTCAGTATACATTTGTTGCACCTTGTTGCATTTCAGTGAGGTTCTTGTGTAACACTGTTTAGTTTTTGTCGCACCTAGTTGCATTTCAGTGAGTGTTCTTGTGTAACACTGTTCAGTATATTTCAGTGACATGTTGTCTTGTATGTTCTTTTGTGACACTGCATTTGAATGTACCTTGTTACACTACAATAAAAGTTTATGTGCACTACTCTGCACTATCAGACATGAAAAGTGACTATGTTATTATATACACTATATTGTTCCAAGTATTCCTGTTGTGTTTGATGTACACTGTGAACTTAGGAATATAGAGACTTGGGACTTGATCCCTAAAAACTAGATTGAGTTGTGGATACCTAGTGGAACTTGATTCCCCACAACCTTATAATTTAGATATGAGACTTCGGGGCGAAGTCCTTTTTTAAGGGGGGTAGATTGAAATACCCCAAATATAAATAATATTATTAAATCATTATTTATTGGAATAATCCAAATATAAATCATTTCACGTACGCATGCAAACCCATGCATGAAAACGTTACGTAAAAATAGTCGTTTCACCATAAACGCTAAAACGCCTTAGAAGCATATGGTCAAACATGACCTTGTATGACCCTCTAATATTCAAACCAAATGGTCATACAATTATTATATGAATATATAAATATATTCCCTAAGCTATATTCAGTCAAAAACGCAAAACGCTCGGGAGTGCTCACGCACGCCCCTTAAAGCACGAAAAGTCCGGAGGAGTGCCGAGGTGGCACGAACTCCTATAAAATTTATTCCTTGAGTTCCTAACATCATTATTAACCATTATAAAGAGAACCCACGAAGTGGTTTTCAAAATTCAGCAAAAACCACAGGAGGATTTCTTAGCGCTCCTTTTTGGCCCGGGAGTGTCCCGATGGCCCGTAAATTATGTCACGGGTTGATATAACCCCATATAACTCAATGTAACATCTTAGTATATGTTTATTTACTATAATAAGTGTTTACAAACACTTGGAACTCATAAAAACAATTGGTTTCCCAAAATTTCCTTAGAGCACAAAAACACACCTTCGGGTGTCACGAAAATGCGTTTTACGCAATTACCTTGTAGTTTTTGACATGCCACGAATTGGTAATCTTAAATAGGGTTAAATGACCTTCTAAATAAGTTGGTGTGACTAGTCAACAAGGCTCTCTATAGGGGCCGATTTTGAGAGCAAAAACTAGTATAAAATTTGCCTTTAAAGTTTAAAAAAGGCTTAAAACATAATGACTCATCATCCCATGTGCTATAATACTTAATGGCAAAAGAATGTGTGACTCATTTGACCAGAGAGCTGTCGAAATTATGCTAGAGAACATGGCCAAGTTGGCTAGACAAAAACAAATGCTAAAAGCAAAAAGTAGATTCCTTTTCTTTTTGCCTTTTGATTTCTTAAGCAAGTAACCTTCCTTGTGTTTCTTAGCTCATGAATGCCGATCAAATGAGCTCCATTCAGACCCTAAACCGTGCATATACAAGAGAGGAAGAAGACAAGTTATAACATTGAAAAATCAAGGAATAAAACTCACCTTTTCTTACCTTGTCTTCTAGCTCATAATCATTCTCTTCCAACTCATGCTTTGTCACACCTCACATGTCCGATTTTCATGCTGGAAAGGAGGCATTTATTGAGCCAATAAACCATGTAATAAACTAAGGAAAAGTAAAGTCATTTGACATTAAAAATTGACAAAACAAAATCAAATTCCAATTGCCCTCTTTCATTTACGTGAGCTAGGTCTCATTTCCCTCCTTGCACATTTCCTCCACGGTTGGTAAGGCTCCCTCCTCTCTTCTTGCTTCATCTTCTTCCTTTGAAGCTCTTAAGTCCATTAATGGAGTTTTAACTTCTACCTTCATCTTTAAGGTAATTTCCTAGCATTTCTTGGCAAGTCTTGAAGCAAAACTCTTCCTAGCATATCAAGGTGTGTTCGGCATCAATTAGATCTCCAAGGGGGTTGTCCAAAACAACATTAATCCAAGGAGCATCTCAAGGTTATCTTAAGGTAGGTTTTAAAGCTTGAAAATCCTTAAAGCACATTTTTATGTGTAACCAAGTTCTACTTCTTATAAGTCTCTTTTCTTCTTCATTTTGATGAAGGAAACTTGTTCTTCACCTACCTTAGGAGTGCCGAATTTATAAGGAGAAAAGCCTAAGGTAAAGTCTTGTAAAACTACTTCCAAATCTACTTAAGATCTTTATTCAAGATCTAACTCCTAAACACCTTCACCTCTTGCATAAAACCGAAGAGGAGCATCAAGTTTACCTAGGAGAAAGCTTGGAGATTCAAGAAGAAGTTCAAACACTTAACCACCTTTGTCAAGAAGTAAGTTTACTAAGTAAATCTTATGTTATAAGCTTTGTTAAGCTTCTAAAAATTGTACAAAAATTATGTACATCTCTTAGGCTAAATAATACCGAAACTATATGGTTTATATGCCAAAAATATAATCTATAACATATATAGAAAATATTTACCTTAAGACACATTTTTGTGTCACAAAATTTATTTAGGTTACAAATAAAATTAGGCCGAAATGTCTAGAGCAAAAATGTTTATTTTGAGCTAAGAATCAATATAAGACATTACAATAATTTATACATGAGTTATATGACTCCTATGAATTTATGTATAACTACTATGACATATAAATCCACTTTTATATATATATGGTCACTAAATATTTATGGCCGAATGCTCTATTTGATAAATGGGTTTTAATGACCTACTTAGGTATATAAACTTATATCATAAAGTTTGGTGAGTTTAAAATATTCTATTAGAGCTTAAATGACTAGTTAAATAAGTTATGTGGCTTAAATGTAATTTTTACAAAGTTTGGTGCACTTATTGTGAAAACCGAGAGCTAAAGGGGTATTTGGTGTAATTATGATATAATATAAGGTTAGGAATTAAGTTTGAGAATTTTAGATAATTTAAACAAGCTTTAAAATAACTTTTATAAAGTTTTGGGCTATTATGTAATTTATAAAAGTTGTTATGAAAGTTAGAATTTATTAGTGGGCGAATTCATAATTAAAAGATTTATTAGGCTCACTTTCGAATTTTGAGGAATTAAATATTTAGACTTTAGTTTATAAGTTATTAAGAAACTATTATAAAGTTTTGGGATGAAAGTGTAATTAAGGAAGAATAAATGACAAAGCCGAATTACTTTGGGGTTAGTTTGGTAATTTAAGAATTTATATATATAATTCGGCTTTTATGGAGAATTAAAATTAAAACTATAGTTTATAAGGTATTAAGCAAAGTTTATAAAGTTTTGTGGTTAAATGGTAATTATAGGAAATGAATTATTATTGCCGAGAATTAAGGGGCTAAGTTGTTATTTTTGGAAGTTATAATATTTAAAAGCTATATACTAAAATATTAGTGTGACTATGTAATTTAGCTAAATAAGAAGTTAAAACTCTATAATATAATGAGATTAGAATTTAAAGGTAAAGTTTATGAATTAATATGGTTGATTTACAAATAACCGAAATATAAGGGTAATAATTTAGATTTAAATAAATATAGGTCCTACATGGATATTTGGAGGAATTAGAAGAAAGAATTCTAATTAAAGGAATTATGGAATTAGAACTATGGCTATATATAGTTATAAGGAAGTTAAAGGAAAACAATAAATATTAATCATGACAAAAAGGAGAATAATGAGATTATAAGAATATCATGTCATTGTAAGACATTTAAATTTAGTTAAGAAAATTATAAGTTGTTATGTCACTTAGACAATTAAAATAAACAACAAATATAGTACATGAATATATGAATACATATATGTGCATTAAAGGATTTATAAGTAAATCGAAAAGGAATAACAAATAAGTTATACATTAAATCATGAGGTAATTGAAAGAAATAAACCTCACATGAAATAACAAATGCGAGATTTGTTGAAAGATCCAATAGAATTATTATATAAGGGTAACATAAATTAACCCTCTCAGTTAATCCTATTCTAGGACTTTGTTTGACCAGACGTTGACCAGGGTATAATCAACTGCGACCTACGGTGAACGGTATGGGATTCTTGCAACCTGTTTTCTACCGGATTACACCGGCTTGTGTGCTATCTGTGTTTGAAATAACGACCAAGATAATTAATGTAAAATGTTGTTTACTCTTGTGCGCTGTTGTATTATTTTATGTGCGTGAATGTTGCTGACTACAACGTGTATGTCCCACGCATACAAACACTACTATACTAGTGGATTAAATACCTGCGCTTCAGTATACCGAGGACTTGTACTCGAGTCTCTCACTAACTTCACTTTATAACAACGTCATTATCCTAAACGTGATAATTGACAATACACATTGTGTTCTTGTTTAACGTCTTTATATGACACTTAACAATTCTATACTTCGAGAACGAGGAGCCCAGTTGGATCTGGCCATGCATGCTACAGGAGTTGTACCTGTCTCAGGTCGTCTCCTACTACGTCGCGACGGAACATTCAGTTGGGAGGGAAGACTCTATTCCTCCCGGATTCAAATGCCCATCAGTTCAGTTTGAGGAAGATTTCATTCCTCTAGTGGGATTCATTTTCCCACGCCTCTCAGTTCAGGGTTTAACTACGTTATCTCCTGGGGTTTTTATACCCAACCTTTCTCTATAACAAGGTCACTATACCTCCACTATATTGATATACTTTTATACATCTGTCAGTCCCACTGTGTGGACCCGACAGCTATCAGACATTTCAGTTCAGCTAACTTGACCTTCTGTGTCTTGTTCTATGTGACATTATTGTCCTTGTTTGGATACTTGTTATCATCAGATTATGCTTGTTTACAGCTTTATAAAAATGAACTGCATGTGTTCGACAAAGTAGTTGGTGTGGCTCGGTAGACGATGGGCTGCACGTTTTCCATACCAGCATTGTTTGCTGAGCCCCTTGGGGGCACCCCCATTTTTCAGGTACCTGAAGTTTAAGAAGATCACCACACTGAGTGTAGGTGGGGGTAGACCAAGCCTTGGGAGTCTACTATTAGTTAATTATTTTATTTCAGTATTTTACTTTGAGTTTGATTCCTAGAATCTCGGGTTGTGTCTGTATTCCAGACCGTGACATTTGAGGATTGTATTTGGACTTAGCCTTGTTGGTCACAAGGGTGGCCAACGGCATTGTAATACGCCCGGTTGTTGTATTTATTTCCGCTGCAGTTGTATTTATTTGGGAGTGATCGCCGTTCAGTTATTGGATTTCGGGTTGGGGTATTACATGTTTCCCAGTTTATACTACTAACTCATTGTTACTTAAATACATTTACTTATGTACTTACTTATAATATTTTCTAAGCTTGTTTATAGCCCTAATGACCTTTAAACATCATAATCATGTCTTAATATCTTATACCATCATTACCCATCATTACCCTACCTTAGAATGGCTTTAAAAAGATTCTGTGTAAAATTGAGGTGGTCCGGGTTACTGTCCGGGGTTACAAACCCTGACCACCACTTGGACAAACTCTCGGGTAAGAAAATCGTCTGGTCCGGGTTTGTGTACTCCTTTACAAACCCGGACCACATGTATTGATAAGCCTCGGGTATGATTTAAGGGTTGTCCGGGTTAGTGTCCTAGTTTGTAAACCCGGACCACTCTTTTGTATAATAGTCTGTCGAGTTTTATGTGGTCCGGGTTCTGTACTGGTTTACAAACCCGGACCAGTTGCAGTTTTACAAATTATGTAAGTTTTTGAACTTGTTCACTCCAAACTTCTTACCAATATCTTTCCCCAATATTCCTACATATAATCTAGGGTGTTTTGACCCTAATTAGGCTATCAAATCAAACCTAAACCATCTCTATACAAATCTGTTACAAAACACCATTCATTGTCAAATTTTCTCCCCTGTTACAGTTTTCTTCTTCCACAATTGCTACAGATTTTTCCTTTAACCTTTACCATTCAATACTCCCTCTACTAATGCTACTCCTAGCATCCTCAATGCATTACCTTTATCCTAGTTTCATCCCATTACCTAGCTCTTCTCCAAATCTGTTACAAAGTACTAAAACTACTCACTTAAACTCTCCAAATACACCTAGTTACCACCTAGGTTATCCCTTCTTCTTCTTCCACATCTAAGTCCTCCAATTTCCATACAAATTTGGGCAGAGGTTCCCCTATATTTTTAACATTGCCCACATACATTCTCAGCTCACACATTCATTCCAATTCCCATATCAAGTCACACATCATTCTACACACCATAACACAATATTTTTCCTGCACATACACATACTTTACCCAATGTTTTACCAAGCTTTTAAACATCATTTAAAACCTTCAAAACTGTTACATTACGTTTCCTCATTATACTACAACCTACTTATCACTCATTTCCATATACACTACTCATTTCCAATACTCAAAACTGTTACACTACACCATACAAATCCAACTCAAGGTGAGGCATTTACCTTGTGATTTTAATTTCTCTTTCTTTCTTTCCCTTCTCTTCCTTTATTCTTCCTCTTCCTTCATTTCCTTCTTGCTCTCGGTTTCAAATGGAGTCCACACTCCAATACTACAGCCCACACCAATACACAAAATTCTAACTTAGCATTCATTCTTAACTAACCCTAGAATTTAGATGTGTTTAGGGTTTAGAAAGAGCATTACCTTCCAACCAATGAGTGAGGTCCTTGGTTAGCAAGAGAGTGAGATTTCTAGCCCATGGAAGAAGCCAAAATCGGCTGGAACACAAGGAACAAGACAAGGGTTCAACATGAATTTCGTTTTGCCAACAAGGGCTAGAAAAAGGTGAGTTTTCAAGATTATTTTTACCTCAAAATAATAAGGAGATGAAGGTGCTTCCAATGGTGGTCTCAAACCTTCAAATGGAGAATACCCATGGAGATGAAGATGGTGGTTTCGATTTTTGAAAGGAGGGAAGATGATCTCTTTGCAAGGGGAATTCAATGGTGTAATTTTTGTTGCATTTGGAGAAGGATTGAGCCTTCAGCAAGAGGAGAGAAGAGGAGGGCTGTGTGAGGGTTGTAAAATCGCCATGGTTGTCGCAAGAGGGAAGAAGAGAAATTAGAGAAGAAGGAGGGAGTGCAGTACGTGAGAGAGAGGGGGAGTATAGGTGAGAGAGTGTGAGAGTTCCCTTTTGACTTTTCCCCCTTTTACTTATTGACTTTTCATTTAATTAGCTAGTTTGTGTGAGTGTGTGTGAGAGCTTACTCTTAAAAACTGGCCACACATTAATACCAGTTGGAGCATTTTTCGTCTTTTACAGAAAACGCTCGTTATTTTACCCGGTTTCGGTACTATTCACTAACCGGGCCCGTTTTCCAGAATTTTCTCGTTCTTTGATTTTATTGGGTATTAAGCTTCCATTAATGCTTAATTATTGTTTCTTAATGATTTATAATTTTTTACGGGTTCGTTTGACCACTTAAAATCACATTTTCGGGTTTCTTGAAAAGCGTGCACTAAAGCTCTATTAGCGTTTAATGCATTATTTGGATCCGTTTTCTTCGGGAGTTGTTCCCATATATTATTTAGGCCTTACCAAGCCTTTAGAATCCATATAATACGCTAAACGAGGTCTCATACCTCCTATGGTTATTAACGCTTATTTAGCATTTTTCGCTTTTTAAACGTTTCTTTATCTTTTGGATTTATTTTTCCTTTCCAACATTACTTAGGCGTTATTAGGCTCTTACGGATTAGAATAATCTTAATCACTATATTTAGGTTCGGGGTATTTCAATCTACCCCCTTAAGAACTTTATCCTCAAAGTTGTTCAAGGTTATATGATTACTACATTTACTCATTCATACACTTCTAATGCCAAAGTCATACGTTCTTCCTCCTTACAATTCCCAAATCCATTACTCCAGGTTCTACATTCCATACAATACAAATGACCATAATTACTCTAATCCATAATACATCCCACCATCTGGTTCCACATTACAAGGTTTATACATACATACAGTGCAAAGCTATCCCCAAAGCAACGCAATACACATACAATCCCCCAGGCACTCAGGCCATCTAGACACAGGACTCCTCTATGTCCTGCTGCCCTTGAAATAATACAACATGCTACACTACTATCTTCTTCGGTATAAGCTTCTAACAAATTCTCATTCTCCAATCTAAGGGGAATTCTTTCACAACTACTAATTAGAAATTTTCTAAACACACAACTCCAATTCCAATTTATATTCATTAGTTCTATCCTATGTGTGATTCTTGTGACCACTTGAGGGGAGCTTCAAGAATCATTCGACCCTGAGGTGATCAGCATCAGTGTTGAACTATCTTTCTACCCCAATTTGTGTTCAGTTTCCCTCGATCTGATCAGGATCAAGTTCGACTTCCCACATCAGTTTCAAACAAACAGATAATTCAATTATTTCCATTTCTATCTTTTTAATCTTCTAGTCATAATTACAAATTCGTACATCTCCAAAGGATGGAATTCAGTCCATCAATCATCCTCACTCTACTTCCAATACTTTACTCCGAGATTCAATACCTAAGTGCTCATTTCATCAACCTTCGCTACTTCCATCCATTACTCTCCATCATCTCAATTAACCTAACTAATGAATACAATACCTATGAAACTCATTCGTCCTCAATTCACTTCCAATGACTTACCTACGAATACATACTTATGGACTTCGTTCATCAACTACTCTCAATCAATTCGTACTATTTCTTTAAGGGCTACAATACTTGTGGAACTCCGTCCACTACTCATTACTCATCTTTACCAATACTCTTACACTGGGGTTACAAGATGGGTATATTCGCCCTACGATATTTGCATCTCTAGTGCCTAATTACCATAATTACAATATGAATGAATACGTATGTTTATTTAACATAAGTACCAATCATCAATTCGATTCTCATTTGTGCTATGCACATTATAGTTTTGTGTTTATTCATGAAATTTACATTAAGCGGTTTTCGCTCTACCCCCCTTAAAAGGGATTACACCCATGTAATCTACCATATGTTATTATTGAACATTGGTTTACTAAGTTCAGGCACTCTGAAGCAATTCGCTACGGTCTATTATATAATGTGCTCTGGTCAAAGGGTCTTAACCCTACTAATGGTTTAGTCCTTGCACCTAGAATTCTTATATGAGTTTATTTAACTCATAATTAATTCGGTTCTAGCCTATCAGGCTTCAAGGCATTAATAGCCATTCTCTCTTACTTACTAGGTGTATTCAATTTCTTAGCAAGGGCCCACTAGCTTCTACTGCGACCCTGATAACTTGGGTTACTCACCCTTCATGTTATCCTTAATGTGCTATACATCACCTTTTTATCCCTCTATTGTGGGAATAAGGTTAATAAACAAATGTGGTATTCTTTTACCGTGCTTGAACTCAATGAGCTTTAGATTGTAACCAGCACTCTGGTAATCTATTGTACATACTATTCGTGCTTCCACGATTATTCACCAAGTTCCTCCGACTTATTGTTGGGCGAGGTTAAGTCACTACTTGGTTGTAGTGCTTCCTCTGTTGTCAATAGCTTCTGAATCGTACCGGTTCTTCTGGTTCAGTACAAGTGTTCTTTTACTTGTATGACCTTGCACTTCGTATGCGTTGGTCCTAGTGACTTTCTTAAGTCTCCTTTCACCTCTTATTCCAATGGAATTCACGTCTTATGATTGTTAGTGTGTTTTACACTCTTACCGCACAATTTGTTGCTAAGCTTGCTTAACTGGCTTATGCCATGTTTGTTGGTGAAAAGAAGGGTTACTACCATTTGCATTTTCCATATTCCTCGCTATCCCACTAGATCATTAGCTGCACAAGTGCAATACCAAAACACTCAGTCATACAGAGTGCAGAGGTGTAAACGCTTGACAGTAAGTCACTTATGTGATAGGAAAGAACATTCTGACCCTCTTCTCATACTTATACTCCGTATCTTTGTCTAACTACTTCCTCAAAGCGGTCGCTTGTTTAGCACCGTATTCTTTCTCATTATACAATATCGTTTTTACGGTCTCTGTTACTGTGGTAGCTTATCCTTACTCATTGCCATTGTCATTGGCACCATTTCCTTATGGTGTGAAGACTGGGGGTTTCCTCTGTTCGTGTGTATAACAGTTGTCGTAGCATATAGCAATATTACTATCTTCCCAACGTGGAGATATTTCATTTCAATTCAGGTTTCATGTGTAGGTTAGCTTACCTCACATTCCTTTGTCATTTATGATACAATTACCAAGTGTCTTGGTTGACAATGGATGAAGTAATTTAATCGGGTTACAAGCTCTCTTGAGCATTGGTCATTTGTGGTACGCATTGTGCATTGACATTGATCACATTGATTGTTTTTGATAATTACTGTCTCCCAGTGCTGAGCATTGGTTATAGGCTATAGCTGTGCAGTTTTAGTTTTGTATGTACATCACCGGGACATCCCCAAGAACTTCAAGGGTTTTCTGGTCCCGTTCTATCATTGATAAATGAAGTTCTTATTGAGAGTTTTGTTCCCACTCATAAGTCTCATGACAATGTTCACTAGATTGGTCTCTGTTTATGTACTTCCGCCATTTATGCAATGGTTCACCATATGTTTGGTTGTATATGGAGTATACTTACTCCTTTAAGTCGTAATGGTTTGGAAATCTCATTTCCTTATTCGACCGCCTCTGGGCAATATCTACATGTACCAGCTTGGTTATTATAGATGGAAGCTTTTCCAAGGGTTCACATCATCACCACATTGAGGGTCTTTGGTTAATAAGATGTACCTTTCCTTGACCTTCCCGTAGTGTCCAAGTGTGGACTAGGCCAATGTTGGTATTATCATGATTCTCATGCCTCTATGTTACCATTTCTATAGAAGGCATGAAAAGCAATTTAAAGCTTTGTCAACTATATACTAGACTGATGTTCTATTGACAGTGACATTGAGGTAGCCATTACTCCAAGCCACTCATTATATTGGCTTAAATGAGATTGTTCAGTTGTCGATCTACTTGTCTTATGAAGCAATGTCTTTTGCCAGTCTTGTTATTAAATGGTGCGGGTTTTGCAACCGTTTAAGTATACATAACGTAGTCGGTTCATGGCTTTTAAGCCTTATTGCTGCAGGCTATGCTTTTGCGAGCTTCTTATATATGTTTCCACTCCTTGTATACCCCATAGGTTGGAGGTATTACTGGGCTCCATGGTAAGTCGTGACATCACGCTTCCGTTCATATGAGGCCCCTTTAGGCATTCTGATGTCAATCAATGCCTTTCGGTGGTTGAGGGTATTTCTTGTTAAGTGAAATTCCTGCGGTGTCCTAACCGAGTGTTCATTCCAGTTTTTGTGCTCTTATCATGATGTTTGTTCATCTGTTGTTAACTCAGACACCCTTCAAGGATTGCTCCTGGGTGTTGTTAGGTTATGCCGTTACATCCGGCTAATGTTTAGGGTATGTTGTGTCCACTATACCGCCTTGTGGTATTATAGGTTGAGTTATCCCGTTTTGGGCTATAACGTCTCCAATCTTGGGTAGACTGTTTATACCTTATTCTAGCGTTTAGACTAGGTTTAAGATTCTCTCCAATGATGGGTCATGCTCCTTGGTAATTTGTAATTGTTCCTGGGAATTCCGTCCCGTTTGTTGAACATCATTGTGTTTGCACTAGGCGTTTGCCTTACTGTGTTCAGGCTGGGTATACTTTCCAACTGTCATGTATTTGCTTGAAGTCTTTGAGACATATCCAATGTCTACACTTACTAGTCTGTGCTCTTCGCACTTCCTAGTTCTTATTCCTTATCTCAGATAGATTTTCTGAGTTCTTTATACTTAGTTCTTAGTTGAGTTCCTTCTCCTTTATCGTCTGTGGTGTCAGCTGTTCTGCTTGCATTTACTCATGGTCCGTAGAACGGAGTTGACTACTTCCCATGTTTCGTACACTAATGTATACATACGTGGGTACCTTGTTGATACGTTACCACTTACCCGACTATTTGTCAGGCCCGCAAGCTCCTTCGGAGTGCGGCCGTCCCACATCCCGTATTTGGGTACACTCGTAGTGCTCGTCACATGCCTAGGTGAAGTATTCTATTGTCAACTCCTCTTGTATCATTCTATGATACTCACCGTAATTCTGGTGGTTTGGTTTTAAAATCCAAGGTTTTAAAAGAAAGGTTATGGTTTTGAAAGAAGAATTTGGGTTTTTGAAATAACCGTTCGGTGCTAAAAGGTTCTTCATGGCATAGCCATGTTTAAGGTCTTCACTAAGTCCAGCTTCTTGCTGACTGGTATGATGTTAAGGCAATGGTTAGGTCGTCAGGCCTTTCCAAGGTTCCATTCTTCCAGGTTTAGGATGTGTGATCTTGTAGTTGCTTCATTGCTGTCACGGTACATTACTATGTACCTGTGGTGTGTTAAAGTTCCTCTACATGTTCCTGTTCTTACTGCACTTGCCGTGGCAAGTGCGTGGTACTGGTGATTTTTGGGTAATCCTATACCGGTCCTGGTACGGTCCCCACTTGTATTAGGTAGTCTTGTCGACTCTTTCTTTAATATATTGACTTATGTTTGGGATACTTGATCTTTTAAGTAATTCCTTAGCGTTCTTGACATTGTTGTCATTGATCGGGATACTTCTCCAATCCTTGGAGATTCCCTTTTGATTTGGTTTGTGTTTTTCCTTGTCGCTCGTTCCCACATGGTTACCGTGGTTATTGAACCTTGGCTTGCCTAGGCACTACTTCCGTAGTCCTATCGGATTATATCCCGTGAATGTTCATGTAGCTGTTTGAGCTATGTTGGCCAGGTATTGTAACCTTTTGTCGTTGTAGTTTTGAAGTTATCCGCTCCCGACTATGTCCTTAGTCATCTAGCTTGCCGTTGGTGGTATTTTTTAAATATTACAGCCCCGTAGACTTATGTCTCGGGTTTTGTTATTGTTCCTTGTTCTGCTCCGTGGCACGCTTAGTGCTTCTTTTCCTGCTGTTGGTTGGCTAGCCAGGTTTCGTGACTGCTAAGCATGTCGCCCCATGCTGTTGTAAGTTGTAGTCTCCTTATGGTTGGAGTATTCGTTCAACCGCTATTAAGTGCGGGTATTGTTGTCCAATCGGAATCCATCTCCGGGACTTCCAGTTCTTGGAATCTTCTATATGTCGGTTCTTGTTTACTGTGTGGTGGTTTCACAACTGCCAGATCGGGTTTTCCTGAGTATGAGAGGACTTTCCTTCTCTCTGGCGTTCTTTCCCAAGTTATACAGTGGGTTCGCGGAGGGCGGGTCTGGTATTGTAGGTATCCGGTACTCACCGGGAGTTCCTAACTAGCATATCTCTAATGCTAACTGAAATACCCTGAACTTAAATATGGTGATTAAAATACTTTAATATGGTATTTAAGGGCCTAATAGTGCCTAAGTAATTTTGGTAAGGAAAATAAATCCAAAAGGAATGAGAAAACACTTTAAAAGCGAAAAACGCTAAATAAGCGTTAAATAACCATAGGAGGTATGAGACCTCGGTTAGTGTATATATGGATTCCTAGCGCTTAATAAGACCAAAATAATATATGGGAACAACTCCCGAAGAAAACAGAACCAAATAATGTATTAAAACGCTAATAGAGCTTTAGCGCGCGTTTTTCGAGAAAACCCGAAAACATGATTTTAAAGGGTCAAACGAACCCGTAAAAATTATAAATCATTAAATAACAATAATTAAGCATTAATGGGAGCTTAATAACCAATAAAATTAAAGAAACGAGAAAATTCTAGAAAACGGCCCGGTTAGTGAATAGTACCTAAACCGGGCAAAATAATGGGCGTTTTCTGTAAAAGACAAAAAACGCTCCAACTAGTAATACATGTGGGGGCCGGTTTTAATGGGTTAATTAACCCCTCCCTCACACACACTCACAACTAACAAATAAGTAAATCAAAAAGTAAAAAGTAAAAGTATAAAAAGTAAAAAGGGGGCTCTCTCTCTCACTCATCATTCCCTCATCTCTTTCCCATCTTCTCCTTCCCCCACCGATTTCTCTCTCCTTCTCCCCTTGGCTGGTGATTTTTGAGAGCTTCAACACCCATCCATGGCTTCTCCACTTCTCCTCCATGCTCTAGCCACATGTAGCTCCAAATGCAAAACAATTACATATTCAAACTCCCCTCATCATCCTCTACACTTCTCTCTTTTCGAAATCTCAAAATGAGAAAGTTCATCTCCATGGGTTTTGCCCATTTGAAGAGAAAGTGGTACCAAATTAAAGCTTGGAGTCTCCTCTCTTCATTAAGGTAAAAATCTCCATAAAAGATTCAAGTTTTCTCCACCTTCTTTTGGTAGCCGATTTTTGACCCTCTGTAATGCCTTATTTTTTCTCTCTTTTGAGCTTCAATCAACCTTGCAATGGTGGTGGAATCACCTTGTTGAACCAAGGGCTAAAACCCCTCCTAAAACACTCTAAAGGTAAACCCTAGAAATCTTGCCTTAAACATTTCAATGAACTAGCATTAATTTAAGGGTTAGTATATTAATTATACCTGTTTGTGTGCTTTGGGTGATGGGAATGGAGTTTGGAAACTCCATTCCCCATATAGCCGATTTGTGCAAGAAAGAGAGGAAGATGAGAATTGGAAAAGAAATGAAGGAAAAATAATCTCAAGGTAAGAGCTCCTTCTTAATGCTTAATTTTAATGCATTAGAGTAATGGGAACGGGTAAACGAATAAAGAACCTAAACAATTGTATTAGTATTGAGGTGTATGAAGTTTTGAGTATTTGGGAACTAGTAAGTGAATTGTAGGCCTTAGAGCCAAGTATATTGTGAATGAGTATTAGTATTGTTGTTTGATGGAGTATTGATGTATTGAGATGGATTTGTGTTGCTTTGATTGCTAGTAGGACCCTTGTAAGGGTGTGGCTAGATTAGGAATAAAATTGATGAGGAAGTACGTGTGCGGATAAGTAAGAAAAGTACGTGAACTATGGCAAAATTTTAGTAGGAATTGTGCGTTAAGAATGACTTGGTGAATGGGAGATCCAAGGTGTGTATTGGGTTTAGTAGAGATGTTTAGTAGCTATGGAGTAGTAGTTGTAGTAAGAAAATGAAAGAATGTAAAATCTGTAGCAAGAATTGTTGAAATGAATTGGAGAAAACTAGGAGACCTTATGTGCAAGACCTAGCAAAATGAGTGTTGAACTTGAAGAGGTGAGGTAATGCATTGTAGGCCTTAGAAATGGCATTAGGAGATGAAACTATATATGGAGGAAGTAGGAACTAAAATCTGTAGCAAAAAAAAACCTAAGGAGAATTTATAAGTGTTGAAATTGAAATGTAGAGGTTATGTGTGTGAATGAGTATGAAAAGAAGTGAGGAGTTGGTAATGGATTTGAGCATGTTTAGAAGCTTAATTAGGTGCTTAAACATGTGGGATTAAGTGTAGGAACGTTTGGAAATTTATTGGGAAAAGAAAGGAATTGAACAGAGTAAGGAAAATGCAAAATCTGTAACAGACCGGTGATGATCCGGGACTTAGGTCCAGGACCAAGACCCGGACCACCCCCTTTAAACACCCCGAGAGTAGCAAACTGTGCTTGGTCCGGGACTTGAGTTAGGGACAAGGTCCCAGACCATGGTTAAAAATCAGCCGAGAGTGTAGGCAACTAGAGATCGGGACTTAGGAACAGGATAATGTCCCGGACCATAGGAGGAAATGCATTCGAGAGTTAGGACCAATGTTGGTCCGGGACTAAGGACCCGGACAAGGTCCCGGACCAACCAAAATTTGTAAAATTAAGTTTATTAAGTTGAGTTTAAGGAAAGGTAATGAATGGTAATGTTAGTATAAGATAATTAGTACTTAATTAATGATGTTTAAGGGTCATTAAAGGTATAACAAGTTGGAGAAATAGGTGAGAAAGTTGTAAGTATATGGACATTAAGTTAAACCAAAATAACGGGACAACGGGGTAAGTACGGGAGTAATTATTCAAGTACCGTATGAACAAAGTATTAATAACAATGTTTGAAACATCATCAGTGGAACAAGTGTGAGCCAAGAAACAAGGGAACACCTGGTAAAGCTAACCCCGGTGAAAGGTATGATTTTCTCATACCCCGTATGCTAACCGAGTTACGTTGATTTATGTGCTGTATGCCGGCTAATCAAGACTAAAGCATGAAAACAGTTTATTGCCTTTCATTGTATGTCTTGCTGTATGTTGTATGAGCTAACCCTTCTTGATTGATTGTGTGGCTTCACTTAGTGCGTAGACCGACTCATAGATGAGTCTTGTTGTTACTGACTCGTAGTAAGAGTCATGTTGTGAACTAACGGAAATGTAGAAATGCACTAAACTAACGAACCACAAAAACGATAACGCAAACCAATGAACTCACTAGAATGTGAGAGAGTGTACGGGAGTAGTAACCTCCCGATAATGGTAGGAGAGCCGGAATGAACAATCCACAAATAATAAGTAGTGGAAGTATATAAATAACCCCTATTAGAGGAATTAATGTTGGTGCAAGTCATGAACCACGAGAGTAGTAAAGAATGATGAGGGATCTTCAAACCCCTTAGCAACTAGTCGACCCACTATGAGAGGACCCGACTGATGTAAGTAATGTGCCGAACATGAGAGTATTCGATACGTTGGGGGAACCCTTAAATCTGAGAATACTAGACGGTGGCAATTCCTTAAGCTAGTGGAGGTTATCGAGAGAGATACTTCTAGGCTAATCCATGAGATTGTAAGATACTCCAAGAGAGGAGTGTTGGCAATTTGATTACTCCGGTAAAAAAATGGACATTTGTATATCCGAGGAGCTAAGTGTATAGCCTTTGAATTTGAAGGCTCGGTGGTGAGTCTTGTGTATGACTCCGCCAGAGGCCAAAAGTAATGAGCATTGAGTATTGCGTATGTATGAGTAAAGTAATGAGTAAGGAGTAAGTATGAGTATGTAATGAGTTCCGAGCAATGAGTAAGTATGAGTAAGGAGAAGAGTATGGGTACGGAGTATGCGGAGCAAGTGATGAGTACTGAGTAAGAGTAAGTAATAGTAATAGTGAGTATGGAGTAGAGCACGAGTAAATAATGAGTAAGGTAGTGAGTGCAACATGAGTAAAACAACGAGTAAGTAAGATCAAGCTTGGTGGAAACTTTGTGAACGAATAAATAAATGAACGGTTGACTGACAACTTGTCTTCCTTGGTAGGTAACAAACCTTGTATAAGTAAGTAAGTATTGATGATTGTATTGTGCAGTAATAGTATGTATGTATGCATGTAAAATGAACTCCATGTATATCTGACCCAAAGTAGTCGGCGTACCGTGGTTAGAACGCGGTATATGCGAATTTCATATGCAGCAATTTTGCTGAGCCCCTAGGGCAACGTTTTTATTTTTAGAGGTATTCGAAGCCGATCGCCGTTCGAGAGTGTAGGACGGGGCTGCTATGTAAGCATGGGTAGTTGAATTATAGGATTTGTATTTGTATTGTAAAGCGCATTTGGAAGTCCAAACTGTATCGATAATACAAGGATTGTAGTAGACTCGGTATAGTATTGTATTGGAGTTGTATTTGAATTATGGTTGAGTATGCAAAGGAAAGTAAGGTATTGTGTAGAGCACTCGGTATGTTCAATTCATCAGACCGATAGTATGCAGTAGTGTAGCTGGCCTTGTTAGTCACATGGGTGACTAGCGGCATTGTACACCCGCCGTTGTGTATGTATTATCCGTTGCGAATGTAAGTATTGTACAGTAATGACGGTATTAGCGGTAGGGGTGTTACACTAACACTCAGCCCTTAGCCCTAAGCTTCTAATTCCTAACTCGGTATTTCCTAAACTCGGTATTTCCAGTCATCAGAGTGATACTTCGCTCTGATACCACTTTTTGTAACACCCCTATCGCTAATACTGTCATTACCGTCCAATCACAATGTACTTACATACCTTTGCAGTGGATACTTACATGTACAACGGTGGGTGATACAATGCCGTTAGCCACCCACGCGACTAACAAGGCTACTACTACATACAGCAATGGTCTGATGGACCAGAATATCCGAGTACTACACAATTACATACAATCTCCAATTACCATACAAGTACTACCACTTCACATTCAATACAATGCTCCATAAGTTCAATACAATATAATACACCGAGTTGCTAAGATCCTTATACAAATACAATACCTCTTTCGATTTCATACATACTCATTAAGAGTCTACATCTACCCATTCCTCACAAACTACATACTTTCAATACATAAGGTGTACCCCCTTGGTACACTACTACTTCAAGGCTACAAGCCTTCCGCAATTTACTACTTTCTACATTTCCTTCCTAGCTATCCAAACTTAACCGTCGGTCTCGTACTGTGATCATGCCCACTTCGGGTACCTGCACACTAAAAATGTTGCCCCGAGGGGCTCAGCTTTCGCTGCATATGACTTCCGCATACCTCGTTACTAGCGAGGGTACGCCGACCACTTGGTCGAATACATGTAATTCATTTTACAAAATACATACATACATACATACATGCTTCCATTCATATAAAATCAATACTACACAAGTAATTCATACATACAAGGTAGTCCATACAGGCCAATTGATACTTACTTCCCTTTCCTGTCATACGTGTACACAATACATACTCAATACATACACATTCCATACTCAATACATACACATTCCATACTCAATACATACACAATATCCAGTACTTGTTAGCTTCATTTGTCCACCCGGGTTAATCGGGTGGAGATTACTCTTTTACTCGGGGTCAATGACTTACACCATCCAAGACCATTACTCATACAATACTTACTTTACTTACTACTTACTCAAGTCACGTCGTCGGGACCTCCGGCCTGGGGACTACTCTGTCCCACCACCGGGATTTACTTGGTTCACTAATCCAAGATGCTACCCATTTAAGGGGTTTGGGCTGTGGACCAGCTTAAGAACCAGGAACCGGATCCAACCTCTTGTGTCTCCTCATCCTCACGCGTGGCCGAAACTATATCAGACTTCTACTCATTCCAATTTACTCAATACTTACTTTAGGAGTTAGGTAGTTAGGAATTAGTAGAAGTCATTCACATACAAGCCACACAATAATACATTACTCCCATACACATACTCACAAGGTATAATACAATACACAAATACACTACAAGATACATACACACTTCATCTTCATCTATTCATTTCATGAATTATACAAACTAAATGTTCAAGGCAATATACAAGAACAAATATAATACAAGCACAAGTAAGTGCATTAAAGTCCAATTGATGCATTTATCTTATTTAGGTGATCAAATAAGCACACAAATCGGGGTAACTAGGTTAGGATACAGAGTATGAAGAAATCATACCTTGCACCGTTGATTTGGACTCACCGACTCCTCTTCGGTGTTCGACTATTCGAATCCTAGCATATACATAGAGTTGGGTGGTTAATTATCTTTAATTGACTTTACTCATTACCTTCCCTAATGTTTCCCAGTTATACTTACTAACTCATTGTTACTTAAATACATTTACTTATGTTACTTACTTATAATTATTTTCTAAGCTTGTTTATAGCCCTAATGACCTTTAAACATCATTAATCATGTCTTAATTATCTTTACCATCATTACCCATCATTACCCTACCTTAGAATGGCTTTAAAACATATTCTGTGTAAAATTTGAGGTGGTCCGGGTTACAGTCCGGGTTTACAAACCCTGACCACCACCTTGGGCAAACTCTCGGGTAAGAAAATCGCCTGGTCCGGGTTTGTGTACTCCTTTACAAATCCGGACCACATGTATTGATAAGCCTCAAGTATGATTTAGGGGTGGTCTGGGTTAGTGTCCTAGTTTGTAAACCGGACCGCTCCTTTTGTATAACAGTCTGTCGAGTTTTTATGCTGGTCCGGGTTTCTGTATTGGTTTACAAACCTGGACCAGTTGTAGTTTTACAAATTATGTAAGTTTTGAACTTGTTCAACTCCAAAATTCTACCAATCTCTTCCCCAATATTCCTACATATAATCTAGGGTGTTTTGACCCTAATTAGGCAATCAAAACTAACCTAATCCATCTCTATACAAATCTGTTACAAAACACCATTCACTGTCAAATTTTCTCCCCTGTTACAGTTTCTTCTTCCACAATTGCTACAGATTCTTCCTTTAACCTTTACTATTCAATACTCCCTCTACTAATGCTACTCCTAGCATCCTCAATGCATTACCTTTATCCTAGTTCCATCCCATTACCTAGCTCTTCTCCAAATATGTTACAAAGTACTAAACTACTCACTTAAACTCTCCAAATACACCTAGTTACCACCTAGGTTATCCCTTCTTCTTCCACATCTAAGTCCTCCAATTCCATACAAATTTGGACAGAGGTTTCCCTATATTTTTAACATTGCCCACATATATTCTCAGCTCACACATTCATTCTAATTCCCATATCAAGTCACACATCATTCTACACACCATAACACAATATTTTTCCTGCACATACACATACTTTACCCAATGTTTTACCAAGCTTTTAAACATCATTTAAACCTTCAAAACTGTTACATTACCTTTCCTCATTATACTACAACCTACTTATCACTCATTTCCATATACACTACTTATTTCCAATACTCAAAACTGTTACACTACACCATACAAATCCAACTCAAGGTGAGGCATTTACCTTGTGATTTTAATTTCTATTTCTTTCTTTCCCTTCTCTTCCTTTCTTCTTCCTCTTCCTTCATTTCCTTCTTTCTCTCGGTTTCAAATGGAGTCCACACTCCAATACTACAGCCCACACCAGTACACAAAATTCTAGCTTAGCATTCATTCTTAACTAACCCTAGAATTTAGATGTGTTTAGGGTTTAGAAAGAGCATTACCTTCCAACCAATGAGTGAGGTCCTTGGTTAGCAAGAGAGTGAGATTCCTAGCCCATGGAAGAAGCCAAAATCTGCTGGAAACAAGGAACAAGACAAGGGTTCAACATGAATTTCGTTTTGCCAACAAGGGCTAGAAAAAGGTGAGTATTCAAGATTATTTTACCTCAAAATAATAAGGAGATGAAGGTGCTTCCAATGGTGGTCTCAAACCTTCAAATGGAGAATACCCATGGAGATGAAGATGGGTGTTTTCGATTTTTGAAAGGAGAAAGATGATCTCCTTTGCAAGGGGAATTCAATGGTGTAATTTTTGTTGCATTTGAAGAAGGATTGAGCCTTCAGCAAGAGGAGAGAAGAGGAGGGCTGTGTGAGGGTTGTAAAATAGCCATGGCTGTCACAAGAGGTAAGAAGAGAAATTAGAGAAGAAGGAGGGAGTGCAGTACGTGAGAGAGGGGAGTAGAGGTGAGAGAGTGTGAGAGTTCCCTTTTACTTTTTCCCCCCTTTACTTTTTGACTTTTCATTTAATTAGCTAGTTTGTGTGAGTGTGTGTGTGTGAGAGCTTATTTAGCTCTTAAAAACCGGCCCACACATTAATACCAGTTGGAGCGTTTTTCATCTTTTACAGAAAACGCTCGTTATTTTACTCGGTTTTGGTACTATTCACTAACCGGGCCGTTTTTCGGAATTTTTGTTTCTTTGATTTTATTGGTTATTAAGCTTCCATTAATGCTTAATTATTGTTACTTAATTATTTATAATTTTTTACGGGTTCGTTTGATCACTTAAAATCACGTTTTCGGGTTTTCTCGAAAAACGTGCGCTAAAGCTCTATTAGCATTTTAATGCATTATTTGGATCCGTTTTCTTCGGGAGTTGTTCCCATATATTATTTAGGCCTTACCAAGCCTTTAGAATCCAATATGCTAACCGAGGTCTCAAACCTCCTATGGTTATTTAACGCTTATTTAGCGTTTTTCGCTTTTAAGCGTTTCTTTATTTCTTTTGGATTTTTTTTCCTTTCCAACATTACTTAGGCGTTATTAGGCTCTTAAATATGGATTAGAATAATCTTAATCACTATATTCAGGTTTGGGGTATTTCAGTTTCAACACAAGAAATTCTCAATTTTGACACATATTTGTGTCAAAAATTAGGAATCAACATAACGCCATAGTGTTGAGTTTAATATCATTGAAAAAATATTATCAACGCAAATAGTTAAGATTTCTACAAAACAATGCATTGAAAGAATATAAACTAACAGAAAATTGCGTCGTAAATGACATTTTCCACTCAAATGATATTATTGATATACGACGCAAATATTGCGTCGAAAAAGTATATAATTTCAATAAAAAAACCTGAAATAACTATCAAAACAACAAAGCATTGAGGTAGTAGTTAGACACATGTCTACAAATACTTAATTCAATCCCATCTTCAAATTATAAAAAAATGGTTATATAATCCCATATAACACCAAAGACTGGAACATGGGTGACATTTATTAGTCAAGTCTTCATTCAAAACACTAACAACTAATCTGGTCAAGCTTTCTGGTTTGTACTCCGGTGTGTTGTGAGCCCTCCCTACACAATCAGTAGAAAATAAAGTACAATAAACAATAACCCAACATAAAACACACTCCTCATGTTTACTGTAATCTTCCAACAACCAGATTACTCCTAATAATGACAACACTTCTCATGTTTATTATAATCGTCCAACCAGTTACATATGTATATTCACTAGATCACCATTTCATGCATTAACAGCTGGATCACCACTAAAATAACAGCAACAATTAAAAACAGTTCACCACTAAAACATCAGCAATAGATTCAACTAAAAACAACAATTTGATCACCACTGTAACAGCAACAACAAAATCAATTAAAAACAGATCACCGCTAAAATAGCAGCAATAGATTCAACTAAAACAGCAATTCGATCACCACCGTTACAGCAGCAACAAAATCAATTAAAAACAGATCATCACTAAAACAGTAGCAACATATTCAACTAAAAACAGCAATTCGATCACCACTGTAACAGCAATAACAAAATCATTTAAAAACAGTTCACCACTAAAACAGCAACAAAAGATTCAACTAAAAACAGCAATTCGTAATGTTAGGAACATCTTCACCACTAAAAAAGCAGCAAAAGATTCAACTAAAAACAGTTCACTACTAAAACAGCAGCAAAAGATTCTGCCTTCAACCTCACCTGAAAATGATGCAATACATCTCTCTCCTAGTTTAGTAGTAGCATTATTCTTGGTGGTGAATGGTTTGACTGGGTTTTTAGAGTTTTAATAATAAAAAAGCTATTTATGCTAGGATTGTTTTTATCGGACATATCCATCAGTTATCCCCTATTAGCTATCTGCTGTTAGCTAAACCAAAAACAGGGACGTTATCTTCATTTTCTGCTGCAGTCAGTACTGATTGCATGGGAAATACAGCAGAAAAAGCAGCACATGACTATATGATAAGTGTGAAACATATAGACTTTTAGGGTTTAAATACCTTATAACTTGCAACACTTTAGGCAATGTTTCCCACTTGCTATGTGAATTTTGTTGGATTTATGTTTTGATATGAACTGATATATTTTAAGTATGAAATGCAGAAAAAGGCCTTGGAATCACATAGTACACTTCAAAAGCTTCGCAAAGCAACAAACGGGGATCAAATCGGAGCTCAAACGAAGAATCTGGAGCTTGTCGAAGTTTGCAAAGAAAGAAGAAAAAATACACACGTCCGGACGCAACACATGTCCGACCCTATAGGTCCGGACGCAAGTCCGGACACATGTCGATGAAGAATTTTTTGTACAGTGTCGACATGTCCGAACCAGTAGGTCCGGACACTGGTTCGGACATGTCGGTAAATTCAGCGTACAGGAGCCAATCGACATGGTATGAAAGGATAAAATTATTTTATCCTTTCACACACCTCTTCCACCGACTTACCCTTCTTTTTTATCCCAATATAACTATAAATACACCTATAACCCTCCATTAAAACACACACCATTCACTACCACATAACATATCAAATTCTTCCTCCATTTTCCACAATCCATTCACCTAGATATTAGACATCCATCTCATCCCATCATCATCCACAAAAACCACTGCGTTGTTATTCTGTCCAACCTCTGTCCAACATATTACCAGTTAATATGTGAGGCTAAGAGGATTTACTCTGGGTGAAGGTTAATTTATAGTCTGTTTAATTATGTAATTATGTTTTTACAGGTTTAATTAAATACAGTTTGTTACGATTAAAGCTTATCTCTCGCCTTTTTATAAATTTCATGAATTTATTAAAATGCTTTACTAAATCTATTTTGATCAGATCCATGATAAATAGATAGGTTAATTAAGCCGTAAATCAGTAGAAAGCTTATTATGATTTAATAAGTTAGTATTTTTGGACGCAAATATAATTTCTCATACTTAATCCATTTACATGTGTTTTGCTCAAATCTGGATTAGACCGCATGTTCTGGTAAACGAGTTCTTTTGAGTCTATGATTTAGTCCTCAAGATAATAACAGGAATTTTGCCAAACTATTATAATAAAACCGGTAGACATAGCATAAAAGAGCAGACTATATAAACCTGAACCCAGAGTCCCGTTTAATTTATCTTTTACTCAGTTTATTTTATCTTTCCTTTTTATTTATAAAAACAAGTCAATTAATCCCCCCTTTTAGTGACACCGCTTAGGAATTAGATAATTCCCCTTTAGTCCCACGGTTCGATATCCGGGTCGCTTCCACTGTACTATACTACTGCGACCGGGATTTGTTTGCAGCCCGTAAGTTATTTTGAGTTTTTTATTTCTTTTTCATTTGTTTCAAATACGTCAGCTCCAACCACTCACATTATACTGTCTTCAAAATGGCGCCGTTGCCGGGGACTTGATTTTTTGGTCCCTAAGCCCCGGATAATTCACCTATTATATTATAATATTTTGTTTCTATAATATTCTGTTTTCTTTTATTCTGTTAATATTTTGTTTAAATATTTTGTTTGCTATATTGATTTTGTTTCATAATTCAGTCTTATTTTTATTTTGTCATTTTTTTATTTATACTAATTTCTGTCATTTAATTATTCCAACAATTTAAATATCGTATTAATTACAATTATTTATTTTTCCAGTCATTTAAAATTCCTGTCATTTATTTTCTAGTTATTTAAGTTTTCATTGTCCTTTAAATTTCAGTAATTTAATTTCTATCATTTAAATTCTGTCATTTAAATTTTCAGTCATTTAATTTTATGTCATTTAAATTCCAGTCAATTTAATTCCAGTTCTTTATTTTCTAGTCATTTAAATTACTATCATTTAAATTCCCTTGTTATTTAAATTCCAACAATTTAATTCTGTCATTTTTCTTTATTTAATTTTCATTTACTTAACTGTATTTATTTCTATTTCTCTTAAGTTTATTTAATTTCGGTTTATTTAATCTGTTAAAAAAAATAATAGAAAGAAAAAAAATATAAATCTAAAAATCTAAAAAAGAGATTTCATTAACTGTTGAGCAGTTTCAAATTCCCAGTTTCTTTTGCTGTTTTGAGTGGTGAATGCCTATTACCAGGTCACACAGCCTTCCGGTCAATATTATTAATCATACGGTTAGCTACATCCCTGAGATCAAGACAACCTTTCTGCGCACTTTAAGGCAGAGACGATCTCAACAAAACACAACCACGGTGATAGAATCTAACCAGGAAGCAGATATGACATCTTCACCAGCTATAGTTCGTAACATCAACAGGCCATCTAATCAAGGACAACAGCCCGCCATCATCCTCCCCACCTTACCCAATCCAAATACTATGAGTGGCAAAAGCCGAAGCCATATCATCAGATCCGATGTGTAAAGGAGTTAGGCATGTTCGATGGCTCTAGTCCTGACGAAGCTCTGTTGCATGTCACCAAGTTTCTGCAACATGCCAGCAGTCTAGCCGCGACCAACGCTGTACTTCAGTACGCAAGACTGTCCCTATTCCCTCACAGCCTGACGGGAAATGCGAATAAATGGTACCACAGCCTGACACAAGTTCCATTGGTACTTGGGATGATTTGGCCACCAAGTTCTAAGACAAGTTCCTGCCCCCAAGCCGAACGTTAGAAATGATTGCAGAGATCTACAATTTCAAGCAGCCAGGGTCAGAGAATATTTGTGAAACTTGGGACCATTTCAAAGGACTGCTGCTGACGTGTCCTCACCATGGTCTTAATAAAGAACAATTATCTCAATTGTTCTACAAAGGCTTAATCAATCAATGCAAAACAATGGTACTGTCTTCCTTAGGTGCCGACATTTTAAAAAAGCCAGGTGAACAATTCCTGAATGGGATAGAATCCCTCTGTGAAGAAATCAGAGACTGGGCTATGGGCGGATCAAGAGGCGGCACTCCAGGCTTATACCACGTAGGAGAAAGTGACAATAAGTTCGACCAGCTGATGAGTAGCCACGAGCAACTCATGGAGAGCAATGCGCAGCAGGCGACGAAGGTAAGCACCCTGCAGAAAGTAGTTGAGCAGATGGCCATGAACTCTTATCCCCAACAAGCAAAGTCGATGACTTCTCGATCATCTACAACTCCTCCAGGCTATGCTCCTCTATCCCTATCATCTCCTGATCTTTCTTGTATGCAATGTGGTGGGCCACACGATTATGAAAAATGCCCCCAATTACAAGAATTAAAAGCAGCAGAGGAAGCAATCTTTGTTAGCAACAATTTAGGATACAGACAACCATGGCAGTGCAACATGCACCCCAATTTTCAAGGAGGCCAAAGGCAGTATCAGCAACCGCCTTATGGCAATGATGCTTCTTCAAACCGACTGACTCAACAACCTTCAAATCTTGACTCTAGAATGTCCCAAATGCAGGAGATGTTTAAAGCAATGATGAGTAAGACCCGAGACACGCAAGATGATGTCACAGCCTTTCGTAAAGACCAAAAAGCCTTGCAATCCTAAATCCAACAACTTCTCATCCAACAAAGACCTCCTGGCCAACTCCCCTCACAAACCAATCCAAATCCACGAGAGTATGCAAACACAATTCATGTAGTGGACCAACCCATCACACTAGCTCAAAGGGAGCAACAACCCGAGAGTGAAATGGTCCATGAAGTGAAACATCGGGCTGAGGAAGAATACCTCGACATGAACGAACTGAAGCTCTATGCCAAATTAGTTGAGATAAATGAAATGATGGAAGCACAAAACCTTGCATCGCAGCAACCGGAGAGCGAAATGATTCATATAGTGGACGACTTTACTGAGGATTTGAGTTACTCTCTATCACCACCCCCGTTCGAACCTGAGCAACCGACATCAAACCTTCTGCTTGAGCTTGAAGACAAGCCATCAGAGGACAACTTCTACCTCAACTTCGTGGAGTCTCCTCCCTCTGAAGTCAACTACCGTTATCTTCCCTCCTTCTCTGTGCTATACCTAGAAAATGAGGATAGTTACATCCTTAAAAATGAAGAGGAGGAAATGCTCGCTCCCGCCAGGACATCCAAACAAAACGCTACAATCAACTTCGAGGAGCCACCTCCCTCTGAAGTTGAATTCAATCAGGGCTCTTCCTATGAGCCTCTCCAAGAAGATGAGGATATATACACCCTCAATTTGAGAAGGATGAGCCATCCAACTTTGATCTTCATCTGGAGGATCACGGCCTTCCCCTCTTATGCACCAAAGAAGTAGGGTGGAAACTTGAAGTTAACTCGCTAAGTGAGAAAACCACCTTCCCAATTGATCCAGGATCAGAATTTGAAGATAGAATTCACCCCGAAGTTCTCCCTACACCATTCAACGCAGTTAAGGATGTCTTCATCCTTAAAATTGAAGAGGCGTGTAACACCCCAAGTACAACCATACACTTAATAACAAAATTGCAGCGGAAAACTTAACTCATCACTTTACTTAACTTACCGGTGTTACACGCCGTTAGCCACCCACGTGGCTAACAAGGCTAATACACGTACATTGTATCGGTCTGATGGACTAGATTCCGATGAAATACCCCGGAATTAAAAATAGAGATTAATTAGGCTAATTAAATATTTTAAAGCTTAATTAGTCCTAAATAAATATGTAGGAACGATTCCCGAAGAAAACGGATTCGTAAAACGAGTTAAAAACGCAAACGAGCTTTAAAACGCGCTTTTCGAGAAACCGGGGAAAATATGATTTTAAACGGGTTAAATTAACTCGTAATAATTATAGTTAGTTAAATATCTGTAATTAGACCATAGTGTGGGTCTAGAGCTATTAAAATTAATTAAAAGGCAAAATTCCGGAAAATGGACCCGGTAAATGAATAGTGTCTAAACCGGCAGACGAAACGCGTTTAATTCGAAAAGACGAAAAAACGACCCGGGCTATTAATTAATGTGGGCCGGTTTTAATTAATAGGTGTACACCCATTAATAGCTTGCTAGCTATTAAGTAATAACAAGACAAATAAATAAATAAGTAAAGTAAATAGTATAAAGTAAAAAGTAAAATAAAATACTTACCTCTCACATTCTCCTTCTCATTTCACGATTTGCTCCAGAGACTTGCAAACTCCTTCTTCTTCCTCTGTAAGTCGCGACACGAACAGCACCCAAACCCTCTCCTTGTATCACTATTAACTTGCTCATTCCTCCACCGAATCACATGAAATTGGTACCGTTGAACTCGTCTCGGTGAGAGCTTCGATCTCCACCCATCAAAGTTTCGATTCCTCCATTTTCATCTCCATGGACATGGGAGCTTTTGAAGCTTGAAGAGTAGATTTCAACCCTTCTTCTCTTCCTTAGTGCCTTAAGGTATATATAAGTAAGTATTTATACCATTTCAAGCTTATTCTACCATTTGTGAGACTTTTTCCCTCACGTTGGAATTTCCCTCATCTCAGTCGGAACCGTGAGTTTTTGTGGGGGTTGGAAAACTTCTCCAATCGATTGCCAATCCAACCATTTGGGTTCTCCAAGGTAAAATCTAGATTAAACTTTGTAAACTAGCTCTTAAAATATATATTAGGTTTTATAGAGGGAAAAGTGAATTGATTGTGGTATGTGTGATGGGCTGCGGTTGTAGTTGGCAATCCAAAACCCTTGTGTGGTGTGGAAAACAAGAGGAGAAAGAGGGAACAAGATAAAGAGGAAGAGGAGGAGTGAAAACTGAAAGTGAAACAAGGTAAAAAGCTTACCTTGTATTGGTTTTAGTTCCTTGTGAAATTGATGTGGGTGTTGAATAAATAACCTTGAGTTTGTGTAGCCTCGGTACTGCAATATTGTATTTGGAACAGAAGGTATTAATGTGTTGAGTGTGAAATTAAACCTTGAAGTTAAGTTGTTTTACATATGTGAGCAAATGGGATTTTGTTGTGTTATATGTGTTTAAACCAAACAGGTGGGAGATGTGTGTTGTGAACTTTTGTAGTGTGGTGAAAATGATTAGTGAAGTAAATAGGTGCTGTCAAAATTCACCTAGGATGGATAGTTTGAGTGTGCTGTTAAAGGAAGAAGAAATTAGGTTGTTTAAGAGGGTTAAGATGAGTGGTTATTGTTTAGAGAGCCCAACTAAGAAGAAGAGTGTTCTATGGGGAAAATGATGTCATTTGAGAGTTAGGTATGGCATCGGTATGTGAGGTTTGAAGGGCTTAATGAGGAAACTAAAATCTGTTACAAAACTGATAGAAAACAAGTGGGAAAGCTAGTTTGTAAGTGTAAAAGAACCTAAGTGAAATTAACTAGATTGGTGAGTGTACTTGGTGCTTGGTTTAAGGTGGTTTAGGAGGGTAATTAGGCACTAAAACATGAGGATTTTAGTTGGTGAAGATTGGTTAATTAATGGGCAAGAGATAACATGTAACAGAGTTGTAAACTGTTAAAATTCTGAAATCTGTAGCAGGGTCCGGGACTTAGGTCCTGGACCAAGTCCCGGACCACCCCTATTTTTACCCCCGAGAGTGTTCTGCTTGTTTGGTCCGGGTCCTAACCCCATGCCCAAGTCCCGGACCATATATACCTTACAACCCGAGAGTTCCCTGCTTGTTTGGTCCGGGACCTAACTTCATGCCCAAGTCCCGGACCATACACAATTTGTTAGCCGAGAGTTTGAACCATGGTTGGTCCGGGACTTAAGTCCCGTGTGAAGTCCCGGACCAGACCAGAAATAAAAAAAAATAGTTTTAAGTGGTTTAAAAGCTAGGGAATGGTTTGGTAATGATATTATAGGTTAATTAGCACTTGACTAATGACACGTGAAGGTCATTAAGGGCTTAAACAAGATTAAGAGAAAATGTGAAACATGAACTTGTGTGATTTAAGCTTGAAACGTAATGACTAAGTGAGTAAAGTACGGGAAACGTTAGTGGAGTAACGTGTTAGGTTAATTATGGTTAATTGACCTCCCGAATTAATGTATGTTATAGGACCCGATTAGTAGGACTCCGAGAGAGTAAGTCAACGGGCAAGAATCGACGGTGAACGGTATGGTTTTCTCATGCCCTGTATCCTAACTTGGTTACTCTGATTTGTGTGTTTGTGTGTTTATATGCAATCACCTAAACAAGATTAAATGCATGAATGTGTTATTGGTATTTCCTTATATGTTGTGTGCTTGTCTTTGCACCCAAAGAACTATGTCCTGAAAGACTAGTTTGTATAATTCATGAAATGTTTGGATGAGAAGAATTCTTGTGTTGAGTTGACTCACTAACACACTAACCTTCTGACTTACCTAATTTGGAAATGGTAACTGAAGTTGAGAGGAGACCGATAGAGTGTCGGCCACGCGTGAGAATGAGGAAGCAAGAGAGTTTGCTTACCGAGTTCTGACCTAACCTTCCTACCATGGTTCCGAACCGTAAGGTCGCAACCCGGGGAAGTAAGCCAAACCTAAAGCCCGGTGGTGAGTTGTGGTGTGTATGCTACTTCTCTGCCCGGAGGTCACCCGACTTAACTGAGTAATTATTTCAGGAGATGAATAATGGTAAGTGTGGATCATGTCTTGTGTGAGACATATGATCAAGAGATAAGAGATATGAGCATCCGTCTAACCCGGATGAGAACCTGGCTAACACGAGAAGAGGTGTGAATCTTGAGGGAGAACCTCAAGGCTTCAGTGACCAATGTGTGGATGACTTGTAATGTTTCCATTGTGTGATGTGCCCTGTGTGTGGGTATTGTTTTTACTTTAATATATTGTTGATTATAATAGCATGCTTGTTGAATAATAAAGAACCGCATGTTAGCGACCAAGTAGTTGGCGTACCCTCGCTAGTACGTGGGGTATGCGATTACCATATGCAGCTTTAGCTGAGCCCCCTCGGGCACCATTTTTTTCTTATTCTTACAGGTACACGAGACGGTTGCTAGTTATGGAGTCCGAGATGTTGTGCTTTGGTTGTTAGTAGTAGATGGGGGGCGGTGTACCGAGTTGTACATGGGCTTGTTGCCATAGTATAGTCGGTGTACTATGAGGTACACCGGTTGCTTTTGTTAGGAGGAAACACGGAGTAGTTGTGTGACTATAAACTTGTATTCTTTTGGCGGGCTGTGAGCCCTGATGTAAATACTCTTAGTACTCGGTAATCAGGTGTTGTTTGTTATGTAAATTAAGTTGGTATTTCTTTTATCAGACCGGGACTGTAGTTGTAGTTGTTTGGATCCGGTAACCATATGGGTGGTTATCGGTATTGTATCACCCTCGGTAGTTAACGTTTTTCCGCTGCGATTAGTTTAGTGTTCGTGACGTTTAGACCGTGGTTAGAGGAATTATCGTAAGGGGTGTTACAAAAATGGTATCAGAGCGAAGCCTCGCTCTGATAGAAAGAAATACCGAGTGTAGTGATTACCGAGTTAGGAAACCTAACCTTGAATGACCGTTAATGATAACGGATACCCTTTTAACGTCTGTAATGGCGATACAAATGATTAATTCTAGATCATTTGGTCGCATCACCTGATGTAAACTGTTACTTGCTCAGATGTCAGGAAGAGGCCGTGGTAGAGGCCGGGGCCGTGGGGAGACGGCGAGGAGCCAGAGCCACAGACGATAGCTGAGATCGTCGCGGCCACGGTAGCTCAGATGCTACCACAAGTTATTGCGGCTGTACAGCAGACACAGCAGAACCAGCAGACACAGGCTGAACCGCCCCCACCCCCACCACCCAGAGAGACGAATTGGGTGAAAGCTGTAGCTGACCTACGACCCGCTTGCTTCAAGGGTGAGAGCGACCCAGCTAAGCTCGAGGCTTACATCTCCGAGATGGAGACGGCCTTCGAGACCCTCGAGGCTCCTGCTGGAGTGAGGGTGAGGATAGCTGCCTATTACTTGAAGGGTGCCGCTATGGACTGGTGGAAGCTAGTCAAGGGCGAGCACGTCGCTGACCCTGCATTCGACTGGAATGCCTTCACTGCTCTCCTGCGTTCCAAATACTACCCCGAGCATGTGAAGACAAAGAAGCGGCTCGAATTAGATGCTCTGAGGATGACGGATAAGATGACCGTCGACGAGTACTATACCACCTTTACTTCTATCCTTCGACTGCTACCCGACCTTGGGTATACCGGTCAGGTTTTGGTCGACCGCTTCTATGGCGGCCTGAGCCATCGCCTCCGGTATGGCATGGGATACACCCGGTTCACCTCTCTACAGGTAAACGACGGTTTGAGTTTTAATGCTTTAGCTAATATATTAGTGCCCTTCATGTGTAAGAATACCAACTAATGTCCTTATATCAGGAGTGTTACCATGCCGCATCGAGAGTTGAGATTACCGTCCAGCTAAGGGACGAGGAGAATGCGCAGAAGCGCAAGATCAGCAACAAGGGCTCTGGCTCTGGTGAGCAGACCCAAGGGAAAGGATGGGGGAGGAAGAAAGGGAAGTACACCCACCACCCGACCCAAACCCAGAAGTCTACCACTGAGGAGAGCGGTGCCCATGCTGAGAAGGGCAAGGCAGCTGAGCCACTACGGCTCGCCTATTCCGCGCCGATAGCAGCGAAGCCGCTGAGGTCTCACCCACCTAAGGGTAAGATTCTCGAAAACCGGCACTTGTGTGTTCCTAGGCTTAGTATACCGAATTTTGCTAACTCTCAATGCTTCAGGTTCTGGATCTGGCTCTGGCAAGGGCAACTCTGATGGGCGGGCCTACAGTTGCAAGTATTGCAAAAATGACCACCCCGGCACTGATTGCCAGGGAAGAGAGGTCAGGTGCTATAGCTGCCACAAGATGGGGCACCGTGCCTATGAGTGCCCTGCCAAGAAGGGCAACAGCCAGGAGTTCAAGCAGAGAGAGGGCAAAGAGGTAGCCGCTGGTGATACCCAGACCCAGCATGGCCAGCAGGGGCAGGGAGCTAGAGGTGCTCAGAAAGGTGCACCGCAGAGACAGTCCGCCCCCCATCATCATAGATCGCTCAGAGGGAGCTGGTCAGAAGACCGGTTCAGGTACTTTCATACACCTTTAATCCTTGTGAGCTTGACTACAGTCTTAGTTACCTGCATCAGTGAATGACAGAGAACTAACATATAGTTAGAGCATGAATTGACTAACAAGACTAGAACTTATAAGTTGAACTCACCACTTAGGGACCTTCCACATCTGCTATCCTATACCGACTGAACCGACCCTTGAAGAGTCCGACATCACCACACACCACTACACCATCGACCAGTGTCAGGTTATCCGCCCAGGTATGTTATTATTAAGGGGATACCTGACACCCGAAGCTCAAGTCGCCATTATCCGACGATGTAATGAACTCGGAGCAAGCCCAGGAGGATTTTACACACCAGAATACCCCGGAGGAGCAAGAATGAAACTAAAGATGATGTGCATGGGGAAGGATTGAAATCCTTATACCCACACCTACCACAAACAGCGAGCAGGTGACGAAACAACACCACCCAAAATACCTGGAGAATTCCAAACGGTTGTTACACAAGCCGTAGAGATTGCACAACAGCTTGAAGCTGATCCGGTACCTGCACTTGAAGCAGATATTTGTATTGTCAACTTCTACCAAGAAGGAGGACGACTTGGTTTACACCAAGATAAGGACGAGACAGCGGGATCCCTTGAAAAGGGAGTGCCCGTAGTGTCTTGGTCCATTGGTGACGACGCCGAATTCCTGTATGGCGAGCAGAAGCGTGCAGACCGCGCGGAGAAGATTACCCTTAGGTCAGGAGATGTCTTGGTCATGGGTGGCGAGTCGAGAATGTTGTATCACGGTTTCAAGAGGATCAAATTGAATACGGCACCATCGACTGTGATTAATGCCACACATGAAACCAGGGCGCCTGAACCTCACCTTTAGGAAATATTAGTCATGTAATCCCATGTAATACCCTAGTAATGTTGTAACAAAACACCATGTGTACCATGAATGGTATTATAATAAAGCAGTGTCTTTATCAATCTTTCTACTTGTATTTTACCATCGAACTCATAAAGCTTATGAATAATTAGGTCGTGGACTCGGTACGGAAGGTAGCCTGAGTATACTTACTGAGGCACAGGCCGGTGAAAGCGGCACGATCCTCACGGGTACCTTTCCGGTGAATGGCATTGATGCCTCCGTGCTATTCGACTCCGGCGCCTCTCATACCTTTGTCTCGCCGTCATTTGCGAGAAGGTTGGGGGGCTAGATGCGGGTGAGTTACCCGACTTTATGGTGACACTCCCATCGAAGGAGCGAGTGCGTTGCACGAAGTACTACCGAGATGCCACCATCCGAATCAGGGGCGAGCAGTTCCCCATATCCTTCATCGAATTCAGTGGTCTTGGCTTCGACTTGATAGTTGGGATGAATTGGTTGGAGCGGCATAAGGGGAGAATCCTTTGTGCCGAGCATAGATTGCTGCTCAGGAGTCCTTCTGGGGTTGCAGTTTCATACCGCCAGAGGCCTAGAGAGCCTTCGACTAGAGTCATCACCGCCATGGCCATGTACCGAGAGCTCAGAAAGGGGCACGAGGTATTCCTCTGTTATGTGCAAGACCTTGAGAGAGACCCTGATTTCAGCACCGATATTTCGGTAGTGTCGGAGTTCCCGGATGTGTTTCCGAAGGAACTCCCCGGCATGCCACCTCAGAGGGAGGTTGAGTTTGAGATCGAGCTTTTTCCTGGTACCGGACCTATTGCTAGAGCACCGTACCGATTGGCACCGGCAGAGATGGCCGAGTTGATGAGAGTGCAGCTTCGAGACCTGCTCGACAAGGGGTTTATACGCCCGAGCGTATCACCCTGGGGAGCACCGGTCCTCTTCGTGAAGAAGAAGGACGGTAGCCTCCGCCTCTGCATCGACTACCGCGAGCTTAATGCGGTCACCATCAAGAATAAGTACCCTTTACCACGTATAGATGATCTGTTTGATCAATTGAAGGGAGCCTCTATATTCTCTAAGATTGATCTCAGATCCGGATACCATCAGATAGCCATCCGAGAGCAGGACATTGAGAAGACTGCGTTCCGTACGAGATATGGCCACTATGAGTTTACAGTGATGCCATTCGGGCTGTCGAATGCGCCTGCGAAGTTCATGGATCTGATGAACCGACTGTTCAGCGATCAGCTAGACACATCGGTTGTGGTGTTCATTGATGATATTCTGGTATATTCCAAATCTAGAGAGGAACATGAGAGCCATCTGAGGCAAGTACTCGAGACACTCCGTATGAACCAACTGTATGCAAAATTCTCCAAGTGTGAATTCTGGCTTGACCAAGTTTCATTCCTTGGTCATGTGATATCGAGCGCGGGTATCTCAGTTGACCCGGCTAAGATTGAAGCAGTTCGCTCGTGGCCTAGACCCAGGAACGTTTCCGACATCCGGAGCTTCCTAGGGCTAGCTGGTTATTATAGAAGGTTCGTGAAAGATTTCTCAAAGGTCGCCAAGCCTATGACAGCTTTGATGAAGAAGGACGCACAGTTTGTGTGGACCGATGACTGCGAGATTTCCTTTCAGAGCCTGAAGGACTCGTTGACCTCTGCGCCCGTCCTTACTATTCCTGAGGGTTCAGAGGGATTGAAGTCTATTGTGATGCATCAGGCAGAGGCCTTGGATGCGTACTCATGCAGCACGACAAGGTAGTTGCTTACGCCTCCCGTCAGCTGAAGAAGCATGAGGAGAACTACCCCACTCACGACCTCGAGCTAGGAGCCATCGTCTTCGCTGAAGATATGGCACATATCTGCTATATTCTCTGTACCATCATGTACTCCGACCACAAAGCCTGCAGTATGTCTTCACGTAGAAAGAGTTGAATCTGAGGCAGGGGATGGAATTTCTATCAGACTATGACATCGACCTTCAATACGAAGAAGGGAAGGCGAATGTCGTGGCAGATGCACTGAGTCGTCGAGCACACTCGCTCCATTCGCTGCTCGCCTCTTCCAGCTTGGTTGATGAGGTGCGAGACGCTCAGATGAAAGACCCGTATAAGAGTGAGGTCAGACAGAGTATCATCGACGGCACATTCGAGCACCGGAAGTATGACTTCAGGCTCCATGACGATGGTTTGATCCGACTGAACGACAGATTATGCGTTCCCCGAAGCAATGCTGAGCTGAGGGATCGCATTCTGCGAGAAGCCCATTGTTCCTCATTATCTGTCCACCCGGGAGCCTCTAAGATGTACAAAGGTATGAAGAGGTATTTCTGGTGGTCAGGAATGAAATCTGATGTGAATGAGTTTGTCCTGAGGTGCCTCACTTGCCAGAGAGTGAAGTTTGAGCACCGTCGACCCGGAGGAATGGTACAACCTATGCCGATTCCTGAATGGAAGTTCCATGATATATCGATGGATTTTGTTGTTGGACTCCCAGCTGCTAGGGGAGGACTCAACATGATCTGGGTGATTGTCGATCGCCTTACCAAGGTGGCCCGCTTCATACCGATGAGGGACACTTGGAAGGTAGCAAAGCTTGCTGAGATATTTGATCGAGAGATTATTCGACATCATGGAGTTCCTAAGACGATTGTGTCTGACCGCGACACCAGGTTTCTCTCGAGATACTGGAGAGCCACACGTGAGGCGCTTGGTACCGAGCTGAAGCTCAGTACAGCCTTCCATCCACAGACTGACGGTCAGACAGAGCGGACCATCCAGACACTGGAGGACATGCTGAGAGCATGCGCCTTAGATTTTCAGGGGAGTTGGATTGATAAGTTACATCTGATCGAGTTCTCTTATAACAACAGCTACCACGCTTCGATCAAGATGTCACCCTTCCAAGCCTTGTATGGCAGACCGTGTCGTACTCCACTGTGTTGGGATGAGTCCAGTGAGGCGGTCATTGTTGGACCGGAATACCTTGAGCAGATGCAATCTGAAGTGCAACAAATTCGAGCGAATCTGAAAGCGGCCCAGGATCAACAAAAGTCTTATGCCGATGTGCGACGACGCGACCTCGAGTTCGCTGTAGGCGATCAGGTTTTTTGCGCGTCTCACCAATGAAGGGCGTGTTCCGATTCGGCCAGAAAGGCAAGTTGAGCCCGAAATACGTTGGGCCTTATACGATCACGGAAAGGATCGGAGCTGTAGCTTACAGGTTAGCGTTACCTGCAGACTTGGGTCGTGTGCATGATGTCTTTCATGTTTCACAGCTCAAGAAGTATATAGCCGATCCATCTCATGTCTTAGAGCCTGATCACATATCCCTCGAGCCGACGATGAGGTACGTCGAGAGTCCCTTGCGCATCCTTGACACCAAGACGAGAGACACCCGCAACAAGTCAGTGCGGATGGTGAAGGTCTTGTGGTCGAACCACGACGCTGAGGAGGCTACTTGGGAACTAGAGGACGCCATGAGGGCGAAGTACCCGACACTGTTTGTAGACTAGGTTGTCTAGTGTCGTGAGGGTACGGGGCGTACCCCTTTTTAAGGGGGGTAGGACCGTTTTGTTTTAGCATTGCTTCGGGATAGCTTTGCTTGTATGTATATGTTTACATTTTGTTTGACACAGTGTAACAACCAGTGTATTGGTTGTAGTGTTGTTAGTGCTGGCAGTGTGTTGCTTGCATGGAGGGTGCTTGTTTGCACAGTGTGTGTATGACTCTTGTTTGCACAGTGTGTGTATGTGCATGTTGCTATGAATATATGTGTGAGATTTGTTTTGCGAGCTTGTTTGACAGATATGATATCTGTATGTGTACAGTTGTGTGTTGTGTTATGTGCGATTTTGACAATGGACTTGTCAAATGATTGAAGCTATTAATCCACTGACTTTGACCAACTTTGAGGGCAAAGTTCCTTAAGGGGGGTAGGTTGAAATACCCCGGAATTAAAAATAGAGATTAATTAGGCTAATTAAATATTTTAAAGCTTAATTAGTCCTAAATAAATATGTAGGAACGATTCCCGAAGAAAACGGATTTGTAAAACGAGTTAAAAACGTAAACGAGCTTTAAAACGTGCTTTTCGAGAAACCGGGGAAATATGATTTTAAACGGGTTAAATTAACTCGTAATAATTATAGTTAGTTAAATATCTGTAATTAGACCATAGTGTGGGTCTAGAGCTATTAAAATTAATTAAACGGCAAAATTCCGGAAAATGGACCCGGTAAATGAATAGTGTCTAAACCGGTAGACGAAACGCGTTTAATTCGAAAAGACAAAAACGACCGGGCTATTAATTAATGTGGGCCGGTTTTAATTAATAGGTGTACACCCATTAATAGCTTGCTAGCTATTAAGTAATAACAAGACAAATAAATAAATAAGTAAAGTAAATAGTATAAAGTAAAAAGTAAAATAAAATACTTACCTCTCACATTCTCCTTCTCATTTCACGATTTGCTCCAGAGACTTGCAAACTCCTTCTTCTTCCTCTGTAAGTCGCGACACGAACAACACCCAAACCCTCTCCTTGTATCACCATTAACTTGCTCATTCCTCCACCGAATCACATGAAATTGGTACCGTTGAACTCGTCTCGGTGAGAGCTTCGATCTCCACCCATCAAAGTTTCGATTCCTCCATTTTCATCTCCATGGACGTGGGAGCTTTTGAAGCTTGAAGAGTAGATTTCAACCCTTCTTCTCTTCTTAGTGCCTTAAGGTATATATAAGTAAGTATTTATACCATTTCAAGCTTATTCTACCATTTGTGAGACTTTTCCCTCACGTTGGAATTTCCCTCATCTCAGTCGGAACCGTGAGTTTTGTGGGGGTTGGAAAACTTCTCCAATCGATTGCCAATCCAACATTTGGGTTCTCCAAGGTAAAATCTAGATTAAACTTGTAAACTAGCTCTTAAAATAATATTAGGTTTTATAGAGGGAAAGTGAATTGATTGTGGTATGTGTGATGGGCTGCGGTTGTAGTTGGCAATCCAAAACCCTTGTGTGTGGTGTGGAAAACAAGAGGAGAAAGAGGGAACAAGATAAAGAGGAAGAGGAGGAGTGAAAACTGAAAGTGAAACAAGGTAAAAAGCTTACCTTGTATTGGTTTTAGTTCCTTGTGAAATTGATGTGGGTGTTGAATAAATAACCTTGAGTTTGTGTAGCCTCGGTACTGCAATATTGTATTTGGAAAGAAGTATTAATGTGTGTTGAGTGTGAAAATTAAACCTTGAAGTTAAGTTGTTTTACATATGTGAGCAAATGGGATTTTGTTGTGTTATATGTGTTTAAACCAAACAGGTGGGAGAGATGTGTGTTGTGAACTTTTGTAGTGTGGTGAAAATGATTAGTGAAGTAAATAGGTGCTGTCAAAATTCACCTAGGATGGATAGTTTGAGTGTGCTGTTTAAAGAAGAAGAAATTAGGTTGTTTAAGAGGGTTAAGAGTGAGTGGTTATGTTTAGAGAGCCCAACTAAGAAGAAGAGTGTTCTGGGGAAAATGATGTCATTTGAGATTAGGTATGGCATCGGTATGTGAGGTTTGAAGGGCTTAATGAGGAGGAAACTAAAATCTGTTACAAAACTGATAGAAAAAGTGGGAAAAGCTAGTTTGTAAGTGTAAAAGAACCTAAGTGAAATTAACTAGATTGGTGAGTGTACTTGGTGCTTGGTTTAAGGTGGTTTAGGAGGGTAATTAGGCACTAAAACATGAGGATTTTAGTTGGTGAAGATTGGTTAATTAATGGGCAAAGAGATAACATGTAACAGAGTTGTAAACTGTTAAAATTCTGAAATCTGTAGCAGGGTCCGGGACTTAGGTCCTGGACCAAGTCCCGGACCACCCCTATTTTTACCCCCGAGAGTGTTCTGCTTGTTTGGTCCGGGTCCTAACCCCATGCCCAAGTCCCGGACCATATATACCTTTCAACCCGAGAGTTCCCTGCTTGTTTGGTCCGGGACCTAACTTCATGCCCAAGTCCCGGACCATACACAATTTGTTAGCCGAGAGTTTGAACCATGGTTGGTCCGGGACTTAAGTCCCGTGTGAAGTCCCGGACCAGACCAGAAATAAAAAAAAATAGTTTTAAGTGGTTTAAAAGCTAGGGAATGGTTTGGTAATGATATTATAGGTTAATTAGCACTTGACTAATGACACGTGAAGGTCATTAAGGGCTTAAACAAGATTAAGAGAAAATGTGAAACATGAACTTGTGTGATTTAAGCTTGAAACGTAATGACTAAGTGAGTAAAGTATGGGAAACGTTAGGAGTAACGTGTTAGGTTAATTATGGTTAATTGACCTCCCGAATTAATGTATGTTATAGGACCCGATTAGTAGGACTCCGAGAGAGTAAGTCAACGGGCAAGAATCGACGGTGAACGGTATGGTTTCTCATGCCCTGTATCCTAACTTGGTTACTCTGATTTGTGTGTTTGTGTGTTTATATGCAATCACCTAAACAAGATTAAATGCATGAATGTGTTTATTGGTATTTCCTTATATGTTGTGTGCTTGTCTTTGCACCCAAAGAACTATGTCCTGAAAGACTAGTTTGTATAATTCATGAAATGTTTGGATGAGAAGAATTCTTGTGTTGAGTTGACTCACTAACACACTAACCTTCTGACTTACCTAATTTGGAAATGGTAACTGAAGTTGAGAGGAGACCGATAGAGTGTCGGCCACGCGTGAGAATGAGGAAGCAAGAGAGTTTGCTTACCGAGTTCTGGCCTAACCTTCCCACCATGGTCCGAACCGTAAGGTCGCAGCCGGGGAAGTAAGCCAAACCTAAAGCCGGTGGTGAGTTGTGGTGTGTATGCTACTTCTCTGCCCGGAGGTCACCCGACTTAACTGAGTAATTATTTCAGGAGATGAATAATGGTAAGTGTGGATCATGTCTTGTGTGAGACATATGATCAAGAGATAAGAGATATGAGCATCCGTCTAACCCGGATGAGAACCTGACTAACACGAGAAGAGGTGTGAATCTTGAGGGAGAACCTCAAGGCTTCAGTGACCAATGTGTGGATGACTTGTAATGTTTCCATTGTGTGATGTGCCCTGTGTGTGGGTATTGTTTTTACTTAATATATTGTTGATTATAATAGCATGCTTGTTGAATATAAAAAAACCGCATGTTGGCGACCAAGTAGTTGGCGTACCCTCGCTAGTACGTGGGGTATGCGATTACCATATGCAGCTTTAGCTGAGCCCCCTCGGGCACCTTTTTTTTATTCTTACAGGTACACGAGACGGTTGCTAGTTATGGAGTCCGAGATGTTGTGCTTTTGGTGTTAGTAGTAGGGGATGGGGCGGTGTACCGAGTTGTACATGGGCTTGTTGCCATAGTAAGTCGGTGTACTATGAGGTACACCGGTGCTTTTGTTAGGAGGAAACACGGAGTAGTGTGTGACTATAAACTTGTATTCTTTGGCAGGCTGTGAGCCCTGATGTAAATACTCTTAGTACTCGGTAATCAGGTGTTGTTTGTTATGTAATTAAGTTGGTATTTCTTTTATCAACCGGGAGTGTAGTTGTAGTGTGGATCCGGTACCATATGGGGGTTATCGGTATTGTATAACCCTGGTAGTTCACGTTTTTCCGCTTGATTAGTTTAGTGTTCGTGAGTTTAGACCGTGGTTAGAGGTAATTGTCGTTGGGGTGTTACAAAAATGTATAGAGAGGCCCAGGTGGTGTAGCGAGGACGGTGGGCTGGTAGGTGTACCCAGTGTAGGGGTACCTCCCACTCGACCGGGAGAGCGCAGAACCACACCTTATAGGTGTGGGGATACTCTCCCATTGTGAGAGCCTTTGAGTGGTGTGAGTTACATCACCCAGAAACAAAACCGGCGGGCGCGGCCCAAAGAGGACATATCTCACATGTGGGTTAAGACTGGGCTGTTACATATGGTATCAGAGCGAAGCCTCGCTCTGATAGAAAGAAATACCGAGTGTAGTGATTACCGAGTTAGGAAAGCTAACCTTGAATGACCGTTAATGATAACGGATACCTTTTAACGTCTGTAATGGCGATACAAATGATTAATTCTAGATCATTTGGTCGCATCACTTGATGTAAACTGTTACTTGTTCAGATGTCAGGAAGAGGCCGTGGTAGAGGCCGGGGCCGTGGGGAGACGGCCGAGGAGCCAGAGCCACAGACGATAGCTGAGATCGTCGCGGCCACGGTAGCTCAGATGCTACCACAGGTTATTGCGGCTGTTCAGCAGACACAGCAGAACCAGCAGACACAGGCTGAACCGCCCCCACCCCCACCACCCAGAGAGACGAATGGGTGAAAGCTGTAGCTGACCTACGACCCGCTTGCTTCAAGGTGAGAGCGACCCAGCTAAGCTCGAGGCTTACATCTCCGAGATGGAGACGGCCTTCGAGACCCTCGAGGCTCCTGCTGGAGTGAGGGTGAGGATAGCTGCCTATTAGTGAAGGGTGCCGCTATGGACTGGTGGAAGCTAGTCAAGGGCGAGCACGTCGCTGACCCTGCATTCGACTGGAATGCCTTCACTGCTCTCCTGCGTTCCAAATACTACCCCGAGCATGTGAAGACAAAGAAGCGGCTCGAATTAGATGCTCTGAGGATGACGGATAAGATGACCGTCGACGAGTACTATACCACCTTTACTTCTATCCTTCGACTGCTACCCGACCTTGGGTATACCGGTCAGGTTTTGGTCGACCGCTTCTATGGCGGCCTGAGCCATCGCCTCCGGTATGGCATGGGATACACCCGGTTCACCTCTCTACAGGTAAACGACGGTTTGAGTTTTAATCCTTAGCTAATATATTAGTGCCCTTCATGTGTAAGAATACCAACTAATGTCCTTATATCAGGAGTGTTACCATGCCGCATCGAGAGTTGAGATTACCGTCCAGCTAAGGGACGAGGAGAATGCGCAGAAGCGCAAGATCAGCAACAAGGGTTCTGGCTCTGGTGAGCAGACCCAAGGGAAGGATGGGGGAGAAGAAAGGGAAGTACACCCACCCGACCCAAACCCAGAAGTCTACCACTGAGGAGAGCGGTGCCCATGCTGAGAAGGGCAAGGCAGCTGAGCCACTACGGCTCGCCTATTCCGCGCCGATAGCAGCGAAGCCGCTGAGGTCTCACCCACCTAAGGGTAAGATTCTCGAAAACCGGCACTTGTGTGTTCCTAGGCTTAGTATACCGAATTTTGCTAACTCTCAATGCTTCAGGTTCTGGATCTGGCTCTGGCAAGGGCAACTCTGATGGGCGGGCCTACAGTTGCAAGTATTGCAAAAATGACCACCCCGGCACTGATTGCCAGGGAAGAGAGGTCAGGTGCTATAGCTGCCACAAGATGGGGCACCGTGCCTATGAGTGCCCTGCCAAGAAGGGCAACAGCCAGGAGTTCAAGCAGAGAGAGGGCAAAGAGGTAGCCGCTGGTGATACCCAGACCCAGTATGCCAGCAGGGGCAGGGAGCTAGAGGTGCTCAGAAAGGTGCACCGCAGAGACAGTCCGCCCTTCACATCATAGATCGCTCAGAGGGAGCTGGTCAGAAGACCGGTTCAGGTACTTCCATACACCTTTAATCCTTGTGAGCTTGACTACAGTCTTAGTTACCTGCATCAGTGAATGACAGAGAACTAACATATAGTTAGAGCATGAATTGACTAACAAGATAGAACTTATAAGTTGAACTCACCACTTAGGGACCTTCCACATCTGCTATCCTATACCGACTGAACCGACCCTTGAAGAGTCCGACATCACCACACACCACTACACCATCGACCAGTGTCAGGTTATCCGCCCAGGTATGTTATTATTAAGGGGATACCTGACACCCGAAGCTCAAGTCGCCATTATCCGACGATGTAATGAACTCGGAGCAAGCCCAGGAGGATTTTACACACCAGAATACCCGGAGGAGCAAGAATGAAACTAAAGATGATGTGCATGGGGAAGGATTGGAATCCTTATACCCACACCTACCACAAACAGCGAGCAGGTGACGAAACAACACCACCCAAAATACCTGGAGAATTCCAAACGGTTGTTACACAAGCCGTAGAGATTGCACAACAGCTTGAAGCTGATCCCGTACCTGCACTTGAAGCAGATATTTGTATTGTCAACTTCTACAAGAAGGAGGACGACTTGGTTTACACCAAGATAAGGACGAGACAGCGGGATCCCTTGAAAAGGGAGTGCCCGTAGTGTTGGTCCATTGGTGACGACGCCGAATTCCTGTATGGCGAGCAGAAGCGTGCAGACCGCGCGGAGAAGATTATCCTTAGGTCAGGAGATGTCTTGGTCATGGGTGGCGAGTCGAGAATGTTGTATCACGGTATCAAGAGGATCAAATTGAATACGGCACCATCGACTGTGATTAATGCCACGCACATGAAACCAGGGCGCCTGAACCTCACCTTTAGGAAATATTAGTCATGTAATCCCATGTAATACCCTAGTAGTGTTGTAACAAAACACCATGTGTACCATGAATGGTATTATAATAAAGCAGTGTTCTTTATCAATCTTTCTACTTGTATTTTACCATCGAACTCACAAAGCTTATGAATAATTAGGTCGTGGACTCGGTACGGAAGGTAGCCTGAGTATACTTACTGAGGCACATGCCGGTGAAAGCGGCACGATCCTCACGGGTACCTTTCCGGTGAATGGCATTGATGCCTCCGTGCTATTCGACTCCGGCGCCTCTCATACCTTTGTCTCGCCGTCATTGCGAGAAGGTTGGGGCTAGATGCGGGTGAGTTACCCGACTTTATGGTGACACTCCCATCGAAGGAGCGAGTGCGTTGCACGAAGTACTACCGAGATGCCACCATCCGAATCAGGGGCGAGCAGTTCCCCATATCCTTCATCGAATTCAGTGGTCTTGGCTTCGACTTGATAGTTGGGATGAATTGGTTGGAGCGGCATAAGGGGAGAATCCTTTGTGCCGAGCATAGATTGCTGCTCAGGAGTCCGTCTGGGGTTGCAGTTTCATACCGCCAGAGGCCAGGGAGCCTTCGACTAGAGTCATCACCGCCATGGCCATGCACCGAGAGCTCAGAAAGGGGCACGAGGTATTCCTCTGTTACGTGCAAGACCTTGAGAGAGACCCTGATTTCAGTACCGATATTCCAGTAGTGTCGGAGTTCCCGGATGTGTTTCCGAAGGAACTTCCGGCATGCCACCTCAGAGGGAGGTTGAGTTTGAGATCGAGCTTCTGCCTGGTACCGGACATATTGCTAGAGCACCGTACCGATTGGCACCGGCAGAGATGGCCGAGTTGAGAGTGCAGCTTCGAGACCTGCTGACAAGGGGTTTATACGCCCGAGCGTATCACCCTGGGGAGCACCGGTTCTCTTCGTGAAGAAGAAGGACGGTAGCCTCCGCCTCTGCATCGATTACCGCGAGCTCAATGCGGTCACCATCAAGAATAAGTACCCTTTACCACGTATAGATGATCTGTTTGATCAATTGAAGGGAGCCTCTATATTCTCTAAGATTGATCTCAGATCCGGATACCATCAGATAGCCATCCGAGAGCAGGACATTGAGAAGACTGCGTTCCGTACGAGATATGGCCACTATGAGTTTACAGTGATGCCATTCGGACTGTCGAATGCGCCTGCGAAGTTCATGGATCTGATGAACCGACTGTTCAGCGATCAGCTAGACACATCGGTTGTGGTGTTCATTGATGATATTTGGTATATTCAAAATCCAGAGAGGAGCATGAGAGCCATCTGAGGCAAGTACTCGAGACACTCCGTATGAACCAACTGTATGCGAAATTCTCTAAGTGTGAATTCTGGCTGGACCAAGTTTCATTCCTTGGTCATGTGATATCAAGCGCGGGTATCTCAGTCGACCCGGCTAAGATTGAAGCAGTTCGCTCGTGGCCTAGACCCAGGAACGTTTCCGACATTCGGAGCTTCCTAGGGCTAGCCGGTTATTATAGAAGGTTTGTGAAAGATTTCTCAAAGGTCGCTAAGCCTATGACAGCTTTGATGAAGAAGGACGCACCGTTTGTGTGGACCGATGACTGCGAGATTTCCTTTGCAGCCTGAAGGACTCGTTGACCTCTGCGCCCGTCCTTACCATTCCTGAGGGTTCAGAGGGATTCGAAGTCTATTGTGATGCATCAGGCAGAGGCCTTGGATGCGTACTCATGCAGCACGGCAAGGTAGTTGCCTACGCCTCCCGCCAGCTGAAGAAGCATGAGGAGAACTACCCCACGCACGACCTCGAGCTGGGAGCCATCGTCTTCGCATTGAAGATATGGCGGCATTATCTCTATGGGGTTAGTGTTACCATCTACTCCGACCACAAAAGCCTGCAGTATGTCTTCACGCAGAAAGAGTTGAATCTGAGGCAGAGGAGATGGATGGAGTTCCTATCAGACTATGACATCGACCTTCAGTACAAAGAAGGGAAGGCGAATGTCGTGGCAGATGCACTGAGTCGTCGAGCACACTCGCTCCATTCGCTACTCGCCTCTTCTAGCTTGGTTGATGAGGTGCGAGACGCTCAGATGAAAGACCCGTATATGAGTGAGATCAGACAGAGTATCATCGACGGCACATTCGAGCACCGGAAGTATGACTTCAGGCTCCACGACGATGGTCTGATCCGACTGAACGGCAGATTATGCGTTCCCCGAAGCAATGCTGAGCTGAGGGATCGCATACTGCGAGAAGCCCACTGTTCCTCATTATCTGTCCATCCAGGAGCCTCTAAGATGTACAAAGGTATGAAGAGGTATTTCTGGTGGTCGGGAATGAAATCTGATGTGAATGAGTTTGTCTTGAGGTGCCTCACTTGCCAGAGAGTGAAGTTTGAGCACCGTCGACCTGGAGGAATGGTACAACCTATGCCAATTCCTGAATGGAAGTTCCATGATATATCGATGGATTTTGTTTTGGACTCCCATCTGCTAGGGGAGGACTCAACATGATCTGGGTGATTGTCGATCGCCTTACCAAGGTGGCCCGCTTCATACCTATGAGGGACACTTGGAAGGTAGCAAAGCTTGCTGAGATATTTGATCGAGAGATTATTCGACATCATGGGGTTCCTAAGACGATTGTGTCTGACCGCGACACCAGGTTTCTCTCGAGATACTGGAGAGCCACACGTGAGGCGCTTGGTACCGAACTGAAGCTCAGTACAGCCTTCCACCCACAGACTGACGGACAGACAGAGCGGACCATCCAGACACTGGAGGACATGCTGAGAGCATGCGCCTTAGATTTTCAGGGGAGTTGGATTGATAAGTTACATCTGATCGAGTTCTCTTATAACAACAGCTACCACGCTTCGATCAAGATGTCACCCTTCCAAGCCTTGTATGGCAGACCGTGTCGTACTCCACTGTGTTGGGATGAGTCCAGTGAGGCGGTCATTGTTGGACCGGAATACCTTGAGCAGATGCAATCTGAAGTGCAACAAATTCGAGCGAATCTGAAAGCGGCCCAGGATCGACAAAAGTCTTATGCCGATGTGCGACGACGCGACCTCGAGTTCGCTGTAGGCGATCAGGTATTTCTGCACGTCTCACCAATGAAGGGCGTGTTCCGATTCGGCCAGAAAGGCAAGTTGAGCCCGAAATACGTTGGGCCTTATACGATCACGGAAAGGATCGGAGCTGTAGCTTACAGGTTAGCGTTACCTGCAGACTTGGGTCGTGTGCATGATGTCTTTCATGTTTCACAGCTCAAGAAGTATATAGCCGATCCATCTCATGTCTTAGAGCCTGATCACATATCCCTCGAGCCGACGATGAGGTACGTCGAGACTCCCTTGCGCATCCTTGACACCAAGACGAGAGACACCCGCAACAAGTCAGTGCGGATGGTGAAGGTCTTGTGGTCGAACCACGACGCTGAGGAGGCTACTTGGGAACTAGAGGACGCCATGAGGGCGAAGTACCCGACACTGTTTGTAGACTAGATTGTCTAGTGTCGTGAGGGTACGGGGCGTACCCCTTTTTAAGGGGGGTAGGACCGTTTTGTTTTAGCATTGCTTCGGGATAGCTCTGCTTGTATGTATATGTTTACATTTGGTTTGACACAGTGTAACAACCAGTGCATTGGTTGTAGTGTTGTTAGTGCTTGCAGTGTGTTGCTTGCATGGATGGTGCTTGTTTACACAGTGTGTGTATGACTCTTGTTTGCACAGTGTGTGTATGTGCATGTTGCTATGGATATATGTGTGAGATTTGTTTTGCGAACTTGTTTGACAGATATGATATCTGTATGTGTACATTTGTGTGTTGTGCTATGTGCGATTTTGACAATGGACTTGTCAAATGATGGAAGCTATTAGTCCACTGACTTTGACCAACTTTGAGGGCAAGTTCCTTAAGGGGGGTAGGTTGAAATACCCCGGAATTAAAAACAGTGATTAATTAGGCTAATTAAATATTTTAAAGCTTAATTAGTCCTAAATAAATATGTAGGAACGATTCCCGAAGAAAACGGATTCGTAAAACGAGTTAAAAACGCAAACGAGCTTTAAAACGCGCTTTTCGAGAAACCGGGGAAACGTGATTTTAAACAGGTTTAATTAACTCGTAATAATTATAGTTAGTTAAATATCTATAATTAGACCATAGTGTGGGTCTAGAGCTATTAAAATTAATTAAACGGCAAAATTCCGGAAAACGGACCCGGTAAATGAATAGTGTCAAACCGGGAGAAGAAACGCGTTTAATTCGAAAAGACGAAAAACGACCGGGCTATTAATTAATGTGGGCCGGTTTTAATTAATAAGTGTACACCCATTAATAGCTTGCTAGCTATTAAGTAATAACAAGACAAATAAATAAATAATAAGTAAGTAAATAGTATAAAGTAAAAAGTAAAATAAAAGAGCTCACCTTCTCACCTTCTTCTTCATTCACGATTCGCCCAGCGTTTTGAAACTCTTCTTCCTCCTCTGTAAATCGCGAGACCCAACAGCACCCAAACCCTCTCCTTGTATCACCATTAACTTGCTCATTCCTCCACCGAATCACACGAAATTGGTACCGTTAAACTCGTCTCGGTGAGAGCTTCGATCTCCACCCATCAAAGTTTCGATTCCTCCATTTTCATCTCCATGGATGTGGAGCTTTTGGAGCTTGAAGAGTAGATTTCAACCCTTCTTCTCTTCCTGAGTGCCTTAAGGTATATATAAGTGAGTATTTATACCATTTCAAGCCTAATCTACCATTTGTGAGACTTTTTCCTCACGTTGGAAAATTCCTCTCATTTCAGCCGAGACCATATGTTTTTGTGGGGTGTTGGAAACTTCTTCAACTGATTGCCAATCCAACCATTTGGGTTCTTCAAGGTAAAACCTAGATTAAACTTTGTAAACTAGCTCTCTGAATATAAATTAGGTTTTGTGGAGGAAAAGTGAATTGATTGTTGTATGTGTGATGGGCTGCGGTTGTAGTTGGCAATCCAAAGCCCTTGTGCAGTGTGGAAAAACAAGAGGAGAAAGAGGGAACAAGATAAAGAGGAAGAAGAGGAGTGAAAACTGAAAGTGAAACAAGGTAAAAAGCTTACCTTGTATTGGTTTTGTTCCTTGTGAAATTGATGTGGGTGTTGAATAAATAACCTTGAGTTTGTGTGGTCTTTGACTACAATATTAATAGTTTGAAGAGAATGTTTAATGTGTGTGGGTGTGCAATTAAACCTAGAAGTTAAGTTGTTTTACATATGTGAGCAAATGGGATTTTGTCGTGTTATAAGTGTTTAAACCAAACAGGTGGGAGATGTATGTTGTGAACATTTGTAGTGTGGTGAAAATGATTAGTGAAGTAAATAGGTGCTGTCAAAATTCACCTAGGATGGATAGTTGAGTGTTCTGTTTTAAAGGAAGAAACAAGGTTGTTTAAGGAGGCTTAGTTGAGTGGTTAATGCTTTGAGGACCTAACTAAGAAGAAGAGTGCTCTGAGAGCAAAATAATGTCATCTTTGAATTAGGTATGGCATCAGTACGTGAGGATAGGATGGTTTAAAGGAGTAGCCAAAATCTGTTACAACTGATGAAAACAAGAGGGAAAAACTAGCTTTGGAAGTGTAAAAGAACCTAAGTAAATTAACTAGATTGGTGAGTGTACTTGGTGTTTGGTTTAAGGTGGTTGAAGTGGGTAATTAGATGCTAAAACATGAAGATTTTAGTTGGTGAAGATAGGTTAATTAATGGGCAAAGAGTGAACCTGTAACAGATGAAGAAACTGTAAAATTTGCAAAACCTGTAGCAGGGTCCGGGACTTAGGTCCAGGACCAAGTCCCGGACCACCCCTATTTTTACCCCCGAGTGTTGCCTGCTTGTCTGGTCCGGGTCTTAACTCCTTGCCCAAGTCCCGGACCATATACATTTTTCAACCCGAGAGTTTCTTGCTTGTTTGGTCCGGGACATAACTCCATGCCCAAGTCCCGGACCATATACAATTTGTTAGCCGAGAGATTGAACCATGGTTGGTCCGGGACTTAAGTCCCGTGAGAAGTCCCGGACCAGACCAGAAATAAAAAAAAAATAGTTTTAAGTGGTTTAAAAGCTAGGGAATGGTTTGGTAATGATATTATAGGTTAATTAGCACTTGACTAATGACACGTGAAGGTCATTAAGGGCTTAAACAAGATTAAGAGAAAATGTGAAACATGAACTTGTGTGATTTAAGCTTGAAACGTAATGACTAAGTGAGTAAAGTACGGGAAACGTTAGTGGAGTAACGTGTTAGGTTAATTATGGTTAATTGACCTCCCGAATTAATGTATGTTATAGGACCCGATTAGTAGGACTCTGAGAGAGTAAGTCAACGGGCAAGAATCGACGGTGAACGGTATGGTTTTCTCATGCCCTGTATCCTAACTTGGTTACTCTGATTTGTGTGTTTGTGTGTTTATATGCAATCACCTAAACAAGATTAAATGCATGAATGTGTTTATTGGTATTTCCTTATATGTTGTGTGCTTGTCTTTGCACCCAAAGAACTATGTCTTGAAAGACTAGTTTGTATAATTCATGAAATGTTTGGATGAGAAGAATTCTTGTGTTGAGTTGACTCACTAACACACTAACCTTCTGACTTACCTAATTTGGAAATGGTAACTGAAGTTGAGAGGAGACCGATAGAGTGTCGGCCACGCGTGAGAATGAGAAAGCAAGAGAGTTTGCTTACCGAGTTCTGGCCTAACCTTCCCACCATGGTTCCGAACCGTAGGGTCGCAGCCCGGGGAAGTAAGCCAAACCTAAAGCCCGGTGGTGAGTTGTGGTGTGTATGCCACTTCTCTGCCCGGAGGTCACCCGACTTAACTGAGTAATTATTACAGGAGATGAATAATGGTAAGTGTGGATCATGTCTTGTGTGAGACATATGATCAAGAGATAAGAGATATGAGCATCCGTCTAACCCGGATGAGAACCTGGCTAACACGAGAAGAGGTGTGAATCTTGAGGGAGAACCTCAAGGCCTCAGTGACCAATGTGTGGATGACTTGTAATGTTTCCATTGTGTGATGTGCCCTGTGTGTGGGTATTGTTTTTACTTTAATATATTGCCGATTATAATAGCATGCTTGTTGAATAATAAGGAACCGCATGTTAGCGACCAAGTAGTTGGCGTACCCTCGCTAGTACGTGGGGTATGCAATTACCATATGCAGCTTTAGCTGAGCCCCTTCGGGCACCATTTTTCTTATTCTTACAGGTACACGAGACGGTTGCTAGTTATGGAGTCCGAGATGTTGTGCTTTTGGTTGTTAGTAGTAGATGGGGCGGTGTACCGAGTTGTACATGGGCTTGTTGCCATAGTATAGTCGGTGTACTGTGAGGTACACCGGTTGCTTTTGTTAGGAGGAAACATGGAGTAGTTGTGTGACTATAAACTTGTATTCTTTTGGCGGGCTGTGAGCCCTGATGTAAATACTCTAAGTACTCGGTAATCAGGTGTTGTTTGTTATGTAAATTAAGTTGGTATTTCTTTTATCAGACCGGGACTGTAGTTGTAGTTGTTTGGATCCGGTAACCATATGGGTGGTTATCGGTATTGTATCACCCTCGGTAGTTAATGTTTTTCCGCTGCGATTAGTTTAGTGTTCGTGACGTTTAGACCGTGGTTAGAGGAATTATCGTATGGGGTGTTACATTGCCTAAGCTCCATTTAAACTCCAAATGCAAAAATAAGAACATATTCTTGCTCCTCTCTCAAGCTCTACCTTTTATCTTTCCAAAATCTGAAAATAGTGAAGTTAATCTCCATGGGTTTCCCCATTTGAGGTGAAAATGGCATCAATGTGTAGCTTGGAGTCTCATCTCTCCATTAAGGTAAAATTTTCCATGAAAAAACCCATGTTTCTCCATTTCTCTTTGTAACCGATTTCCCCCCATTGTAATGCTCTATTTTTCTCTCTCTTTTGAGCACCATTCCAACCTTCCAATGGTGGTGGGATCACCTTCTTGAATCAAGGGCTAAAACCCTTCTTTAGAAGACTCCAAAGGTAAACCCTAGATTTGGTGTTTTAAGCATTATAATGAACAAGTATTATTCCAAGGGTTAGTATTTTAATTAAACTTATTTTGTGTTCCTTGGGTGATGGGAATGGAGTTTGGAAACTCCATTGCCCACTTGATCGAATTTGAAAAGAAGAAGAGCAAGAGGAGATTGGAAAAATAAAGAAGGAAATTATGAGCTTAAGGTAAGAAAACTTCTTGATGCTAATTTAATGCATTAGAATGTTGGGAAAGGGTAAATTAATGAATGAACCCAAAATATTGTACTAGGAATGTAGTTGGTGGAAGTTTAAGAGTATTTGTGAATTGATGTTTGGATTGGAGGCCTTAGAGCCAAGTAATTTGAGTATGTGTATTGGTATTATTGTTTGAGGAAGTATTGATAAATTGATATTGCTTTGAGTGCTGGTAGGACCCTTGTATGGGTGTGGCTAGTTTAAGAATGATTTTGATGAGAAAGAATGGATTTGGATATGCTAGGTTTGTAGGCAAACTATGGCAAAATTTTAGTAGAAAAATAAGCATTTTTGGATGACTTGGTGAATGGGAGAACCAAGGTGTGTATTGGGTTGAGTAGAGATGTTTAGTAACCATGGAATGGTAAATGGAGGTTGAATATGTGAGTGTGAGAAATCTGTAGCAAATGGGTGTTGAAGAGCATTGGAAAAATAAGAAAAGAGTTAGTGTTTGTAATCTTGGAAAATGGGATTAGACTTGGGTATAGGTAGTGCATTGGCCTTGGATGGAATTGTAGTGGTGAGTAAGTGTTTTGGAAAAATTGGTAGAAGGTATAAACCATCAAGAAGAAACTAGAAATGCACAAGTGTGCAAAATGTAATAGTAAGAATGAAAATTTGTGGAATTTGAGCAAGAAGTTGAGTAAGGATTTAACCAATGTTTTGAAGAGCTTTCAGGCATGTTTTAGTGCGTTTAAACATGTAGAAAACATGTGGAAAGTTTAGGAAATGATTGGGGGTGAGTTAGGGGTTGAAAAGAGGTCAAAACTGTCAATTTAAACACCTACAAACATGGTCCGGGTTTGTAAACAAGTTACTCTGACTTGTGTGCTTGTATGCCGGCTAAGCAAGATTAAAGCATGAAAACGGTTTATTGCCTTTCATTGTTGTCTTGTTGTATGTTGTATGAGCTAACCCTTCTTGATTGATTGTGTGGCTTAACTTAATGTGTAGACCGACTCGTAGATGAGTCTTGTTGCTTAGTGACTCGTAGTGAGAGTCATGCTGTGAATAAACGGAAATGTAGAAACGCACTAAAACGAATGAACCAAGCAACGATAACGCAAACCAATGAACTCACTAGAATGTGAGAGAGTGTACTGGAGTAGTAACCTCCCGATAACGGTAAGAGAACCAAAAGAATAACTCCAACAATGCAATGTACTAGGATAGGGAAGTATATAAGTAACCTCTATTAGAAGAAGTGATGATGGTGCAAGACATGAACCATGAGAGTGGTAAAGGATGATGAGGGATCTCCAAACCCTTAGAAAATTAGTCGACCAACTATGAGAGGACCCGACTGATGTAAGTAATGTCCTGAACATGAGAGTATTCGATACATTGGGGAAACCCTTAAATCTGAGAATACTAGACGGTGGTAATTCCCTAAGCTAGTGGAGGTTATCGAGAGAGATACTTCTAGGCAAATCCATGAGATTGTAAGATACTCCGAGAGAGGAGTGTTGGGAATTTGAGTAGTCCGGTAAAAATGGACATTTGTGTATTTGAGGAGCTAAGTGTATAGCCCTTTGTATTTGTAGGCCCGGTGGCGAGTCTTGTGTATGGCTCCGCCCAGAGGCTAAAAGTAATGAGTATTGAGTATTGTGTATGTATGAGTAAAGTAATGAGTATTGAGTATGGAGTAAGTATGAGTACGTAATGAATACCGAGCAATGAGTAAGTACGAGTAAGGAAAAGTGTATGGGTACTGAGTATGTGAGAGCAAGTGATGAGTACTGAGTAAGAGTAAGTATTGGTAGTAGTGAGTACTGAGTAAAACATGAGTAAAATAATGAGTAAGGTATTGAGCGCAGTGTGAGTACAACAACTAGTAGGTAAGCTTAAGCTTGGTGTAAGCTTTGTGAACCCGAGCAAGGAGAAAGAGAGCATCCGATGAAACCGGATGAACGAATAACTAAATGAACGGTTGACTGACAATTGTCTTCCTTGGTAGGTAACGAACCTTGTATATGTATGTAAGTATTGTTGGTTGTATTGTCGTAGTATTAGTATGTATGTATGCATGTAAAACGAACTTCGTGTATATCTGATCCAAAGTTGTCGGCATACCCCGGTTAGCTCGTGGGGTATGCGAATTTCATATGCAGCAATTTTGCTGAGCCCCTAGGGGCATCGTTTTTATTTCACAGGTATTCGAAGCTGACCACCGTTCGAGAGAGTAGGACGGGGTTGCTATGTAAGCATGGGTAGTTGAGTAACAGGGATTGTATTTGTATTGTAATACGAACTTGGAAGTCCAAACTGTATCGGTAACTTAAGGATTGTAGTAGACTCGGTATAGTATAGTATTGTATTGGAGTTGTATTTGAATTATGATTTGAGTATGTAATGGAAAGGAATGTATAGTGTAGTGTACTCGGTATATTCACGTCATCAGACCGATAGTAAGTAGTAGTGTAGCTAGCCTTGTTAGTCACTTGGGTGATTAACGGCATTGTACACCCGCCGCTTTGTATGTAATATCCGCTGCGAAGGTAAGTATTTGTACAGTAATGACGGGATTAGCGGTAGGGGTGTTACAATGGTATATTATATTGACATTATTTTACTATAAAATTTCTTATGAACAACTAGATCTAAGTTTTTAACACTTAATAATAAATAGTTAAACATATGGTCCAAAAAATTGAACAACTAATTCTATACTTTTAAACATGAACGTGAGTTTTGAAAAAAATGAACAATATGCAGTAAAATTTGATCAAGGTGGTTTAAAAGTTGTACCTGTATCTGAACTTAGACTTAAAAGTTTTAAAAACATATTCATTTTTTATATAATTTTCTTTGAATAACTAGTCTCGATGTTGAACCTTAACAAAATTCAAAAACAATACTGAAATAAATTTTGAACAAAAAAGTTTAAAAGTGGTACAATGAGTATTGCACAGATCAATGGTGATATAATTTACATATGGTTACGACATTGAGGATGTTCTCTAGTTCTTCATCGTTCACTTCGGTGGATTTATGTATCGATGTCTTGCGAAATCTTAGCATCCACAACGACCGAATTTATTATCTTCATGTATAAATTACGTAGTTTACCTAGTAGAAAAAAAATCATGACAAACCTCCTTTTAGTTACTTGAGTGAATTGGGCGAAATCAAATAAAAATAAATTGTCAACTTTGGATTTGTGTTTGAATTGATTTGACTGAGAATAGGGATAAAGAAAGAGAAGAAGGTCGACGATAACTACGATGAAGAAGACCGACGATAATTACGATGAAGAAGAACTATGGTAACTGCGATGAAGGAGAACTATGGTAACTGTAATGAAAAAGACGATGATTATTACGATGATGAAGAACAACGATAATTGTGATGAAGAAGATGTTTATAGATATTTAAAATAAATCTTTTAGAATCATAAATTGTTAAAATAAATCTTTCTAAATTTATTAAATTAAAAATAATTTATTTATATAATTGTAAAAAATAAAACTTAAAAATAAATATAGTATGGAGGGGTGTGCCAAGCTTAGCACAAATCTTAGAGAGGCTGGATTGCGACCAAAGGCTAATAGGAAGTCTGGGAAGCTGGATCCAGACCGGGATGCGGTTCAGGTCTTTGGGGTTGAAAGAGAGGTCAGGGAACCATTTTTTAAGGACAAGAGGCGATGAATGAAGAAGCCAAGGGCCCTTATCGAGAACTTGCTGGAGGTCCTCTTTATTGTCAAAACGGAAAAGGAACCATCCTTCCTCGTGGAGGAGGATCTGTGGAGTAGGCACAAAGTTCCATGCATGTTTAACATATTCTTTAATAATATTAAATCTAAATTTCTTGCCCCAGATATATCCCACTAATGCATTTCTCCAGTAATCAATTTCAGGTATGAGATCATTCTCCTCAATAGTTACATAAGGACTATCAGAATCTGAGATTTCGTTGCTCTCTGAGCACAAAGTCATACCACAATTCGATTTCTGTTTTGCTAGAAGCATGTCAAGGAATGAGGGATTAGATTTGGTACCTGAGATCGTCATATTCAGACGATTCGGAAGAGAGGATCTATTGGCCACCGGAGCACGCTCACTGGCTGTTGCTGCACCGACCGGGACTTTGGGGGGAGGCGGAGAAGCTGTCGCAGCATTGTTGGGACTAGGAGTTCTTTTAGCGATCGCAGTCCGTTCCCCAGCTTGAGCGATGAATCCCCGAGCAGGCGCTGAAGTCCCTCGGCCTTTGGAGAGAGGAGGAAAGTCCTTATCCATGACCCCTGTAGAAGAAATGTCTGGCTGGTTGAGATACTCCTCTAGAGCCAAGTCGGCTGGGGGGCTCGAAAGGTCCACAATCAAGTTTAGGGCAGGAGATGAAGAGGGGATCCTCTGGACACCCCCGTTCTTGTGAAAGACAATTTGTGGGTCATTCTCGACACCAGATCGAACCACAGTGGAATTCTCAGTGTCAGCGTAGCCAATTGGTTGCACAAACGGGACGATAGTCCGCTCAGCAGTCAGACTACAAACTTCAAGAGGGGGGGGAACAATACTACAGCTACCAACAGGCAGCGGGGCCAGATCACCGCCCAAAACTGTCACAACCTCTTCCATTTGGCCGATTGAAGTATCTGATTCACTGGCTCCATCACAGAGCACACCAACCTGGCGGGCGACTACCTTGCGCGCACCAAAATCACAAGGCGACGGAAGCTGGGAAGCGGGCACTGGAGAACTGGCTACAACGGCCGACGAGGAAAGCACCGCCGAAGAGAGGGGGGCGTCCACTGTTGCCAAGGAGGGAGGCGGAACTCCACTAGAAGAGACCGCAGCGGCCGCCGAGCCAGGAGGGACAGGCGCCTGAGAAGACGCACCGGGGACAGGAGGGGCCGTCGGAGCAGCACCAGACGGGGAGGACGCTGGGTTGGAACGGGTGATTGGCCTCTTACGACCCATCGAGAAGAATCAGAAACCAGGGGGAGGGGACTGGAAGGAGGGGGACTTTGCCACCAGGCGGAGGCCTGGCGGCGGTGGGAACACCGGCAGCAACTCGGGAGGAGGGGCGGAGGAGGAAGACCAGGCGCGACGGGGAAGAAACAGGGGAAGGGGGGGGGGGGGGGGAACGGGAGTCGCCAGGGGAGGGGCGCGTCGGACGCGTAGAAAGGAGAACAAGAACTATGGTAACTACGATAAAGAACAATAACCATAACTAAGATAAAGAAGTTGTTATAGATATTTAAAATAAATCTTTTAGAATCATAGATTGTTAAAATATTTTCTAAATTTATAAAATTAAAAATAATTTATTTATATAATTATAGAAAATAAATATAGTCAAAACGCACGCACGAGTAGACTAATTGGGTTTGAACACTCTTCGGACACACTGGTAACCGATATATGATTGGGGAAACGCGGTTGTGCAATGCATGACGCATAACAGTATCCTACGTTGACAATCGCTAAACTTAATTATGTTTATGTACTATGAATTTCCGGCGCAGAGCTCAACTTTGATTTTTTTTATTTTTATTTTGCGCAATACAGCCAGAAAAAAAAAATGTATACATATACATGAAGCTGCACGCATCCTTAAATCATATAAGAAGAGAATATAATCAATCACCAACAACAACTGTCGTTTGCGTTACGATCTCATTTTCGTGTCTCAGAATAACAACGGATTGTGTATCTTTGATGATGTTACTAAAGAATTAGAGTATATATATAGTTTTTTATGAGAATATACGCAATGGTCAACTATTAATTTAAATTCGTTATATATAATGATGATAAGCCCGCGCTCGCTGGACAGCACGTAACCAGCGCAACCGAACAATAATACAAATCTTCTTAAATAAATAAACCTAATTAAACAGACCAATGATTATCTATCAGATGCATACATTATTTTAGATAGGTTTATGTACGTTATACTATTATTGTTAATCATCGATCTCATGATTAATTTCTTTTATTAAACAATACACATATTAATTAAGATATATAAAAGGTGCTGGTTTCTCTCCTCCATGACTACGATCGAGCTACGTACAGTCTATAAAACTCATAAGAGAAGATAACGATCGTAAACACAAACAAAAGGGAAGGAAGAAAGAAAGAATTTAAAGTGATGTGGTCATCGTCGTCGTTTTGCATATACGTTATAATTTTGTCTGGGTACTTAGCTGGTGTAACCCAAGGTCAAGGTACTCTTGTAAAGAATTTCTACCAAAAAACATGTCCACATGCTGAGACAATCGTGAGAGATGTCACTTGGAAATTAGTTGCTCGGAATCCACATAAGTTACCAGCTGGGTTGCTTCGTTTGCATTTCCATGATTGTTTTGTAAGGGTATGTATATATACTTGCATTATCAAATTAATTATTTCTTGATCATATTCTATATACTTGACATTATCATATGTTTGTCTGATTTCAAATTTTAAAGGGGTGTGACGCTTCCATATTGCTAAATTCAAACTCAACTGGTAGTAGAGCTGAGAAAGATTCACCACCAAACTTCTCACTCCATGGTTATGAAGCTATTGATGAAATCAAAGAAGCTGTTGAGAAAAACTGTACTGGAATCGTTTCTTGTGCTGATATACTCGCTTTAGCTGCTAGAGACGCAGTTTCCTTCGAGGTAATCCCAATAATAACCCGTAATTCATTGCCGTACCTTGTTAATCTTATGTAATATGGTAATAATTACCGTTCCACTCCACAGTATCAAAAACCGATGTGGGACGTTCTAACAGGAAGGCGAGACGGAACAGTCTCCAAAGCAGCAGAAGCTTTACTCAACATTCCACAATCCGGGTTTGATTTTTCCGCCTTAATGAGTTCATTCGAAAACAAGGGACTCAACCGTCGTGACTTAGTTGTTTTATCCGGCGGTCATACAATTGGGATCGGTCATTGCAACTTTTTCGGTGATCGTGTATTTGATTTCACGGGTAATAACGATGCTGACCCGTCACTGAACCCTAAATACATTAAATCATTGAAACAACGGTGTGATTCCGCGACAGACTCGGTTAACTTCGTTCCTATTGATTATGGGAAAGGTAATGGTGTGAAGTTTGATAATAATTATTACCGGACATTGAAGAATAATAGAGGGTTGTTTACTTCTGATGCCACGTTGTTGACTGATCCTGAAGCGGCTAAGATTGTGAATGAGATGATGGATGCGAAGAAGTTTTTTGATGATTTTGGGGTGTCTATGGTTAAGATGGGTGCTATTCAGATCTTGACTGGGACGGATGGGGAGATCAGGACAAAGTGTGGTGCACTAAATGGACGCTAGCTACCTAGGTTTTATTAATTTAATGGTGTTTTATGTACTTTTTTCACTGCTCTTTTGTGTTGGTAACTATGCAACTTCGAGGTAGTTAACTTAACTCCTCCATTTATAATGCATGTTAATACTCTATTAAAACAATAGAATATCTTTCTGTATCCGTTGTAAAATAAATTCAGATGATGGAATTGAAACAATTTAACAAATTACAGCTATTCCCAAAACCCTTGTTCACAAAACTCACCTTCCCTCACTGGAAATGCCTAATTACTGAGCGCTACAATGCTCCCTCCTGTTCGCTCTCTTCTCTCTCCTAAACCCTCCACCTTTCACACCCAAACACCCATCGCACCACCATGCCGCCACCATCCAATCTAACCTCTCCTTCTCCTACCTCCAGCCAACCACCCTTCTCCGTCTCAACATTCACAACAAAACGCCCGCCCTGTCCCGTCTACTTCATCCCCACTACTGAACAACGCACCTGACTCACCCCCCCAACCTTAGAACACCCCCAGTCACACCCACTTAAACCGTAATACAACACTAGCCCACCCAACCGTGTCCACCACAAATAAACTAACACCAACGATAGAAGGAATGAGAGGAGAAAATCGACCAGTAACATGGAAAAAGCAGGAGGGGAGATACAAGAGTAACCGAAACTGGAGCCAAGCACAGTCAACAACAAGAAAGCCAACAATAAGGAGCAAGAGTCGGAAAGAGCAGGTAAGGCCCAAAGAAATAAGGAAAGCCACAGTCTTCATCGACAATGTTAATAAGAACGTCACTGAGTATCAGCTGGGCAAAATAGTAGGCAAATTTGCATATTGGAAGAGGTTGTATATTAGTAGAAAGATAAGGAGAAGTAAAACAACAGCTTGTGCTTTCGTAGACGTGGATCACGTCAAAGATGCTAGGAAAGTCATTGCAGGAATCAGAGGGTGGAACATTAATGGAGATAGGTTGTGGATGAGGATGGAGTTTCAGGGTCACAGAGAAGTCAAGAAACAAACCAACAGACCATTGCAGCAGAACCGAAAATATGCAACCCGGTACCGGAGCCAGTCAGAACCTAGACAGGCTAAAAACCATGTTACGTCAAGGTTATCACTTACCATTGAAACTGATGGAGCCATGGTAAACTGCCTAATAAGCAAGTGCGTGGTCATTACGGTTCAACAAGAGCGATCAGCCAGCCAAGCAATGGAGTTGTTCCAAAAGCGGTGGCCAAAACTTGCAGGTCTACTAGCATTTTCAAGGAAAAAATTTCTCCTGGTGTTTAACACCAACCAGGAAGTGAAAGTAATATTAGATGAGGTGAGATCCAATACTGGAGAGCAAGAAAAGCTTGAGGTGAGAAAATGGGAAGTACAAGACCAAGTTGAGAAACGTCGAACATGGGTAATCATACGTGGCATCCCGCTGCACGCATGGAATAAAACAAATGTGCGAAAAATTGCCCAAACCGTTGGTGAAGTAATTCAAATAGAGGAAGATGACAGTCAATTTGTGGAGAAAGCGGAAATCCGAATTCAAGTCGAAACCTCTACTCTTCAAATTATTAACTGGAAGATCATGGTTCAAGTTGATGGTCAAAAGTTTCCAGTCAACATAGTTGAGGTAATGATAAGTGCGAAATATATAGACTTTTTAGGGTTTAATTACCTTATAATTTGCAGTATTTTAAGTAATATTTCTCACTTATCTGACGATTTTCCTAGGATTATGTTTTGATATAAATTGATATATTTATGTGTTAAATGTAGGAAAAAGTGTTGGAATCAAGTAGTTTACTTCACAAGCTTTCCAACGCAACAAACGGCGAGTCAAACGGACTTATAACGAATAATCTGGAGCCGATTCAAGATTGGACTACAAATCGTGTATATATATACATATATATATATATATAAAGCATAACTGGCGGGACAGGAGAGGCGCGGACACAACAGAGGCGTCCGCCTCTTATCAGGCGGACGTGACAGAGTGTACCGCTAGTTATCTAGCGGACGAGACAGAAGACCGCGAGGCGGTTGAGACAGAGATGACCGCCTCTTATCAGGCGGACAGCACACAGACGACCGCGAGGCGGACTGAGCTAGGCGCGAGGCGGACAAGAGCATTTCAGCGCACGAAACACAATTCCGAACAGAGTTTTCTTCCTTGTTCAGGCGCCGCAGTCGAACTACTTCATTAATTGCGATCGCCCACCTTAATTTGCGCGAGCGTGACGCGGCTCTTCAATCAATGGCTGCTGCAGATCATCAATTAAATCTGTCTGAAATCAATTGCACTGCCCGATGAAATCTCAATCTTCACGGATCTGCACCAACTCCTCCGACTATCTTGATTCACCCTGTCACTTCTCCTTGTTGTTTCCCATGTCCTCCGCCTATATAAACCCACACTACTGGAAGCTAAAAAACACAATCCATCCATTTATCAGTCCACGAATTAATCCGTTCCCCACGCATTCTCCCACGATCGCACTCCATTCACTTCATCAAAAATAATCACCCATCCACTCCATTAAAATTCCACGTAATACATACACCCCACTTTCCATTTTATTTCCATATTACGCACCAGCTCTACAGAAATAAATTAGCAGACGGGGCAGCGCAAGACGAAGTTGAAGCGAGGATCCGGAGTGAACTTCTAAACTGGAGTTATCTCTTACCCTTACTTTAATTTATTTAATGCAATCCTTTTCTGTTATCGTTGTTTCTGTAACGATGAGCGAGTAAGTATTTTAGCTTCCCGGGTTGGGAAGCGAACCTATTTCCTAAATTCTGTTATGTATTTCTTTAAATAAATTTAGTTAACTGCAACAGTTCAATTCTGTCCTTCAAGTGTTTTAATTATTTGGCGGTAGTTAACAACAACCCTTGTAGTTATTTTATTAAAATGCGAGAGCTGAGATAAATAACTAGACAGAGGAAGTTGAACCTAATTAACAGCTAGAAGCCTGATCCGGCCTATAGGTTAATTAGACTCCAATAGAAACTGCTCTTTATGCGATTAATTGTGTCCGGTCTAGAGCATTAGCCTGCTGCTAGGTCTAACAATTGGTTAGGATTCATTATACTTAGTCGTTAATGAATTAATTAAAGTTTCTGAGTTATTGCAGTAAAATTAAAGGAAGAATTTACTAACAGATATAAAAGGAATAGGTAAGCAAACAACCCGGGGTGCGCTTTTCTATTTATCACATTCACCACTCTTTAAATCCCTCTGTGTTTATTTAAGTTGTCTTAATTGTCCTTGTAGTTTAGTTTCTTTTTAATTAATTAATCAAAACCGAAAAAGTGATATTTCCTGTTTTCTTTAGTTTAACTTAATTTCCCAGTTAATCAAATATTTGTCAATTAATTATACGAGGTCCCTGAGATCGACAACCCCATTTAATCACTATACCCGCAAAACGATAGGTACACTGCCTATGTGGTAGAAGTAGTCACATATTTCTCCATCAAGTTTTTGGCGCCGTTGCCGGGGACCTCCGGCACGGTTAATTGACAATTATTATTTAATTGGGATAAGTTAAATTTTTCATTCTTTTATTTTTTTTTCTGTTTAATATTTTCTCTTTATTTTTGCCACGTATATAGTTAATCTAGTTTTTCCATATTCATACCAACTCGTCTCTTATGCGTCGGACCCGATCTGCAGGAGAACCTATAGCTGAATTTCAGCCAGAGATCGAAAGAGTTCTCCACAGCAGGCGACAACTACAGTTTGCCATGACGACCAGACAAACTCTGGGGGAGTACCAGCAACCATCAGTAGAAGGACGATCTTCTGCTATCGTCCTCCCTCAAGTGACGCAAACTGAGCTCGACCTGGCAATTCAAGACGAGCTTCATCACCACGTTGTACCACCAGGGACAATTCAGCGGACTTGACTCAGATGATGCCCCACACCACATCTCTGCATTCCTGGACTTCTGCAATACATTCAACAAGACGGGGAACCTGAACGAGCGCATTCGTCTACAGCTGTTCCCCTATTCTCTGAAAGACGGAGCGTCCAGGTGGCTAAGGAGTCTGCAACCGGGTAGCATCCACACTTGGGCTGACTTGGCAAACAAGTTCCTGGCGAAGTACTATCCACCGTCAAAGACAAGGGAAAAGATCGCTGAAATCACAAACTTTTGTCAAGAACCAGGTGAGTCCCTGTATGATTCTTGGGATAGATTCAAGGAGCTGCAGATTCAATGCCCACACCATGGTATGAGTAGCGAAGAACTAGTACTGTCATTCTTTAAGGGATTAAATGATTCAAACAAATGGTACTAAGTTCCTCATCTGGAGGAAACTTTATGGCAAGAACTGGGGATGAAGCGATGGAGCTTTTGGACACCATGACCGCTAGTACCAGACAGTGGTGCAAGAACAAGGGGAGAGGTGAGCCAAAAGCAGGTATGTATAATATTCCCCCACAGGATCATTTATCCGCTCAACTAACAGCTCTTACTAAAGTTGTGGAAAAGTTAGCTGTAAACAGACGCAACAGCAAACCGCGAAGGCAGCTACTTCTTCGCCTTTCCTGAATCCTTGCTGTGAGAATTGTGGAGGAGCCCACGAAACGTTCAACTGTGAAGGTCCTAGCTTTGCAGGTAACCCCGAAGAGCTAAAATCGATCAACAACAGACCAGGTAACCCCTATCCTAACAATTTCAATCAGAATAATTGGAGGAACAATCAACAACCTCCATGGAGGGGTAATGATCAGTCTAGGTAATTTTGGGTTCAATCAAAATAGACCACCTTACTTTAGACAGCAGGAGCAATCCCAAAATTCTCAAGGAGGCAGTGGTAAAATTGAGAATATGCTGGCAGAAATCCTCAAACAAGGCCAAACTACAAACTCCAGGATTGCCGAAATAGAAGCTAAACTTTCTGAACAAGCCGCTAAAAACGCTGATCAAGCTTCTATCAACCTGAGCCTAGAGAGGCAAATGAGTCAAATTTCACAACAGCTGGCACAGCGACCGACGGGGTCACTTCCCAGTCAGCCTGACCCTAACCCAAGGGAGCATGCAAAAGCAGTAACTCTGAGAAGCGGCAAGGAACTAGTTTCTGATGTTCCAGAAGTTGAAAAGATTTTAATAAGCCAGCTGAATCTCAACCTGAAGTGGAGGAAACAACAAATCCCAAGGAGAAGGAGTCTCCTGAATCTCTCACTATTAAACCTTCTCAACTCTCTTATAATCCTCCTATTCCATTCCCTAACAGACTAAAGAAAAAGAACATGGACGAGCAATATGGGAAATTTCTTAATATCTTTAAGAAATTAACTATTAATCCCTTTTTCTGATGCTTTGTCTCAAATGCCTATGTATGCTAAATTTATGAAGGATATTTTGTCTAACAGGCGTTCTTTGCTAGAGTCTGACACAGTCAAGTTGACAGAAAGAGTATCTGCAGTTCTCCTGAAGAAACTGCCACCCAAGTTAAGAGATCCGGGTCTTCCCATCATTCCATGCGCTATCGAGAAGGTTGATTGCGGTAACGGTTTATGTGATTTAGGAGCAAGTATTAATTTGATGCCTTTATCTATTTTCAAGAAATTAGGTGTAGGTCAATGTGCTCCCATCTGTTCAGTTACAACTAATTTATCCTAAAGGAAAAGTTGAGGACCTGGTAGTTTCTATTGATAAATTTATCTTCCCTGCTGATTTTATCATCATTGATATGGAGGAAGATACAGATGTACCACTAATTTTGGGCAGACCGTTTATGAGAACTGCCCGCACTCTCATTGATGTGGAAGGAGGGAAGATTATTCTAAGATTTCATGATGAGCAGGTTGTTTTCGACATGACACGCAACATGAAGCGTCCTGCCACTGTTCAATCCTGCTTTGCTATAGATATTATTGACTCTTTAGTGCAGGAAACTATTTTAAGCAGAGAAGAAGAGGAAATCCTGGAAAGATGTCTTATGGCATCTTGTGAAGCTGATGATGAGGATCCAGATATGGCCCTCATGGCTGAGGAGTTAAACAAAAGGCGGCCACACTTCCACAAGTACCAGCAGCAATTTGAGAAAGTTGAGCGAAGTGCTGACCGGCCAAGACCATCTATTGAAAAACCTCCTACAGTGGAGATGAAACCTCTTCCCTCTCATTTGAAATATTCTTTTCTTAATGAACCATCGGAATTACCTGTTATAATCTCTTCTGACTTGACAGGAACTCAAGAGAAGCAACTACTGGAGGTATTGCGCAATCATACATCAGCTATTGGTTGGTCTATAGCAGATATTAAGGAATCAGCCCTCAGTTGTGTTCTCACCGAATCTATATGGAAGATAACTACCGACCATTGGCTCAGCCTCAGCGACGTCTTAACCCAGTCCTAAAAGAGGTAGTTAAGAAAGAGGTAATCAAACTACTATGCAGGCATTATTTACCCTATTTCAGACAGTAAATGGGTAAGTCCAGTTCAGGTAGTACCAAAGAAAGGAGGAATCACTGTGGTTCCTAATGAAAAGGGTGAGCTGATTACCCAGCGTCCCACTACAGGATGGCGGGTTTGTATTGATTATAGAAAGTTAAATGATGCCACTCGTAAGGACCATTTTCCATTACCTTTCATTGATCAAATGTTGGAAAGACTAGCTGGACATGACTACTACTGCTTTCTGGATGGCTTTTCAGGTTATTTTCAATCCCTATAGCTCCTGAGGATCAGGATAAGACAACTTTTACCTGTCCGTATGGAACCTATAGTTATAAAAGAATGCCATTTGGATTATGTAATGCTCCTGCTACGTTTCAACGTTGTATGATGGCCATCTTTGCTGAATATATTGAGAAATGCATTGAGGTTTTTATGGACGATTTTTCTGTTTATGGTCTAACATTTGAATCCTGTCTAGAAAACCTTGATCTTGTGTTGTCCAGGTGTGAAGAAACCAATCTGGTGTTAAATTGGGAAAAATGCCACTTCATGGTTCGAGAAGGAATCGTCCTGGGCCACAAAATTTCTTCAAAAGGTATTGAGGTAGATCGGGCTAAAGTCGAGGTAATTGAAAAGCTCCCACCACCATCTTCTGTTAGAGATATTCGTAGTTTTCTTGGACACGCAGGTTTTTATAGAAGATTCATCAAAGATTTTTCCAAAATCTCAAACCTCAGTGTGATCTACTGGCGAAGGATGTTAAGTTCCATTTTTCTGAAGAATGTCTGAAGCTTTTAATTTATTAAAAGAAAAGCTAATTTCTGCACCTGTCGTTGTGTCTCCTGATTGGTCACTCCCTTTTGAGATAATGTGTGACGCTAGTGATTACGCTGTGGGAGCCGTGTTATGTCAGAAGGTTGATAAAATTCTTCGGGTAGTATATTATGCAAGTCGAACTTTAAATGATGCCCAGAAAAATTATGCGACCACAGAAAAAGAATTACTAGCTGTAGTTTTTGCTCTAGATAAGTTTCGATCTTATTTACTGGGTGGCAAAATTATTGTGCATACTGACCACTCTGCTCTTAAGTATTTGTTTGCTAAGGCAGAGTCAAACCCAGGTTAATTAGGTGGATTCTCCTATTGCAAGAATTTGATATTGAGATCAGGGACAAAAAGGGAACACAAAATGTGGTAGCTGATCATCTGTCCAGAATGGAGGCATCTGATGAGGGACTCCCATCAACGAGTCCTTCCCCGATGAGTCAGCATTTGCAGCTGAAGATGTTGAGGATCCATGGTTTGCTGATATCGCTAACTACCTTGTTAGGAAGATTGTTCCAGCTGATATGACTTATCAGCAGAGAAAGAGGTTCTTTTCCATTGTCAAACATTATTTTTGGGATGACCCTTATCTGTTTAAAGTCTGTGCAGATGGTATCATTAGGAGATGTGTCCAGAAGTCAGAGGTCAGAAACATTCTCCTCCATTGCCATTCCAGAGAAGCCGGTGGACATCATGGTGCCACTCGAACCGCTGCAAAAATACTAGAATCAGGTTTTTTCTGGAACACCCTTCACAAGGATTGTCATGCGTTTGTTTCGACATGTGATCGGTGTCAAAGGCAAGGTAATCTATCTCGTCGAAATGAGCTACCACTGAATAACATGTTAGAAGTTGAGCTATTTGACGTCTGGGGTATTGATTTTATGGGTCCCTTCCCAAACTCTTTCGGTAATCTTTACATCTTAGTAGCTGTTGATTATGTTTCAAAATGGGCGGAAGCCCTTGCCTGTTCTACTAATGATGCTAAAATTGTTGTGAAGTTCCTGAAGAAAAATATTTTCACTCGATTCGGCGTTCCTCGAGCCATAATCAGTGACGGTGGCTCCCATTTCTGTAACCGCCAGTTTGAAGCACTATTAAAGAAATATGGGGTTCGACATAAGGTTTCCTTACCCTACCATCCTCAAACAAATGGGCAGGCCGAAGTGACGAACCGAGAGCTCAAGTGGATCTTGCAAAAGACGGTGAACTCTTCTCGAAAGGATTGGTCACTTCGATTAGATGAAGCGCTCTGGGCCTACCGCACTGCTTTCAAGACACCAATTGGCATGTCTCCCTACAAGTTGGTTTTTGGGAAGGCATGCCACTTGCCTGTGGAATTAGAATACAAGTCATATTGGGCCTGAAAGCTCTTAATTTTGACCTACAGCAAGCCGGTGATAAACGCAAGTTCCAGTTGACAGAGTTGGAGGAACTCAGGAACGAATCTTACGAGAATGCTGTAATATATAAGGAACGTACCAAGCGCTGGCATGACAAGATGATTGCCAATCGGGAACTCAAGGTGGGGGACCAAGTTACTTTTCAACTCCAGGCTCAGATTCTTCCCAGGTAAGCTGAAATCATACTGGTCAGGACCTTACCCTATTATTAGCATTTCCCCATTCGGTGCGATTGAACTCGCCAATGCAAAGGGGGAAACATTTAAAGTCAATGGGTCAAGAGTCAAGAAATTTCTGGGTACTACACTGGATCAAGCTGCTACATATGAAATATCTCTTAAAGATCCAACTGCAGGTTAGCTACTTCACAAAGTCCAGCCAATGACTATAAAGAGGGCAGCTGACTGGGAGGCAACCCAGGGGTAATTTTCAAATTCATGTTTTATAAGCTACGCATCTATTTCTCTCTAATATATTGTGATATATATATATATATAAAAAAAAAAGGGCGAGGAAGAAAGAAGAGGAAGGAGATATTACCTGTGCTATTAACGCAACGCTTCCTAGCGTTATTTTGGTATTTGACAGTGTGTGTAGGTAAACCGTTTGTTGCAATCACTCCAAGCTGAACCCTTGCTTAGACTCAAGTGTGAGGAACATCGACCCCACCGCCAATGCTTTAAGTGTGAGGAAGGGCACCTTCCTCAATCTCACGATATCAGGGGAGTCTCAGTTCCTTTATTTTTAATATTTATGTTCAGCCACTCGAGCTTTAACTGTTGATTCATGAGTCTGGCATATTTTGAAAGGTCTTTTCTTGATTATTTTATGAACAATGAGGACATTGCTCCTCTTAAGTGTGAGGAAGTTTAGACCTTTCCCTGAAAATATGCCAGTAGTACCTAATGCCACACTTGATTTTTATTGTTCTCTAATTATGATAGTAAGCTTCTCTAAAGGCCAATACATGTTGAATTTTCGGGCTAAAATTTTTTGTGGAAGTTTTTGAAATCGAGCCTGATGACAACCTCAAGAATCGTTCTGCTTGACGTTGTTTGTATGTATCAATTTCTTTCTTCAAAATTAAATCTATTTTCACTGAAATCTGGTGGATAAGCTGATTGTGGAAATTGAGTTACCTTAGCTTGGCAATCATGGGACTAAGTGAAAGTTTGGTATGGAAAGGATAAGGCAAGGTACTCCTCTGATCATATAATGAAGTTTTCTGAACCAAAACAGGCCTCGTTCATTCGGTTATTAAGTCCTTGGGGTGCCTTATCACCCATCTACCTAAGGTCTTGTGATCTGGGATAGAAGGCCCAAAACCGCTACATGGGTGAAGAGAAAAGTCTGGGGGATGAAAAAATTGTGCAAACAATGGAAAAAAACAAAAGAGAAGAGAAAAGAAAAAAATGAACATGCAAAACTCTTAATGCTGAATAATTGTCACAATTTTTCATATTTCATGAGTATGTGGTGTTGAAAGGTATCACGGAATAAGGTGTTACTTCACACCCCTTGTCATCCAAAGGTTAGAGAAAAGAAATTGGTGGAAGGTTCCAAGCTAATCTATGTTCAATTTTTACAATCTGACTTATCCATGCTCTTATTAAAAATTTTCTGTTTCACTGTTTACAAAAACCTACATCTAAGAGCAGGATTATTCTTTTGATTGCCATTTAGCTTGATTTCCTTCCACGATTGTTGAATCCCGGAGTTTGATACTGTAACCTTAGAGAAAGTTTGTTCTTTATTTGCTTGAGGACAAGCAAAAGATAAGTGTGAGGAAGTTTGATAAGTGCGAAATATATAGACTTTTAAGGGTTTAATTACCTTATAATTTGCAGTATTTTAAGTAATATTTCTCACTTATCTGACGATTTTCCTAGGTTTATGTTTTGATATGAATTGATATATTTTATGTGTTAAATGTAGGAAAAAGTGTTGGAATCAAGTAGTTTACTTCACAAGCTTTCCAACGCAACAAACGGCGAGTCAAACGGACTTATAACGAATAATCTGGAGCCGATTCAAGATTGGACTACAATCGTGTATATATATACATATATATATATAAAGCATAACTGGCGGACAGGAGAGGCGCGGACACAACAGAGGCGTCCGCCTCTTATCAGGCGGACGTGACAGAGTGTACCGCTAGTTATCTAGCGGACAAGAGACGGAAGACCGCGAGGCGGTTGAGACAGAGATGACCGCCTCTTATCAGGCGGACAGCACACAGACGACCGCGAGGCGGACTGAGCTAGGCGCGAGGCGGACAAGAGCATTTCAGCGCACGAAACACAATTCCGAACAGAGTTTTCTTCTTCCTTGTTCAGGCGCCGCAGTCGAACTACTTCATTAATTGCGATCGCCCACCTTAATTTGCGCGAGCGTGACGCGGCTCTTCAATCAATGGCTGCTGCAGATCATCAATTAAATCTGTCTGAAATCAATTGCACTGCCCGATGAAATCTCAATCTTCACGGATCTGCACCAACTCCTCCGACTATCTTGATTCACCCTGTCACTTCTCCTTTGTCTGTTTCCCATGTCCTCCGCCTATATAAACCCACACTACTGGAAGCTAAAAAACACAATCCATCCATTTATCAGTCCACGAATTAATCCGTTCACCCACGCATTCTCCCACGATCGCACTCCATTCACTTCATCAAAAATAATCACCCATCCACTCCATTAAAATTCCACGTAATACATACACCCCACTTTCCATTTTATTTCCACTATTACGCACCAGCTCTACAGAAATAAATTAGCAGACGGGGCAGCGCAAGACGAAGTTGAAGCGAGGATCCGGAGTGAACTTCTAAACTGGAGTTATCTCTTACCCTTACTTTAATTTATTTAATGCAATCCTTTTCTGTTATCGTTGTTTCTGTAACGATGAGCGAGTAAGTATTTTAGCTTCCCGGGTTGGGAAGCGAACCTATTTCCTAAATTCTGTTATGTATTTCTTTAAATAAATTTAGTTAACTGCAACAGTTCAATTCCTGTCCTTCAAGTGTTTTAATTATTTGGCCGGTAGTTAAAACAACCCTTGTAGTTATTTTATTAAAATGCGAGAGCTGAGATAAATAACTAGACAGAGGAAGTTGAACCTAATTAACAGCTAGAAGCCTGATCCGGCCTATAGGTTAATTAGACTCCAATAGAAACTGCTCTTTATGCGATTAATTGTGTCCGGTCTAGAGCATTAGCCTGCTGCTAGGTCTAACAATTGGTTAGGATTCATTATACTTAGTCGTTAATGAATTAATTAAAGTTTCTGAGTTATTGCAGTAAAATTAAAGGAAGAATTTACTAACAGATATAAAAGGAATAGGTAAGCAAACAACCCGGGGTGCGCTTTTCTATTTATCACATTCACCACTCTTTAAATCCCTCTGTGTTTATTTAAGTTGTCTTAATTGTCCTTGTAGTTTAGTTTCTTTTTAATTAATTAATCAGAACCGAAAAAGTGATATTTCCTGTTTTCTTTAGTTTAACTTAATTTCCCAGTTAGTCAAATATTTGTCAATTAATTATACGAGGTCCCTGAGATCGACAACCCCATTTAATCACTATACCCGCAAAACGATAGGTACACTGCCTATGTGGTAGAAGTAGTCACATATTTCTCCATCAGGTAAATCATCGAATACCCGCACAGAATAGTAACGAGGATATGGGAAGTATAGTGCAACTCGCTAGATCAGGGAGAAGAATAGACAAGAAAAATGGCAATGTTGACCAACCGGGAACTCAGACGAAAAGCCAGTCTAACGAACTGTTAGAGTCACAGCAAAGTGCGACCAAAAATAGTGGAGAAAGGCGGATGGAGTCCCGAGAAAATCGGAATGAATTAATAACCGGAATAGAGGGGAGAAGCGGCGTAGAACTGCAGGAACGCGGCGCTAGTGAAGACCAACCTGCACAAAACGCCAAAAGGAGAGAATTAGTAAAATATAATGATAATGCTAATACGAGTGGATTACAGGACATTACTCCCACAATACAACACGGCGCTAATGAAGACCAACCTGCACAAAAGGCAAAAGGAGAGAATTAGTAAAATATAATGATAATGCTAATACGAGTGGATTGCAGGATATTACTCCCACAATACAAATTAGTATTAAAAAAGGCGGAACAGAGGGCACCGCCTCAAATCCTGAAATCTGCAGTGATCCAACCACTCCTGTACGGTTGCAATTAGCAGATACGGTGGACACAGTTCCCGAAACCGTGCAAATTCCAGAGACGCGGGTAAGTGTAAAAGAACAGGGACACATGCACATCATGCAAGACAGCAACGAACACGCAGGAAAGTCAAGGGATGATGTGCACCAATCTATAAATGCGCCATTAAGGCATGAAAACAGTGTCACACCAAATAACCAAACGCAGACGGAGAGCCTGACCACGCCAAAAAGAAAAGAAGATATTCGCTTGTTTGTCGACCTCTTTCATGATAGCTATCCGTCGGCGCAGGCCCAACGTAATAAGGAAGCGAGAGATGAGAATGGGAAGATAATCAACATAGAGGAGGAGGCGGGAGAATGCACCGAACTATTGAAAAAGTTGGGGTGGCAAGTCCCAGACCTAGAAGTTACCAAGGAGAATATTTGTAGCCGGCTCCGATCATCCCCAAGCAGCCAGTAGATAGAGATGGTGAATATTGGACTCCAAAACATTAGAGGCATGGGGTCCAAAGTCAAGCAGAAGAAAATAAGAGAAGAGGTACGTAATTTAAATCTGTCTATAATGTGCCTTGTTGAAACCCAACAAAATGGAACAGCAGCGAAGTGGATACCACAGTTCTGGGGCAAGAAAAAAGTGTGTCTTGCATGGGATGAAGTTTACAGGTCTGAAGGTATTGTAACTATGTGGGATGAAGAGGCAATTGAACTTCGTCAGATTGAGAAAGGGGAGAGATGGCTAAGAATGGATATCAAAACATTGGATGACGGAATCCTATTCTCAGTAGTTTTCATCTATGCTTCGTGTGACGTAAATGAGGGGAAGGACATGTACAATGAAATAACTCAACCCAGAGTCCGATGGAATGCAGAATTACAGTTGATTGGGGATTATAATGAAGTCCTAGTACCGTCAGAAAGAATGCCCATGGGACAGCCGAGACCCTCAAGAGGCATGAGAGAATTCCAACAGTGGGTAAATGAAATGCAGATTATTGGGATTCAACTACAAGACGCTAGATTCACCTGGAAATGAGGTGGCTCATTTAGTAAAATTTTGCGCACGTTCGCAACTCACGAATGGTTAGCCCAGTTTGCAGATGTGAGACTTCGATCGAGTGAGTGGTGTATTTCTGATCACAGGCTTCTATGTTTGAATACAGGGAGAATAAACTGGGGGCCAAAACCCTTCAGGTCATTAGACTCATGGTTGGGCCACCCTGACTTCGCAGAATTTATAAAGAAGGAATGGGATAATTTGAGCCATGGATCCACATTACGGAAGATGAAACTGTTAAAGAAGTCGTTAAAGAGATGGAATAAAGAGGTGTTTGGGGAAATAAACCAAAAAGTTGTGGGTCTCAGAAATGAACTGAAAGAAGTTGATAAGAAGATTGAAGAAGGAGATGAGGCAATTCAGGCGGAAGCTATGAGAGTTCAGGTGCTAGAAAAACTGAACAGGGCTGAAAGAGACCAAGAAATTTATTGGCGACAACAAGCTCGGGACAAGTGGATAAAAGAAGTAGATAACAACACGAGATACTTCCATAGAAGGGCAACACTTAATCGTCGAAAAAAGCTGATCACATGCTTGGTTGATGGTGGTAGGGTGATTGATAATCCTGCTGAAATCAAGTCATATATTGTGGAATACTACTCGGCCTTATATCGAGAGCATCGTTTGTCCAAGATCAGACCACTACAAGTTGACCACCCCAGACTCACAATCGATGAAGGCGCCCAGCTGGAAGCACTACAAAAAAAATGCCATTTACTAACACACAAAAAGTGTTAGTAAAACTCAATTATGTGTTAGTATAGACCGAGTTACCTTTTACCGACACAAAAAAAAAGTGTCGGTATAACCGCTGACACTATAGATCTATACCAACACTTATAACGTGTGTCGGTAAAAGGTCAGAGCTTTTACCAACACTTAAATTGTGTGTCGGTAAACATGAAAACTTATACTGACACTAAGCTCATTTATTGGTATATATGCATCGTATACTGACACAAATCATCATTTACTATAAATTTTATACTAACACATGTTTTTATGATATACTGACACACATGTGTTTGTAATAATTTTTTTTATAAAATGCATAGCTTGCTATACATTTCAAATAATTTATATATACACAAATATAATATAAAATAAGTTGACCTGCTACCATCATATTAGCTTGTAAATAAATTTCATAACAGAAGGCTGAAGCACAATAACATTGACTATTACGATGAATTTGCAATGCTACAACTTTAATTCTTACATTAATCATCATTCTTCAAGCTTCAAAAGTATCACTATCATAACAGTAGTTCGGTCTAATTTGAATCGAAATACAACATTGTTCCTAAATGTCAAATCTTTCAAAATGATGAGTCCCACTCTCATGATAAAAAAAACTTTTAGTTCAACTACTCCTAATTTTGGAACAAAATCTGGATTCACTTCATTCAAATTGCTTGTCACTCATCACCTGCAAGAAAAAAAAGACAAAGTCTTACGAAAGAGGGGAGATAAATGAATAATTACATACCAAGATAAACTAAAATAACAAATTAGAAAGAAAAGTCCCTGTTTGTACCTGTTACACCCATAGAAGGTTGATTTTCACTTGTTGATCGAGTTGTACCACTAACAATATCACTTGGAGCCTAAAGGAGCAGCAATAAAATCAATTCAAAAGGAGCAGCTATCATCACTTTCATTAAACAGAACATACAACACATTAAACAGAAACAGAAAAAAATGGGCTTGACATGAGATTAATTGAAGTGTTTGTCACCTTCTTGGAAACAGAAAAAACATAAACATACAGCCACATTAAACAGAAATACAGTAGCCACATAATAGTCAAAATTACCAGCAACAATTCATCACTTTCCAAAAGAGAAAAAACTTGACATAAGGTCGATTCAAGTGTGTGCAATTTCTTGGAAACAGAAAAGGAAAAGATACATCTCACTATCACACTGTTGGGTGGGGAATCTGTTAATTGCATGATCAATCACTCTCGTGCACATATCCCTTTGGCACTCTAATTCTTTCATCGCTAGTCCTAACCGTAATAGATTAGAAGAGACATGTACAGCAAAAATAAACTCTGCTAATTGAAACATACAACAGCCGCATAATTTTCAAAATAAGCAGCAACTATTCATCACTTTTTCAGAAGAAACGAAAAAAACTTGACGTAAGGTCTATTCAAGTGTTTGCACCTTTTCGGAAATAGAAGAAACAGAAACTTACAGCCACATTAAAACAGAAACATATAGCAGCCACATAGTTGTCAAAATAAGCAGCAACAATTCATCACTTTCCAGAAGAAACAGAAAAAAAACTTCGACATAATGTTGATTCAAGTGTTTGCACCTTCTTAGAAACAGAAAGATACAGCCACATAATTCTCACAAAAAATACATAAACCATTAAATAGAAACATACAACCACATAATTCTCAAGATGAGCAGCAGTAATATATAACAAAAAAATCAGATTAAATTAAGTTACCTAATTGGCTAAATTATATTAGTTAAAACATACGGTTACCTCAAATTATGCAACCGACGATATCAGTACTTCAATCAGCTAGGTGATCCACACTAATGAATCTTCAAGCCTGTTTACAAGTGCAACAAAATATTTTCAGAAGAAGTTAAAGCATGACTTGAGCATTTTAATATCTTAAAATCTTTTATTATAGATCTTTTACAAAGGGAATTGAGAGTCTACACTAAGGTTCAAGAGTTTAAACACGATGTTGGAAACACCTCTTTGGGTTCCTTGCAAATCATAATTATTGAATATATATACTTATTATACAATGGTAAAAGAAGTAAATCAGATTGAAGTTAACTAATTGGCTAAATGATATTAGTTAAAACATACAATTACCTCAAATTATACAACTGATGATATCCGTACTTTAGTCAGCTAGGTGATCACACTATTGAATCTTCGCCTGTTAACTAAGTGCAACAAAATATTTACAGAAGAAGCTAAAGCATTACTTCAGCATTTTAATATCTTCAAATATGTTGTTATACATTTTTTACAAAGGCAAATGAGAGTCTACACTACAGTTCAAGAGTTTAAACAAGATGCTGGAAACACCTCTCTGGTTCCTCATAATAGATCGCATTGCAGGCAGTTAGAATAACACCATGAAGTAAAGCAGTGCTGATATGAATATTTTCATGAATGAATTGTATTGTAGGTCAGCTCATGAGTTGTCATCTTAAGCTCTGAAGACTAACCTAAACATTCTATTTATCCAGCAATATGTACTGTTTCACTTGGTCATTTTAACAAACACTTAGAGTGCACTAAACAAGACAACTCATTAACAACTCAAATAATCACATCGCACATACAAAATTCATATTTTTTTACTATTCAATTTCTCACGTTCACTCCCATAACATATTTCCTCCCCATGATTTGTAGTACGAAAATATTGTCTGATTGAAGAAGCACTCCATAGGAAGAAGATAATAGATCATGCTGCTGTTCCATGTCGTTTTTTATATCAAATTAATTTTTTTAGGAAAGGGTGAGCTAGAGCTATTCAAATTGCTCAATAGCAACAGAGCAATCTAAAATGATATGCAGGAAACCAATCTCATGGATTGAAAACAGGAAATCCCAATAATTCCATGAAAAATTGCCGGTTAACTTTACAAAGAAGTTGAACACTATCTACTTAGTAATCTAGTACATATACGCTCACACAAAATCGCAATCAAATCAGAAGTAGTACTACCGGGAAGAAACAAATAAATCACACTAAAGGGTAAGGGAAATCGGATGACCTGACAATTTGAAGAGTAAATAGCACCTGAGCCTTTCCGCTGTGAGATTGCATTCGTTCAAGAGCTGGCTGGTGCGACGCTTTGAATGTCGAAGAGAAACTGGTGGAAGAATGTTGAAGATAAGAATGGGCAAAACTTGAGGCGCGAACACAATTTGGGTTTAGCGGGACATGTCCGGAGGGGAAAAAAATTTGAAGGCGTGGGAAAGTGAAGATGATAGAACGACGGTTTTTTTCCAGCGAGTGTTAGTAGAGTTAATTGGTAGTATATACACTGACACATTTCTATTGTGTGTGAGTATAAGTATTAAAGTTTACTCACACTAGTTAAAAATCTGTTAGTAAAGGTGTTATATATAGTGACTTAATTAATTATATGTTACTAAAAGTTATTGACTTTTACTAACATTTGCTATGTGTTACTATAAATCGATTTTTTTAACACTAAATTTTCTGTCAGTAAAATTGTGTGTCAGTAAATGGCATTTTTTTTGTAGTGAAGTGTTACCGACTGCCGAAGAAATCAAAGCCACAGTACAACAATGTGATAGTCTTAAAGCCCTAGGATATGATGGATACAACATGAACTTCATAAAAAAGATGTGGCATGTGATCGGGCCGGAGTTCACTAGAGATGTGCAGCTTTCTACCTTACGTCAAGGCTTGAAAAGGGGGCTAACACTACCTGGATTGCCCTGATCCCAAAGAAGCCAGAGGCATCTCACCCTGAAGAATTTCGGCCAATAAGCATGGTGGGATGCTTATATAAGGTAATTGCAAAGATCCTAAGTAACCGACTAAGGCCATATATGCCAAAGCTCATAAATGAAACGCAATCAGGCTTTGTAAAAGGCAGAAATATCTTGGAAGGACCGCTCATTGCCAATGAAGTCATTACGTGGCTCAGAAAACGAGGAAAGAAAGGGGTGTTGCTGAAAATCGATTTAAAAAAGGTGTATGACTGTGTTTCATGAGAGTTTTTGAAGGTGATGCTAGAAAGATTGGGCTTTGGTAGTAAGTGGAGGAGTTGGGTAGAAGCATGCGTTTCATCGACAATGATTTCGATTCTAGTGAACGGGTCTCCCACAAAACCGTTCGCTCCTAGTCGAGGCCTGCGCCAAGGTGACCCACTTTCCCCTTCTTTGTTTGTAATTGTTGTTGAGGCCCTTCATTGGATGATTAAAGGTGCAGTTGATCAAGGATTATTATCTAGATTGGTAGTAGGATCAAGCAATGTGCAAATTACTCACCTACAGTTTGCTGATGATATCCTCCTCTTTTGTAAGCTTGAGAAAGATGAGATGATCCAACTATACATAATCCTTATTCTCTTTGAGGAGGCCACTGGCTTGAGGCTGAACAAGGAAAAATCTAAAGCCTATTGCATTAACTCAAGTGAAGAGGAAAATCGGATGGTAAGTGGAATCTTTGAATGCTCATTGGGATCCCTACCAAGCACATATCTCGGATGTCCGCTTGGTGCAAACATGAGGAAAATATCAACATGGGAGCCGGTTCTTCGCAAGGTCGAAGCCAAGCTAGCAACATGGAAGGCATCTACTCTTTCCAAAGCCGGCCGCGCAGTGCTTATACGATCAGTCTTGGAGGCCATCCCTCTATACTATGCGAGTTTGTTCGTTATTCCGGTCAAGGTGAGGAAAAGGTTAATCGCATTACAAAGACAGTTCTTTTGGGGAAAAAATGAAGTTCGCTTCCTCTCTACTGTGTCATGGGCGCGAATGACATTACCAAAGGAAGCTAGTGGCCTTGGCTTTGGAAACCTGCAGGCGAAAAATCTGGCCTTCTTGACTAAATGGAGAGTCTCCTTTGCTAGCAACAGAAGGCCTCTTTAGAAAAGAGTAGTTCAGTCCATATACCACATTCGAGAGGGCCTTCATACGGGGGAAAAAACTGAAGGCAGACAACACTGTAGAGGCGTCTGGCATAAAATAATTATCATCATGGAAAGAGATGACATCGTGCGCAATCTCATTGAAAACCAGGTAAGTATTGAAGTTGGCAATGGGAATGATATTATGTTCTGGCTTGATAAATGCCTGGAAGGAGGGATATTGAAAGATAGATTCCCAAGATTATTTTCCCTGAGTCTACAACAAGACCAAACAATTGCCAGTGTGGGTGAGTGGCACGAAGGTGTGTGGCAATGGAAGTTTCATTGGCGGCGTCGATTATTTGTTTATGAAGAAAATATGGTGGTGGACTTACATGCTGCACTGACGGTTCAACCTTCATCACCAATTCAGTCCGACGTGTGCTACTGGAACTCATCAGGTAATGCTACTATATCCAAGGAAGTATCGCATGCGCTGAATATATATAGGGCGTAATCCTTTGAATTGGGCAGCGCAGATTTTAGTCAAATGTGGTGTGGCCTCTGTGAACCACGCGTTGAACTGGTACTCTGGATGGCACTCGTGAGGGGCTTAGCTACTGGGGAAATCCTGTTTGAGAAAAGTGTGACACCGATTAATCGAAGCTTGTGTCCTTGGTGTAAAAGAGGCCTGGAAAGTCTTGATCATGTGGTCTTTTTGTGCCCGAAAATCATCACAGTATGGGAAGGTATTCTAAAATGGTGGAGCATTTATTTTACCTTTAAGGATAGTGTTATAGACATCTATCAAGATTGGTTCGCGTTTGTGCTTGGGGGTAGAGGTAAGAGGATTTGGAGGACGACACTGGCATATGGTATACACTCTATTTGGCTGCAACGTAATAATACCATCTTTCGATCGGAGGCCCTTATAGTTGAGAGACTTATCCTGCAAAGTAAACTTGGCATTTGGAGGTGGACAAAGGCTTGGTGGAAAGATATCCCTTTCACGTGTAGTACTTTTGTAAGTGTATCATCCCTAAAAGACTATGTCTAGATCACTAGGATTGGGAAGATGAAGTTGATTTTGTGTAAGATGGTTGTCGTTGTTTGACTACTGTTCCATGTTAGGTATATTTCATCTCTAGTTGGCTACTAGGTTGTAATTTGAGTGCCGGGTACTCTTTTTCCTCCCTTGGTTTTTTCCCGCTGGGTTTTGTCCTGGGAGGTTTTAATGAGGCCCATTATATGTCACTCCCTACACACTAATAAAATGGCATTATGCCTTAATTATAAAAAAAAACAAACAAACCTACATCGTGCACAAGATTGGAAGTTTCAAATCAGCTGAAGGTGATTAATGAGAAACCTAGTCGGAGATGTGGTCAAAGAATTTGTAAAGGCCATGTCTAAGCCCCTCTAGAAGTATTTTCGTCGTGGCCAAATCCTTAACCAAGAAATAATCAGGATAGAATTCAAACATTACATTGTGGTTAGTAGAAAACTGTCTAACAAAGACCAAGTTTTTCATTAAGTCAGGCACATATAAGACATTTGAAAGAGAGAAATCACCATGAGGAGTAGGGATGATACATGTGCCTTGATCTTTATCAGGTAGAGAACCACCATTACCAAACTGAACCTCATTAAAACCTCCAGAAAGCTGATTATCTAGATTTAGGTTCAAAAATTCACGAGTAAAGTGATTAGAAGCACAGTTGTCTGGATACCAAGTAGAATTTGTGGTAGTATAATTAGCAATAAAATGTGGGGAAGGAGGAGCTTGATATGAATGATCAAACTTAGAGTAACAGGCAATGGTTGTGTGTCCATACTTAGCACAAACTTGACATTGAATCCTTGGATCTCCTTGCATGAGAGATAAGAGTTATTTCTTCCTCCCCTTCAATTGTTTCCTTCCTCCTTTGTAATAGTTACCCCTGTTAGATCTTCCACCTCTGTAACAACAAACCGCCGAAATAGGTGGTTGCCAAAATTAACATCTGACCACATCTATCTCGGCGGTTTTTAGCTTACAACCGTCGAGATAGACACAGGGTCGGTCCCTGGGGCGGTCAATACCATAAGGCTTTCTGTGATGGACCGACCTTAGACCAGGGTCGGTCCCTAGGTCGGTCTGTTCCAGAATACATTATGGTATTGACCGCCCTAGGGACCGACCCGGGTCTGACCCTGTGTCTATCTCGGCGGTTGTAAGCTAAGAACCGCCGAGATAGGCCCTATTTTCATATCTATTTCGGTGGTTCTTAGCTTAGAAGCACCGAAAAAGCTCCCCTTTTTTGTTTTTTCCATCCTAGCTTATATATTCACCACAACACACTAAATGATTCAATGAGACCTGTAATATAGCTGCATCCACACATGACGCTCCATCACACATTCATAAAGTTCTACAAGTGCCGAATATCAACGACGCACATCAATCGAGATTAAACAAATCAATGTAAACACTTACACACTTTCATTACAAAGAGAAAACCAAATTAAAATTCAAATCTACCATTATATCATCCACAGATGTACATAATTACAATTACATTATCCAAAAAGTACACAAATCATCCTTATTATCAACAATTCATTAAACTTGTGCAGATGAACTCCGACCATTCCTCAAGCCTCTCAGCTATCCGAGGATCTTCATATTGACTACCTTGGAGCAATTCCTCGTAAGCCTTGAAAAAAATTGAACATTAATTTAAAACCTACAAGTCTAACATCTAAAGTGCTTAACTGAAACTTTCAAAGAATATTACCTTATCTAATGTGTGCTCTAGTAAAAGGGATGACGTTGCTACTATGTCATGCATAAATATAATGACATAGTATCCACATTCCGAACCCCCAAGCTGCACCGGATCCTATACATACACACATATTGAAAATTATAAACTATTATTGATATTGTCGCACAAATTTAGCAATTAAGAGTACATTGACTAGGTTCAAAGGGATGTTATTCTTCAATGGTTTTTGCACTGTCATGAATGCAGCTCTCATAGAACTATATACATCAGCAATACAGTTGTAAATATCAGTAGGAAGTTTTGAAACAATTTTTAAGTGATAACCATTGTTGTTTAAGCTAACAAACTTACCTCAATATTGTGTTGTTGATCTTTGGTTTCTTGACACCCCTACCAAGTGAGTCAAATTGCAAGACTCGTGGGTGCTTCATCACCAGCACAAGCAATGACCAATGTTGACTATTCACAAATTAGACAATGTGTTGAAATCATTAAACAACTAGCACAATTTATAAATAGATTATACTAAGAAAAATAGTCAAAGAGCATACCCTTGATGATATGGAAGTATAATAAATGACTTTTGTTTGCACATTCAAAGATGGCATTTGTCAGATGTTACATAAGGCCTTGCATGTCACTTGTCAGATAGGTTTCACAGCACATAGTAGGACACAGGAATATGAAATTATGATCTTCGTAGACTTCGAGCGCCTTATTATGCACATGCCTACACCATGAAGACAATATCATTAGTTATTTACTTTATATTCAATTATTTAATTCATCACCAATCAATGCATTCAAATTATAAAAGGTAGAAGTCACTCACATGGCGGCTGACTTGATAATCGACACATTTAACCAATCTATTGTGAAACATTCAACAAAGTTGGACATATATATCGCAAATCGATATGTATCTTCTACTTCAACTTGATAGTGAAATATCCCCTCGTGATCTTCCACAGGATCCAATCACTGTGAGGTGGCATCAGCAGTAACGATGAGTAGAGAATCTTCATATTAGTTGACAAGCCAACAAATATCCTCTGCTCCACAAAATCAGGTCTAATCACGAAATTGGTGGATGCCTTTGAATGAACAAGTGTAAAATTTTTTTTCCTTTTCAATGTTGTCAACCATTCTTATTTACTCAAGATGTATTTTCTTACCCTTTGGCGCCCTGGAGCGCAGGGGCTTAGCAGCATAAGCATAAGTCAGCTTAAGTGGCTCATCAGTAGCCTTCTCCTTTTCCTCCTTTCCTTTTTGGTTCTGGCTCTTTTTGGCTTGAGGCTGGTACTTCTGTTTCTTGTACCCACCTTGCCCTTGGTGTTCTGCACTCTTCCCAACATTCTTTCTCTTGGCATTGTCCTCGTCCCTCAGCTGGACGGTTATCTCGACCTTAGCAGCGGCATGATAGCACTCCTGCTTTCCAAAGTATCAGTTCCTCTTATTTCTCACCAACTAACCTTACTCACTTATCTTCTTACTCATTCTTATTACCTACAAGGTAGTATAGCTCGTCGGCCCCATGTCGTAGCGGAGTCGAGGCTAAGCCCGCCATAGAAGCGGTCCACCGTATCTGGTCTGAATATCCAAGACCTGGCAGAAGACGAAGCAAGGCGGTAAACTCCGAGTAATACTCGTCTACCTTCATCTTGTCCGTCTGCTTGAGCGCATCCAATATAGGCGCTTCTTCGCTGGGCCATGGGCGGGATAGTACTTTGCTCGTAGCAATCGTGTACTGGTCCCAGCCGAAGTCTGGATGGACATGCTGACCCTCACCAGCTTCCACCAATCGCCTGCTGCCCCCTTCAAGTTGAAAGCAGCTAGACGCACCTTGATCCCAGCAGGGACGTCAAGGGTCTCGAAGGCGGTCTCCAGCTCGGAGATGTACGCCTCAAGCTTGGCGGGGTCAGTCTCCCCCTTAAAATGTGCGGGTTGAAGGTCTGCAAGGCTCTTCACCCAATTCGGTTCCCGGGGCTGTGGCGGTGGAGGTGGTGCACCCACACCGGGCTGGTAGCCCATGTGCCCTAATGCGGCAGCTACGATCTCTGCGATCGTCTGCCCTCCCGGTATCTCTGAAGCATCGTCGCCCCCACCACGGCCTCGGCCTCTCCTTTCTGACATCTGAACAATCACAACTCACATTAGATTCGTATCCACCATTGTTTCGGTTAACGAATTTATAACGTCCGTAGGCGGTAAAGACGATCCACACTTAATAGTGGTCATCTGACTCTACTCACACTAACTTCTCACACCCTTAACCCACTACTTATATCTTAACTCATAACCTAACTCGGTGGTTATTTTTGTCCAGTATTTCTTGATCAGAGCGTAACTACGCTTTGATACCACTTTTTGTAACACCCCGTCTTAAGCCATTCGTGGTTATCGCAACTTAACAGTAATACATAAACGTTGCAGCGGAAATAAACTAATACCAGGACCTTGCCACGGTCTAATCAACAAGAAATACCGCTTCTTAAATATTTACAACCGTATAGCCAAAATACATACACCAACTGAGTTTTAAGTATCTCCAAAACCACATAACATATCTCAAGTTCAACTATCAACAGACGGGTGCACAGGCGCTACCCGTACTCAAAATAAAGTCCCACCTAAGGCTACCCGCTCCTACTCTCGTGGTGTGACTTCATGGGCCGCTTACCTGCAAGTGTAAAAACAGCCCCCAAAGGGGGTCAGCACGAATGCTGGTACGACCCTCTCGTGGCCCCCAAGCTAACGGGGCTACGACGACTAATTGTCGATAGCATGGAAGTTGATTAGCATCACAATCATAATATGAAACGCAATAAAACAACAAACCACAATGAACATAAATAGCTCATATACAAATGAACGACTCAGGCGTTCCCTTAACAAATGAGTTAGTTCTTAACTCCTTAGATCCACAATCTCCTTAACCTTATAATTGCCAACCGTTCCACTATAGATTGGTTAGCCCTTAATTGGTTGCTTATTTTTGTAGGGCTTGGTTAACCCTAGCCGGTAGCAGTGCACTATCCAGCAATAAGCTACCTTTCTTAATTTGTTGGGGATGTAGGCTTGATCCCCCCACGCCATCCTTAATGTGCCTCCCACCTCAAACAGTAGTCTGGGTGGTCGGGTCGGTTTGTTGAACCTAGGCGACGAGTCCGAGGACAAGTCTTATTTGGAAGTCGGATCTGATTCAGATACCGACCTCCCCCAATACACATGTGCCGGTACCATTCCGGATTCCTCACTCCCACCCCAAGTTAAGGTTAGTGAAAGTCTTAGATTTCATGTGTTAGTTAAACCTTGTCGGGTATTAACCAACGTTCACCAATGTACAAATCCTCTCTTTAACCTAATAAGTATAAAGCTTAGTTAGTAGCTATCCTTAAACCTCGTGGGTTAGTGTAAAGAAAACACATACACAACGAGAACATTAATATCCAGTTGCATGCTTTATCTTGTCTTAGTCATATCAAACAAACAGGTAGCACACAAGCCGAGGGACACCTCGTTAGCAAGCAGGTCACAAGAAAGACTGTACCGTTCACCGTCGACTGTCGTTTGTTTAACCTTCTCCGGGGTCCCAATTCACAAACCTAAAACATTCATTCATTTTTAGGCCATCAGTTATTTGCACCTCACTTAACTCATTTAGTCCCTAAGAATTCCGATCCAATACTCTCTTAAGTCCCTACCACCTAACCTTATAAACTTAACTTTAAACATTAAGGTTTATACTTAACTTAACTTAATTCCTTAGGTTCTTAGGTTCCTAATCATTATTACCCTACCAATAGCATACCTCATTACCAATTAACATCTTTAGAATTTGAAATTTCTTTTTTTTTTTTTTGGGCTCGACCGACCTTACCCAAGGTCGGTCCATTCCAGGACATATTACCGTTTGAAAATTTTTCCCCGACCGACCTTGCAAGTCCGGTCCCCAAGGTCGGTCCATTCCGAGAGTTTTCCCCGTGGGAAATTTAAGCCCGACCGACCTTGCCAAGGTCAGACCCAAGTTCGGTCGATTCCAGAGACCAATTCCCGTACAAAATTCTAGGCATGACCGACCTTGTAAGTCCGGTCCCAAGGTCGGTCCATTCCAGAGACTCAATTCGTACACAAAATACAAGCCCGACCGACCTTACATGTCCGGTCCCCAAGGTCGGTCCATTCCAGAAACTCTTTCCGGTAGTGTAAACTGAGCTTGACCGACCTTGCAGGTCCGGTCCCTAAGGTCGGTCGACTCTAGAACTTTGTTTCTAAATTCTCATTTGACTCCAAACTTCACCTCATATATCCTAGTATGTTCTAACCTCACTTGGGCACTTCAAATACACCTTAAGCCTTACTCAAAACTCATTAAATCACTCACCAATATCCACCTTAGTCATTATGCATTTTCCTTATAATCATGCCAACACTTGTAATGTTTTTCACTAGGTTTCTAAGTGGTGGTTCATACCTAATATAACCACTATGCCAAATGCTTCCTCACCACTATAACATCATCTCCCAAGCATCTTTCACCATCTAAAACTCCTTTATGCAACTACTTAAAGTTTCTACACAAGTTTATGCCTCCTTCTACCAACACATTATTTCCTTCCTACTTGTTTACCAACATTTGCCTAAGTCCTAAATACTCAAGTATACCCCAAGACATTCATTTGGTTCCTAAATCCACCATGATGATGCCTAAGTCATTCTAATTCTCAAGAACACCTTAAACTCACTCTTTTTGTCAAAACAACTCCTAAAGTTTCCTAATGCTTCCTTAGTCATGAAATCTCCTTAACACATCCTAAACACTTAGGTTCTTCTCTAAATTTTGCCATGGGTTCTCTAGTATATTATTACACCAAAACATTTAGTTTTTCACCATCAAATAGCTATCAACATTCAAACTCTCATTAAACCTCCTTAACACACATCATACACCAAAACTACACTACATCACAATATAGAGCATAAACTTAAATTGCTTGGCACTTAGGCCCTTAAATGACTTGGCTCTTAGGCCCTTAAATGCGTAAATCTTAAACACTGAATTTCCTCAATATATATAGCCTTTGACCTGCAAATACACACAACAAGGCTCCCATTGCAATTTAAATGCTCTTATAATTCACCTTGACATTCTTAAACTATCTCCTTTTCTCACTTGCTCCTTAGTCACAGTTCACAAGTATAATCATTGTTCTTTCTCTAGGTTTTATAACCCCTTTCCCCAATGTAAACTCTACACTAAACTCATCACATATCTAAATCTCATTCCCTTAAACGATAAAACACCTTAAGGTAAGTAATTTACCTTGTTCCTTTACAAGCTCACAAACTTTCCTCCTTAGCCTTTTTCCTTGAACAATTTCGGTCACCACTTAAACTCTCCTTGCCAATGTTCTAACCAATATCCAATGACTCCAATGAGTGCCAGATAATACATTAACCTTAAGGAACAAACCCTAGGTTAAAAATGTGCTTTAAGGTATTAAATTGATTGTTTTACCTTGGAGTCTTAGAATAAGCTTGGATATGAAGCAAGAAGGACCTCCTCTATCCCTTGGAGAGTAGAAAATAAGCTAGAACAAGGCATAAACATGAAGCCCCATGAGTGATAATTTTCGGACATGTGAAGAAATGGTGGGAACTTTATTTTTCTTACATATTCTTTACCTTAAGAGAATGGAGAAGCTAATGGAGTCTCCAAGCTTGAGTTTCCTCCTCTAATGGCGGTTTGCCTTGGCTCCAAAATGAGGCTCTTGAAGTTTTGAAAAGATAGAAAGAAGAGCTTGAGCTAACTAAGAGATATATGTGCTTGGTTTTGATTTTGGAGCTTAAATGAGCAAGATGTGGGCAAAAGAAGATGGAGCTAGCATGGAGTTGTCTTCTTACGTGAAAGAGAAGAAAGAGAGCAACAGAAATAGATGGAGAAGGTGAAGAATGAAGAAAGGAGGAGAGAGGTGGCATATAAGATATTTGATTCCTTAAAAGCAAATTGTAACCACTTACTTTTCCTCTTTTTCTTCTAACATTAATTGGCTACTCTTGGTGACTCACACCCTTAGAAAACCGGCCCCTCATTAATTAGGCTAATCATGGTCTTGTTTGAACAATTAATTAGACTTAATTGATTAAAGACTAAACTAGGCACTATTTGGTTACTATTCATAAATTAGTGCACATATTTGTGAAATTTTTGATTTCCCATTGATTTAGACTTCCTAATGTGATACTAATTAGTACACAAGTTAATTAAGGAGTAATCATGGGCATTTAGCCACTTAAAACCCCTTTCTAAGACAATTTTTCAAAAATGTGTTTTAAGAGTCCTTAAAGCACAATTTGTGTTTTAACTTGTTTTTGAGCTTGTTTTCTTTGGTAATTGACTTAAAATGACCATTAGGATATTACTAAGGTCTAAGAATGATATTTGGGTGCTCACCCAAGTATCTCCAAGCTTAGAGCACGTTTTTGCTTAAACTGCTCTCTTGGTGCTTCCTTATGTTTTCTTTGATTAAAATGGTTTCTTAATGTTTCTAAGGCATTATTTAGCCTTCTTATATCTTAGTTTATCACTTAAACACCATATCTAAGTTTGGGGTATTTCAATCTACCCCCCTTAAAAGAACTTTGTCCCCAAAGTTCACACGTGTACTAAATCATTCACGGTACTCAATTTCTTAATCTTAATACCACATCTTATATTCTCATTCACACATCTCATGACTCAAAGGTCAATCCCAAATACAATACATAAGTATTATACATATCTCAAACTTATCACCAAAGTGTAGCAACTTACACAAAATCACATCTTACACAACCAAACAAACGACATACATGTTCGTTTCCTAACTCAAAAGCGAGGAAGCTCTACCCCCCCCCCCCCCCTTAAAAAGGGGTACGCCCCGTACCCTATACAGACGATCTAGTCAGTAAACAAAGAAGGGTACTTCGCCCTCATCTTATCCTCTAATTCCCACGTGGCCTCTTCGACATCCTGGTTAGACCAGAGAACCTTCACTAGTCGCACTGACTTATGGCGAGTGTCCCTAGTCTTACTATCCAAGATTCTCTGAGGAAGCTCCACTGATCTCATATTCGGTTCTAATGTCAACCTCTCAGGTTCTAACACATGGGAGGGGTGGTGCATGTATTTCTTTAGCTGTGACACATGAAAAACATCATGCACTTTACCCAGTTGAGCAGGTAAATTCAACCTGTAAGCAACCGGGCCCACCCGCTCCGTAATCTCATAAGGACCAACAAACTTCGGGCTTAATTTGCCCTTCTGCCCAAATTTGAATGCACCCTTCATCGGCGAAACTCGCAGAAATACCCGGTCGCCCACTGTGAACTCCAGGTCTCGTCGTCGAACATCAGCATACGACTTCTGCCTATCTTGAGCAGCTTTCATGTTCTCCCTGATTTGCTGAACTTCAGCCTTAACTTGCTCTAAGTACTCTGGTCCTATAATGACCGTCTCACTCGACTCATCCCAGCAGAGCGGTGTACGACATGGTCTACCGTACAACGCTTGAAAATGTGCCATCTTGATCGAAGCGTGGTAGCTGTTGTTGCATGAAAACTCGATCAGATGTAATTTGTCAATCCAACTGCCCTGGAAGTCTAAGGCACATGCCCTCAGCATGTCCTCGAGTGTCTGAATCGTACGCTCAGTCGGATCATCTGTCTGAGGATGGAACGCGGTACTCAGCTTCAGTTCTGTACCCAACGCTTCTCTAGTAGCTCTCCAGTACCTCGAAAGGAATCTGGTATCTCTATCCGACACTATGGTCTTTGGTATCCCGTGATTTCTCATGATTTCTTTCTCAAACAACTCAGCTAATTTGGTCACCTTCCAAGTATCCTTCATCGGTATGAATCGGGCTACTTTGGTAAGGCGATCCACCACCACCCATATCATGTTGAGACCTCCATAGCAGGTGGAAGTCCAACTACAAAGTCCATGGAGATATCATGGAACTTCCACTCCAGAACTGGCATCGACTGCACCATTCCGCCCGGTCGTCGGTGCTCGAATTTCACCTTCTGGCATGTGAGACACCTCAAGACGAACTCGGTAACATCTGTCTTCATCCCCAACCACCAGAAGTATCTCTTCATGTCCTTATACATCTTAGAGGCTCCCGGATGGATGGAAACTGAAGAACAGTGTGATTCCCTAAGTATACGGTCTTTCAGATCCATGTTGCCCCGTGGTATGCATAACCTGCCCTTAAGTCTGATCAGATCATCGTCGTGAAGTCTGAAGTCATATTTCTGACTTTCAAAGGTACCATCTATCAACTTCTGTCTGACCTCTCTCATATACTCATCTGTCCTCTGAGCCTCTCGCACCTCATCAACCAAGCTGGAGAAAGAGACTAGCGAATGGAGTGAGTGTGCTCAACGGCTCAGGGCGTCTACTACAACATTGGCCTTCCCTTCTTTGTATTGGAGGTCAATGTCATAGTCTTTCAGAAATTCTAACCATCTCCTCTGTCTGAGATTTAACTCTTTTTGAGTGAATATATATTTCAAGCTCTTGTGATCGGTGTAGATCGTCACACTAACCCCGTATAAGTAGTGGCGCCATATCTTCAAAGCGAAGACTACAGCTCCCAGCTCTAAATCATGTGTGGGGTAGTTCTCCTCATGTTTCTTCAACTGGTGTGAGGCATATGCCACCACCTTGCCATGTTGCATGAGCACGCAACCCAGCCCTCTGCCGGATGCATCACAGTAAACCTCAAAGCCCTGCGTACTGTCTGGGATGGTCAGAACCGGTGTAGTGGTCAGTGAGTCTTTCAAACTCTGGAATGATCTCTCACAGTCAGCCGTCCATACGAATGTTGCATCTTTCTTCATCAGACTGGTCATCGGCTTTGTGACCTTGCTGAAATCTTTAACAAACCTCCGGTAGTAACCTGCCAGACCGAGAAAGCTCGGATGTCGGTAACAGTCTTCGGTCTTGGCCAAGTACGCACGGCATCAATCTTTGCTGGATCCACTGAGATCCCAGCATCTGAGATGACATGACCCAGGAAAGAGACCTGGTCAAGCCAAAACTCACACTTGGAGAACTTAGCATATAGCTGGTTCTCCCTCAATATCTCCAATACTCTCCTCAAGTGTTCCTCATGCTCAGTCTTCGATTTCGAGTATATTAAAATATCATCAATAAACACCACAACCGACTTGTCCAGCTGCTCCCGGAACAAGCGGTTCATCAGGTCCATAAACTTCGCCGGTGCGTTCGACAAACCAAACGGCATCACTGTAAACTCGTAGTGGCCGTATCGTGTCTGGAATGCCGTCTTCTCAATATCTCCCTCCTTAATGGCTATCTGATGATACCCCGATCTGAGATCAATCTTGGAAAACACAGATGCTCCCTTCAACTGATCGAACAGATCGTCAATGCGGGGTAGTGGGTACTTATTCTTCATTGTCACTGCATTCAACTCTCTGTAGTCGATGCAGAGGCGGAGACTGGCGCTCCCCATGGTGATACACTGGGTCTTATGAACCCTTTGTCTAACAAGTCCTCCAATTGTTCCTTTAACTCATTCATCTCTGCCGGATCCATGCGGTATGGTGCCTTGGCTATAGGTCCGGTACTAGGTAGCAGCTCGATGGTGAACTCTACCTCCCGAGTGGGTGGCATGCCCGGCAGTTCCCGTGGAAAGAGATCAGGGAACTCCGACACTACCGGTAAGTCAAGGTCGAACTCGGGGTCTCTCTCTATGTCCTGTACATATCAGAGGTACACTTCTTCCTTCCTCCTTAATTCTTTATACATTGGCATAGCGGTGATGTTCTTAGTCGAAGGCTCTCTAGGCCTCTGGCGGTATGATATCGTTACCCCAGACGGGCTCCTGAGCAGCAACCTATGCTCGGCGCAGAGGATACATCCCTTGTGCCGCTCCAACCAGTTCATCCCGAAGATAACATCAAATCCCAACTCTCTGAACTCAATAAAAGTGACTGGAAAGTCTTCCCCCTTAATTCTGACAATGGCTCCTCGGTAGTAGCGAGTGCAACGAACCTTCTCCTTAGACGGGAGCGTAACCGTGAAATCGGGTAGCTCATCAGCGTCTAGCCCCAACCTTCTCGCGAAAGATGCCGAGACAAAGGTATGCGAGGCCCCTGAGTCGAAGAGAACTGATGCCTCAATCCCATTAATCGGAAAGGTGCCGGTGAGGATAGTACCGCTGGCGTCGGCCTGTGCCTCTGTAAGTATGCTTAGCGCACCTTCCGTACCGAGTCCATAACCTAATTGTATTCACAAGCTTCATGAGTAATGATGGTATAACGAGAGTCGTAACAATTGATATGAACAACACTGTTATTTTATTAATAACCATCCTTGTTACAACATGTGCTTTAATCTTACATCTCATTCCTTATCCCATACTAACATTACATGGCTTATATTGTCTAAAGGTTAGGTTTAATCTCCCAGGTCTCATATGTGTCGCATTGATTACTGCTGACGGTGCTGTATTCAGCTTAATTCTCTTAATCCCATGATACAACATCCTCGATTCTCCTCCTATAATTAATACATCTCCAGACTTAAGTACTAACTTATTTGCACGGTCCGCACGCTTCTGCTCGCCGTATAAAAACTCTGCATCGTCCCCAATGGACCAAGACACTACGGGTATCCCTCTTTCGAGAGACTCCGTTGTCTCGTCCTTATCCTGGTGTAGTCCAAGTCGCCCATCTTTCTCGTAGAAGTTCACAATGCAAATGTCTGTTTGTATGTCTGGAATCGGTTCAGCTTCCAACTGCTGAGCGATCTCCACGACTTGTGTAATAACCGGATGGAACTCTTCGGGTATCCCCGGTGGTGAGACTCCATCTTGCATTCTCGTGGTCTGGTAGGTCTTGGCATACGGATTCCAATCCTTGCCTAAGATCATCATCTTTAGCTTCATTCTTGCTCCCCCTAGGTACTCCGGTGTATAAAAACCTCCGGTCCCATTCCTAGTTGACTGCATTTCCTGATGATGGCTATTTGCGCTGCTGGTGTCAGGTATCCCCTTATTAAAATCATACCTGGGCGGATAACCTGACATTGTTCGGTTGGAAAGACTCGGGTTTCGATGTCGGTGTACTCCGGGTTAGGTGTTGACGGTAATGGGTAGCAAATGTTGAAGTATCCTAAGGTGGTAACAGGTTATGTCTTCCTTAAATTCTAGTCTTATCTTATTTATTCACTAAGCATGCATGTAATGCGGTAAGCAGGCAATTTTATTACTAAGTGGTTATAGCGGTACCTGGCCTCGATGAGGGTTCAGGCTCATCGTCCTGGTCCACCAGGTGTAGTGTGGGTCCCGACTTCTAGGCTACCCGTGGATTCTTGTTCGCCGCTTGCTGCGCCCCTTCGACCGTCAGAACCAGCTCCCTGATCGGTCTTAGTCTTAACCTTAAAACTGGGTCTGTAATTCTTACTCTCCGGGTTCCCGTAGCACTCATATGCCCGGTGCCCGAGTACACCGCAAAAATTACACTCCACCTTATTCCCCCTACAGTCAACTCCGGGGTGGTCCCCCTTGCACCTCTGGCAATAGTAGTGTCGTTGGTAGCCACCACCGGTTTCCTTTCCAGTCTCAGTACCTGATTACGCATCGCATCAGTGATTATGTCTCAATGTTGTCAACCATTCTTATTTACTCAAGATGTATTTCCATACCCTTTGGCGCCCTGGAGCGCAGGGGCTTAGCAGCATAAGCATAAGTCAGCTTAAGTGGCTCATCAGTAGCCTTCTCCTTTTCCTCCTTTCCTTTTTGGTTCTGGCTCTTTTGGGCTTGAGGCTGGAACTTCTGTTTCTTGTACCCACCTTGCCCTTGGTGTTCTGCACTCTTCCCAGCATTCTTTCTCTTGGCATTGTCCAGGTCCCTCAGCTGGACGGTTATCTCGACCTTAGCAGCGGCATGATAGCACTCCTACTTTCCAAAGTATTAGTTCCTCTTATTTCTCACCAACTAAACCTTACTCACTTACTTATATCTTACTCATTCTTATTACCTGCAAGGTAGTATAGCTCATCGGCCCCATGCCGTAGCGGAGTCGATGGCTAAGCCCGCCATAGAAGCGGTCCACCAGTATCTGGTCTGAATATCCAAGACCTGACAGAAGACGAAGCAAGGCGGTAACTCGAGTAATACTCGTACCGTCATCTTGTCCGTCTGCTTGAGCGCATCCAACTGTAGGCGCTTCTTCGTCTGGACATGGGCGGGATAGTACTTTGCTCGTAGCAATGCTGTGTACTGGTCCCAGCCGAAGTCTGGATTGGCCACATGCTCGGCCCTCACCAGCTTCCACCAATCGCCTGCTGCCCCCTTCAGGTAGAAAGCAGCTAGACGCACCTTGATCCCAGCAGGGACGTCAAGGGTCTCGAAGGCGGTCTCCAGTTCGGAGATGTACGCCTCAAGCTTGGCGGGGTCAGTCTCCCCCTTAAAATGTGCGGGTCGAAGGTCTGCAAGGCTCTTCACCCAATTCAGTTCCCGGGGCTGTGGCGGTGGAGGTGGTGCACCCACACCGGGCTGGTAGCCCATGTGCCCTAATGCGGCAGCTACGATCTCTGCGATCGTCTGTCCTCCCGGTATCTCTGAAGCATCATCGCCCCCACCACGGCCTCGGCCTCTCCTTCCTGACATCTGAACATTCACAACTCACATTAGATTCATATCCACCATTGTTTCGGTTAAAGAATTTATAATGTCCGTAGGCGGTAAAGACGATCCACACTTAATAGTGGTCATCTGACTCTACTCACACTAACTTCTCACACCCTTAACCCACTACTTATATCTTAACTCATAACCTAACTCGGTGGTTATTTATGTCCGGTATTTCTTGATCAGAGCGTAACTACGCTCTGATACCACTTTTTGTAACACCCCGTCTTAAGCCATTCGTGGTTATCGCAACTTAACAGTAATACATAAACGTTGCAGCGGAAATAAACTAATACCAGGACCTTGCCACGGTCTAATCAACAAGAAATACCGCTTCTTAAATATTTACAACCGTATAGCCAAAATACATACACCAACTGAGTTTTAAGTATCTCCAAAACCACATAACATATCTCAAGTTCAACTATCAACAGACGGGTGCACAGGCGCTACCCGTACTCAAAATAAAGTCCCACCTAGGGCTACCCGCTCCTACTCTCGTGGTGTGACTTCATGGGCCGCTTACCAGCAAGTGTAAAAACAGCCCCCAAAGGGGGTCAGCACGAATGCTGGTACGACCCTCTCGTGGCCCCCAAGCTAACGGGGCTACGACGACTAATTGTCGATAGCATGGAAGTTGATTAGCATCACAATCATAATATGAAACGCAATAAAACAACATACCACAATGAACATAAATAGCTCATATGCAAATGAACGACTCAGGCGTTCCCTTAACAAATGAGTTAGTTCTTAACTCCTTATATCCACAATCTCCTTAACCTTACAATTGCCAACCGTTCCACTATAGATTGGTTAGCCCTTAATTGGTTGCTTATTTTTGTAGGGCTTAGTTAACCCTAGCCAGTAGCAGTGCACTATCCAGCAATAAGCTACCTTTCTTAATTTGTTGGGGATGTAGGCTTGATCCCCTCATGCCATCTTTAATGTGCCTCCCACCTCAAACAGTAGTCTGGGTGGTCAGGTCAGTTTGTTGACCCTAGGCGACGAGTCCGAGGACAAGTCTTATTTGGAAGTCGGATCTGATTCAGATACCGACCTCCCCCAATACACATGTGCCGGAACCATTCCGGATTCCTCACTCCCACCCCAAGTTAAGGTTAGTGAAAGTCTTAGATTTCATGTGTTAGTTAAACCTTGTCGGGTATTAACCAACGTTCACCAATGTACAAATCCTCTCCTTAACCTAATAAGTATAAAGCTTAGTTAGTAGCTATCCTTAAACCTCGTGGGTTAGTGTAAAGAAAACACATACACAACGAGAACATTAATATCCAGTTGCATGCTTTATCTTGTCTTAGTCATATCAAACAAACAGGTAGCACACAAGCCGAGGGACACCTCGTTAGCAAGCAGGTCACAAGAAAGACTGTACCGTTCACCGTCGACTGTCGTTTGTTTAACCTTCTCCGGGGTCCCAATTCACAAACCTAAAACATTCATTCATTTTTAGGCCATCAGTTATTTGCACCTCACTTAACTCATTTAGTCCCTAAGAATTCCGATCCAATACTCTCTTAAGTCCCTACCACCTAACCTTATAAACTTAACTTTAAACATTAAGGTTTATACTTAACTTAACTTAATTCCTTAGGTTCTTAGGTTCCTAATCATTATTACCCTACCAATAGCATACCTCATTACCAATTAACATCTTTAGAATTTGAAATTTCTTTTTTTTTGTTTTTGGCTCGACCGACCTTACCGACTGACCTTACCCAAGGTCGGTCCATTCCAGGACATATTACCGTTTGAAAATTTTTCCCCGACCGACCTTGCAAGTCCGGTCCCCAAGGTCGGTCCATTCCCGAGTTTTCCCCGTGGGAAATTTAAGCCCGACCGACCTTGCCAAGGTCGGTCCCAAGTTCAGTCGATTCCAGAGACCAATTCCCGTACAAAATTCTAGGCATGACCGACCTTGTAAGTCCGGTCCCAAGGTCGGTCCATTCCAGAGACTCAATTCGTACACAAAATACAAGCCCGACCAACCTTGCAAGTCTGGTCCCCAAGGTCGGTCCGTTCCAGAAACTCTTTCCGGTAGTGTAAACTGAGCTCGACCAACCTTGCGGGTCCGGTCCCTAAGGTCGGTCGACTCCAAAACTTTGTTTCTAAATTCCCATTTGACTCCAAACTTCACCTCATACATCCTAGTATGTTCTAACCTCACTTGGGCACTTCAAATACACCTTAAGCCTTCCACTAAACTCATTAAATCACTCACCAATATCCACCTTAGTCATTATGCATTTTCCTTATAATCATGCCAACACTTGTAATGTTTTTCACTAGGTTTCTAAGTGGTGGTTCATACCTAATATAACCACTATGCCAAATGCTTCCTCACCACTATAACATCATCTCCCAAGCATCTTTCACCATCTAAAACTCCTTTATGCAACTACTTAAAGTTTCTACACAAGTTTATGCCTCCTTCTACCAACACATTATTTCCTTCCTACTTGTTTACCAACATTTGCCTAAGTCCTAAATACTCAAGTATACCCCAAGACATTCATTTGGTTCCTAAATCCACCATGATGATGCCTAAGTCATTCTAATTCTCAAGAACACCTTAAACTCACTCTTTTTGTCAAAACAACTCCTAAAGTTTCCTAATGCTTCCTTAGTCATGAAATCTCCTTAACACATCCTAAACACTTAGGTTCTTCTCTAAATTTTGCCATGGGTTCTCTAGTATATTATTACACCAAAACATTTAGTTTTTCACCATCAAATAGCTATCAACATTCAAACTCTCATTAAACCTCCTTAACACACATCATACACCAAAACTACACTACATCACAATATAGTGCATAAACTTAAATTGCTTGGCACTTAGGCCCTTAAATGATTTGGCTCTTAGGCCCTTAAATGCGTAAATCTTAAACACTGAATTTCCTCAATATATATAGCCTTTGACCTGCAAATACACACAACAAGGCTCCCATTGCAATTTAAATGCTCTTATAATTCACCTTGACATTCTTAAACTATCTCCTTTTCTCATTTGCTCCTTAGTCACAGTTCACAAGTATAATCATTGTTTTTTCTCCTAGGTTTTATAACCCCTTTCCCCAATGTAAACTCTACACTAAACTCATCACATATCTAAATCCCTTTCCCTTAAACGATAAAACACCTTAAGGTAAGTAATTTACCTTGTTCCTTTACAAGCTCACAAACTTTCCTCCTTAGCCTTTTTCCTTGAACAATCTCGGTCACCACTTAAACTCTCCTTGCCAATGTTCTAACCAATATCCAATGACTCCAATGAGTGCCAGATAATACATTAACCTTAAGGAACAAACCCTAGGTTAAAAATGTGCTTTAAGGTATTAAATTGATTGTTTTACCTTGGAGTCTTAGAATAAGCTTGGATATGAAGCAAGAAGGACCTCCTCTATCCCTTGGAGAGTAGAAAATAAGCTAGAACAAGGCATAAACATGAAGCCCCATGAGTGATAATTTTCGGACATGTGAAGAAATGGTGGGAACTTATTTTTCTTACATATTATTTACCTTAAGAGAATGGAGAAGCTAATGGAGTCTCCAAGCTTGAGTTTCCTCCTCTAATGGCGGTTTTCCTTGGCTTCAAAATGAGGCTCTTGAAGTTTTGAAAAGATAGAAAGGAAGAGCTTGAGCTAACTAAGAGATATATGTGCTTGGTTTTGATTTTGGGGCTTAAATGAGCAAGATGTGGGCAAAAGAAGATGGAGCTAGCATGGAGTTGTCTTCTTACGTGAAAGAGAAGAAAGAGAGCAAGAGAAATCGATGGAGAAGGTGAAGAATGAAGAAAGGAGGAGAGAGGTGGCATATAAGATATTTGATTCCTTAAAAGCAAATAGTAACCACTTACTTTTCCTCTTTTTTTCTAACATTAATTGGCTACTCTTGGTGACTCACACCCTTATAAAACCGGCCCCCTCATTAATTAGGCTAGTCATGGTCTTGTTTGACCAATTAATTAGACTCAATTGATTAAAGACTAAACTAGGCACTATTTGGTTACTATTCAGAAATTAGTGCACATATTTGTGAAATTTTTGATTTCCCGTTGATTTAGACTTCCTAATGTGATACTAATTAGTACACAAGTTTATTAAGGAGTAATCATGGGCATTTAGCCACTTAAAACCCCTTTCTAAGACAGTTTTTCAAAAATGTGCTTTAAGAGTCCTTAAAGCACAATTTGTGTTTTAACTTGTTTTTGAGCTTGGTGTTCTTTGGTAATTGACTTAAAATGGCCATTTGGATATTACTAAGGACTAATAATGATATTTGGGTGCTCACCTGATAAGTGTCCAAATGAGCTTGATTTATAGGTGTATTTCATATATAATATTAGCACTTTTCTTGCTCATTTCTCCACTTCGGTTTGTTTTCCTCTAGTTTATGTTTATTGTTTATCTCACAAATTTATTGGTTTAACATGAGGAAAACCAAGCTGGGAGTAAAGTAGACGAAGAGACGAACGCATAGACGCAAACGGCTCAGAAAACGGAGTCCAAACGAAGAATCTAGAGCTGATCAAAGTTTGAAGGAAATAAGTCAACGTCCACACATGCAACCGCATGGTATGGAGGCGGACAGGGAGGCGGAACTCACAGAACGTCCGCTTCATTATTAGGCGGACGGTCATGCGGACAGATGGAGAAGGCCGGGCGAACAGGAAAAAAAGACAAGAGACGTCCGCGTGGAGACCGTGAAGCGGACGCTTAGGCGGACGCGACTAAAATCGCACGCATCACAGTTTTCTTCGTCGACTTCGGCCATCGACCTGCAGCTTATTTCCTCAGCGTGAACTCTGTCCCCTGCAATAAATGAGCAAATCCCTTCACGCGTGACTCACCTCTGTCTGCAATCATTCTTCCTTCCTTCCTTCCTCTTCATTTCCTTTCTCCTATATAAACACACGTTCCTTCTGTAGAAAAAAAAACCATCCACTCAATCCATCACGACCACTTCAACCAAACACCTCACGCCATCTCATTTCTCTTCTCCCGTCTTCTCCATTTTATTTATTTATAGTCCACCAAATCCACTCCCTACTATCAAAATAGTAGAGTGAGCCGGAGTGATTACGGATGATTCTATTACTCTTTCTCTGTCTATCTATTTAATATGTTAGGCTAGTTTACGTACGCTCTGGGAGACGGTTATTATGTGTTTGATAATTATTGCAATATTTCTACTGGTTTATTTATATACAGTTTGTTACGCTTAAAGGTTATCTCGCACCTTTTTAATAAATGTCATGAGTTTATTAAACTGCTTTACTAAATCTTTTTGATCAGACCGGTGATAAATAGATAGGTTAATTAAGACGTAAAACTGGAGGAAGCTTGTTATGATTTAATAAGTTAGTATTCAGTTGCAAATGTAATTCCTCAATACTCCTCTGCCGTTCGCAGGCTTTTGCTTTGAACCTTGATTAGAACCTTGCATTACAGGTGAACGAGTTCTTATGAGGCTATGAGAGTTCCTTAAGATAATTGCAGGAACCTTGCCAAATTATTAAAACCAGTAGAGATAGCTTAATTATGCAGATTATATTAACCGACCCAGAGTTCCATTTTATTTATCTATTAACTTCGTTTTATTTATCTTTTCTTTTTATTTATTTACAAGTCAATTAATCCCCCTCTTGTGACACGCTTAGGTACTATTATATGTACATTAGTCCCACGGTTCGACATCCGGTTGCTTACATTTTCACTATACTACTGCGACCGGGATTTGTTTGCAGCCCGACGTTTAATTTGAGTTTTAATTTCTTTTCTTTTATTTTATGTTAATTATACCCAATATAACCACTCAGATTATAACGTCTGCATCACCCAAGTATCTCCAAGCTTAGAGCACGTTTTTGCTTAAACTGCTCTCTTGGTGCTTCCTTATGTTTTCTTTGATTAAAATGGTTTCTTAATGTTTCTAAGGCATTATTTAGCCTTCTTATATATTAGTTTATCACTTAAACACCATATCTAAGTTTGGGGTATTTCAGTTACCCTTTGGAAATTCATAAATCAAGTCTCAGAAATCTTATGAGTTAATACATGTTGATGTTTGGGGGCCTTTCAGTGTTCCTACTTATAATGATTGCCGTTATTTTGTTTGTTTCATTGATGATTTTAGTAGAGTTACATTGGTGCAGCTCTTGCAAAGTAAAAGTGATGCTTGAGAGGCCATTAAAAAATTTCTTGCAATGGCTGAATGACTGTTTGAAACCAAAGTTAAGGTTGTTCGTTCTGATAATGCAAAAGAATTAGGTTGTTCAAACGAGGGTAAAAACTTTTTTGCGCAAGCTGGCATTATCCATCACACTACTTGTGCTTATACACCTCAGCAGAACGGGGTAGTTGAACGCAAGCATAAATATTTACTGGAAACAACACGAGCCTTATTTTTCCAGTCACAAGTCTCAATTACCCTTTGGGGTGAATGTATTCTACATGCTACATACCTGATTAATCATCTACCTACAAAAGCGTTACAAGGTCGCTCTCCTTTTGCGTGTCTCCACAATAGTCAGCCCTCGTATGACACTATTAAACCATTTGGCTGTTTATGCTATCAAACACTTGTGGGTGACAAAGAAGGAAATTTTTCTCCTCGGGCTAAAGCATGTATTTATGTGGGAGAAGACCCACGTAAGAAAGGGCATAAAATCTTCCGATCAGATAGTCAGAAGGTAGAAGGTTACAGGGACACGAAGTTTTGTCCTAATGTATTTCCTCTTACAGAGGACAAGACTACACTTTCTAGTCTCTCTTCATCATTTACCCCAAACTGGTTTTATGATGGGCCCTCGGAAGCATGCTCTCCTCCCTTTTCCCCAATTGAGCCTTCTAAGCCTATTGATATAGTTACCCAGGCGGAACCTTTGAGTGTACCACGGAGAACTAGTCATGACGTGCGTCGACCTAGTTATCTTGATGACTATGTTTGGGTGACTACTTTCCAGGAAATTTTGGATGAGCGAGTGTATTCAGGACGCTGTAGAGCAAACTTGTTGGACGGGTATGAAAGCCTTACTGACGCCAGGCCTGCGGTTTCTGGTGCCTTTTCAGTACCTGCCAAAGGTGAATCCTATGATAGAGTACTGATGGAGGTGGAGCCTGAATCTTATAAAGAAGTAGTTCTTTCTACTCACTGACGAGAGGTTATGCAGAAGGAATTAGATGCTCTTGAGGTTAATAACACCTGGGATATTGTCGATTTGCCCAAACACTGCTGGAAAAAAAAGAATAAACAACGCCGTTTTTAAAACGGTTATATTTGTAAATCGTTTTTTTAGCATTTTATAGAACGATTATAATGTAAGGCGTTGTATTTATGGTTTAGGCCGGACATTTTAAAGAACACTTCACTTAGGAAGCGTTCTTTATTGTATCGCGCCCAAAGACAAAAAAAACGCTTGGAAAATAAGCGTTCTTTATATGGAACATATAAAGAACACTTCTCGTATAAAGCGTTTTTTATGTCTCTAGAACGCTCAACATAAAGAACGCTTCCGTTTAGAAGCGTTTTTTATGTTTTTTGTCTCTCAGCATAAAAAACGCTTTTGAATTGAAGCGTTCTTTATGTTGCCTGAATAATTTCACAAAAATTTAATCTCTCCCGCGCGTAACCCTCAAGAGCTAGCTACCTCTCTCTTGACTGAGCTCACATACGGTACCCCGGCCAGTACAACGTCCGCTAGCTACTGCGCCATCGCCGCCACTATCGTGTCGCCGTCCGTGCCGCCGCTACCGCTTTCTGGCCGGCCGTCTCTCGCGCCTGCTACGCGTTGATTTCTCCCAATATTTGCGCCCTGATGATCATCAATCGATCGACCCAAATATGCATGCCTAGCTGTCGATCGCCTCTGTTTCGGTAATTCATCAAATCTGCGAACATGTACAGGAACATATATATTTCTGCTCTTTCACTATTATTAATTTTGCAACCTGCTATCGAACAGGAACATACATGCCCGTCGCCTCAGTACATACGTATATCATCTCCAGTAATTAGTTTTACAACCCAACTGGCGTAATATCGATCCATGCCCTATCGCCTATATTCTTGATTCTGCTGGAGGTAATTTTGCTAACCAAACTGAACGATTAATGTGTTTAATTATTAGGATTAAGTGCATGTTTGGGATTAATTAATTTTGCAAACCGGATTAAACTGTCGCGAGCTGATTTTTGGTAGTATATACTTGCTAGTTGTGTCCAAATGGACTTGAGATTAATATGTTATTAGGCGAAAAATATAAGTGTTCGGGCATACAAATTAATATAGCCACGTAGTTATGGTGAAATTTTACAAAACCAAACTGAGGAAGATACATGCTCTGTTTGAGATTAATGTGTTTATTAGGATTAAGTGTATTTAGGATTAATTTTGCAAACCAAACTGTCGCCTCTTGTACATGCTCTATTGTGGTGAAACCCTATATTTTTAGGGGGGATTCTATCAGATTTCCCAGAAAATTTTGTCAAAGTATTGAATTATTGGATTTGAAATGTAATTCTTCTTGTGTACAAACTATCTTCTGCAGGCATTGGTAGTAACTTTCATTGTCACACCTCATACGGGCTGGTTGATTGAAGTATAGCAATATTCACATCAGGACTAAGCAGACTACTAGGTTAGTTTATAATTTTTCTCTAATTACTTCTTAATTGTTCATATAGTGTTTCTCTGAATAGCTATATATTAAATGACTATATATGACTCTATGTATGACACTAACTATATATTTATGTAATGATATTTTGCATATTATGGACGCCAACGATCATGAGATGCTTCTACAATGTGATGAGGATATGGAGATGGAGATAGATGCAGAGATGTAGTTAACGGAGCGTACATAGATTGTCGTTGCCGCTGATCAGCCTACGACCTCTCAGGACCCTCCTACGACCTCTCAGGGCCCTCCACGAAAGACACGAGGACCGTCACGTGGTCTAAATGAGAAGAAGGAGAGTGGCATGATTGATCTGGTGTGGGATAGGTATATGTTACACCTATATGTTATTCTGTCTTATTTTTTCATATATATACTGATATTTGTACATTTATACGTAGTACTATATATATTACGTATGACTAACATATATACTTTTAATATTACAGGTATCTTAGACCCACTGGCGCGTCTAAGAAGAAGTTTGCCAGCGCCATGGGTCGATTGGTTAAGACCCATTGTTGTATCAACAAAAACTGGAGGAACCAAGATCTGGAAATAAAGAACATCAGGTGGACGAGCTTGAAGAAGAAGTACCTGATCCCAGATGAAGCATATGATAAAGTGCTGTCACTGCTTGCTTTGCATATGCGAGCGTTCAAAAATAGGCTGGTGGCTGGTTGGATCAATACGGACAACCCGAAGCAGGTGCCTCCCTATGAGTTGTACGTTGGCATGATCACTGAGGAGGAATGGAAGGAATTCTATGAAGCACATATCACCCCTGAGTTCAGGGTACGTAATTGTTTTCATAGATTAACTTTTAATTTTATGTTGTTAATATAAAAGGATAAAGTTAAAATGAATTGTATTAATTCTTTCCACAGGCAGTTCAGGAAAAAGCCCGACAAAATCGCTTGAAAGATCAGAATCCACACTACATGGGCCGAGCTGGGTACGCGGGGCGTATACCAGGCTGGATTGAAAAAGGGTTATTAAAGCGTGTGTGTGAGGATGGCATAATTGAGCCGATTCAGAGTCCGGATGAGGTGAATCGGGCACAAGCATACATGCTTGGCCGCCAATTAGAGAAGGACGGCGAAATGTATTATCCGCGGAAGGAGACTGCAGACTTAGCTGCAAAAATTGTGAGTGTCCTGAGTAATATTTAATAGTTTATAAATTATTCTTACAATTTATGTATGTTTTATTTATTTGATCTAATTCATAATTTACATGTTTTTTTTGTGTGTACAAGACTGCAGAGGGTGCTTATTCTTTTCTTGGCCAGCCTCATAGTCAGGATGATCCATTGAACAAAGCGCTTGGCAAGAAGGATTACCCTGGGAGAGTTCGAGGATTTGGATCCGCAGTGCGTCAGCGAGATGTTTTTCCGCGCTCCCAGTGGATGGGGAGAGAGGAAGAAATAAGGGACATCGAAAGGAAGTAGTCACAGCAATTCCAATCTGATTTGCAGCAGCAGTTGCAACAAATGGAAGCAAGATTGATGCAACAGCTGAGTCAGGGGCATAAATCTTTCAGCTCATCAGTGTATGCCCATGCACCCGTTTCCACCTGCTTCCACCCCTGCACCTGCTTCCACCACTGTACCGTCTCAGGTTTCTCATTCTTACACTGTACCTGCACCTTCTGATCCATTCCCATATGCCAAGCTTCAGGTATGTGTGAATTTCAGTGGTTTGTCGTTATTTATTTTTTCAATTAATCAAAAGTATGCATGTTGCAATGTATATATATGAATCTAATTGTTTTTGTTCATTTATTAGGAAACCAAAAAGTGTCGTCTTCTGCACATCAATGAACATGGCACCTTTATGGTTGCATTAGGCACAATTCTACAGACTCATTCGGCGTCACTATGTCATTTTAAGTGAGTTCCGCCCTGGTACGTCCGTGTGTTCGTAGACAGTGTCTGTCAAGGCTGTGATACCATTCCACTACCGATGGAGTGGAATGGTTGGAGCACTGTCATTGAAGCACGTGGCTCACAAGTACCGTGGCCTTGCAATCTGGTGGATTTATCTAATAGTACGGTAAGCAAAAGAACTTAAATTTGTTTACTAATTAACATTCCATATATAACTGCAGTTTTGGGAATAGTTTCCTATCATATACTAACTTGTCATTTCTTAGGCACTTGTTCCTATTGCTGACAAAGGTAAGCAAGTCCGTGTGTCGAAAGGAAAGGGACCATTGGGTCAGCAGGATGATCACTACATCAGTCCACTTCGAAAAGATTTCATTCTTCCCCAAAATTTGGTGAATACACTGTGAAAGCGTCAGAAGGTCTTATATAACATGATACTCGGAAAGGGTGATGATTTCATTCAGTTCATCCTTAAGGTTCCAGCGTATGTGTTCCACAACGAACAATCCCAGGAGTTGCTGATCAGTATTAGAGATGTCAAGGAGCTGTTGCTTGGTGATATGCTGAACATCTCGGTGATTCAATCGTACTGCTTGTAAATATCACATTTTTCTCTCTCAAAGATAATAGTAAGTTTTATGTATAATTTTAATTTAATGCCTTTGTCATCAAAGGCCCTTACTATCGAGGCTGGCGTCAAACAAAATGGCAAATACGATCACCTTCCTATGTCCACAAATCGTGTCTGCCGATGAAGCTACGAGAGACGGTGTTGCGTGTCAGAGCCATGTGCGCAATGCCATAATTGCGGCGGTTACCAGGAAAAGCCGATTTGTGCTCATACCATATCATCAGATGTAAGCGTGCTTAACCACCTTATGTGTTTGTCTTTATTGTTTTATATTAACTCATAAATATTTCGAAGCTGAAGTTGATTTGTTGTTGTTTGCACTTGTAGCAATCATTGGTTGTTGTTAGTGGTTTGTACTTTACTCATCACGCTGTATAGTGATTGACCCTATTAAAGGAATTAGGAACATCACCATTCATGCTCTGCTGACAAAGTAAGTAAATAGTGCATATTTTCATTTCACAAATAAAATTTTAAACTTTTTTTATTACTTGTCACTTAAATGCTTGTTTTAATTAATTTTAGTGGTTTTAGAGAAGGTATGTGCAGTGCCGGGCAAAGGAATACTCCTTTGAGTGCACATTATTTGAAAAAGGTAAAAAAACATTCTATTTACTCATGCATACGTAAATATATTTTGTATATTAGTTGTATAATAATATATAATTTATTGAAAATAGTGTCCCAGGCAACCGGATAGCAGCAGTTGTGGATATTTTGTGATGCGATACATGTACGAAATCGTGTCCAACGTCGATAAAGTCCGCAATGTCAATGAAGTACGTATTATAAGTCTTGTGTTGGATATGTTTAAATGGTGTACATAATTGCTTTTATGATTCTTGCGTGCAGCTTACTAACTTCTTCGAAAAACAAGGAGCTACTTATTCACTTGCTGATCTAGAGTTTGTCAAGGATCACATGTGCGCTTACTGGACGAAATCAATAGCTTATGATGATGAAGATCAGCAGAAGTCATGAGTACACGCTGCAGCTATTTCTTTTCTTCTTTGAAGTTGTGTCTGAACTGAACCAATTTGCACCTGTAAATGCAGTTGTTCCCCATGAGTTCAACTACACTTGCATTGTGTGAAAAATGAAGTTTCTGCATTATCAAATTTCTACAGATTGCAGTACAAACATAAGTATTAGTAGCTAGCTTCCATCTGGTTGGATTTTAATTGTAATTAAGTTTTGTCTGCATGTTGGTAATACTAGGAAATCTCTGTTAATTTGGTACATATATACTAGCTTATTAATTTGTTGCAATTGGCCTGGTGAAATACCCCGAACTTAAATATGGTGATTAAATTATTCTAATATAGTATTTAAGGGCCTAATAGTGCCTAAGTAATTTTGGTAAGGAAAAATAAATCCAAAAGAAATGAGAAAAACGCTTAGAAAGCGAAAAACGCTAAAATAAGCGTTAAATAACCATAGGAGGTACGAGACCTCGGTTATAGTATCATAAGGATTCCTAAGGCTTATTCATGCCTAATTAGTATACGGGAATAATTCCCGAAGAAAACGGATTCAAGAAATGTATTAAAACGCTAATAGAGCTTTAGCGCACGTTTTTCGAGGAAACCCGAAAACGTGATTTTAAGTGGAATCCTGTTTTTCATGAGCGTACAAAGCACATTAAACTTGATTGCCACTTCGTGCGAGATAAGATTCAACAAGGGCTCGTAGATGTCTCGTATACCTCTACTTCTACACAATTGGCTGATATGATGACAAAAGTGTTACCTGGTACTATCTATCGTAAGCAACTCCCTCGTATGGGTGTGGGGCACACCAATTATGTTGATTCTCTAAGCCTACCCGATCCTGATCTCGATCGTGTACGGCTTGCGGAGGGGGGTGGGTTGGTGTTGGAATATACCGGCGTCACAACATATGGACGTCCTTATCGAGTGGAATATACACGGCGCTATGTTTTGGTGGTTGAGTCGAGAGTTTTATTCTTGCTTTCCCTGTAAAAAAACAAACAAGAGAAAAATTGTGCGGTTCATTGAACCCTGGCAATACTAATTTTGTTCGACGTATCCTCCCTAAATCGTTCGATAAGTATCTATTCCAATTATTTGTAGTGTGATAGGGGAATGCTTTTTCTATATCAGCTCTCTAGTGGGATATATATTTCTGCATTTTGATCTAATGTGTATTAGAGTTATAGAACATTGCCCAAATAGACTCAAGGAGGATGTAGTTGTTCCAAATGTGAAAGTTAGTAAGGTCATGCATGCTCAAACTTGGTACCGACTGAACTCCAAGCCACTGGAGGGATGTTATTTCTTCAGTGTAGCTCCCCCAAACCATATTAATCAGCAAAGAATATTATTATATTCGATGACATTTTCAGGGCGTTTGATAAATGTTATCAATGACTCTATATATAGAGGACCGTCTAGGTAAGTGTGAAACGAGGAGTATAAAGAATGTACTCTGCTACCCCTGGACATAATCTTTACAGAAATGCTATGCAAGGTGATTATACTTTCATAAGTTGATTTCAGTTGAAATAATAGTATGTTAGTCATTGAAAAGTTGCGTAAGAGTGATCAGTATGCATCACAACTCAGTTTGTGGAAGAAATTACAAACATAATTATATATATAGTAAAATAAAGTTCATATAATTCAGATGTCGGCCAGGAAATCATATAGTATAATGAAATACGAATGTAAACAATCACAAAAGTAAAGAGATGGGATCCTAGCTCGGAACAAGACACAATCGTTACATAAATTCGATGATTAAGATATAATTTGAGATGAATCGATAATTATATATAGTAGTCTGCATCATCAATGATCAATGAACTTGTTGCTTTAGTTGATGACCCGACAATTCTTTCTGATTTCTCCCTCTTTGCCAGTGAGTACACCAATGGCCCCCATCTTGGTCATGGAGTGACCAAACTGATTGAAGAAAGTGAACTTTCTCTTCATCTTCTTGACGAGAAAGCGTGAGAATGGGTTTGTGAGAAGAGTTGCGTCAGACTTAAAGATTCCCATGTTCTGCTCGACCGCACGATAGTAATGACTATCAAAGGAAAGGAGCTTCCAGGGTCCATCTCTATCACGGTTTGTGGGTCACCTTTTTCAGGACATTGGTTCATCAAAAACCTTGCGTAGTGAGGGTGAAGGGACGGGTCTGAGGTTCCTTTATTTCCGTTGAAATTGTAGAGTCGAGAGGTTACTAGTCCGCAATGTGTGATGCCTAATGTATGTGCACCTACAAATTAAGATATAGATAAATGAGCAAATCTAATCTGGTAACAAAGCAATATTGTAAAGGAAGAGAAAGGAATTAAGGTCACACAAACCAGATAGAGCAACAAGATCAACAATGTCAAGCCCTTTGTTCTCAAAATTGTTCTTAAGGGTTGTGAAATTTGCAAAAGGTGATGGAAGATTAGCAAGAGCATCAGATGCAAGGGATACCCTCCCATCTCTTCTTCCCATGTACACTTCCCATGTAACTTTCGGATTCTACATTTGTAATTAATCCACATCAACATTAATATATCTTGTATAGTAATCAGAATCAAATGTAAGGTGAATGTTGTTGCACACTGAAAGACGTACATAAAGTTGATGGCTTCTCTAGTTGACAATGCAATGATATCTGCACATGAAACTATACCAGGACAGTCTTCTTCCAACTTTGATTTTATATCATCTATCAGTTCGTATCCCTCTACTGATAGGTTTGGGCCGGCGTCCTTCTCAGCCTTGATCAAAGCAGTTGAATCAAGGAGGATTGAAGCATCGCAACCCTGTACATTGTTAATTTGCAAACAATCAAAATATCAGCAAACATCTCACAGAGTAGCTACCTAGTAACGTAATTTTGATGCTCAACAACATACCTTGACAAAACAGTCATGGAAGAACAGCCTGAGTAGCTTTGCCCCAAGTTCAGGGTTGGTTTTAACCCTACTAATCGTGATTGACCTTACGGTATGCTCAACTGAGTTACAGCTTTTACGGTAGTAGTCAGTCTTCAGTTGAACTCCAGTACAAAAACATCCAACAATATAAATCATCAACATTGCACCTAAAAGCAGTGCTTTCGCAGCCATTTTTCCGTATAAATAGAATTCAGCAACCTCAACAATAAACAAGTTATACAAGACAAGCTTCCCTGCCTTAGCAAGAACTAGTACTTTCTGTTGATTGATGGATTTGATTCAAGATATCACAGGGAAAGCAGCTTTATATAGATTTTGCCGGACATGCTACTTGTATATATGAATTAATGCATGCAAGTTTGATATATCTTGATTGGAATTATTTTGTGAGGGATAATGCTAAGAAAATACTCGATTTGCTTTTTATTTATATACTATGTGTATATGTATATCTATGGCACGTTTATGATTGCCTTTTTAGTAAGAAATGCATGCATGGAAATTAAAAATGCATTCAGAAAACGTACGTAACTGATGAGATCACACCAATTCAAATGGATTCTGAAAATCGAATTATTTTGCGTCAATCTAGTCGGTGGTCTAATATTATTACAACTCTCTCTTACTTTCTTGCACGATCGATCGACCATGTATAGAATTTTTTTATTTTTTTGAACGTTTGATTGACAAACTTCGTCTTAAGTTTTATTTTTTTAATTTTCTGCACCACTTGCGACGTGTTTCTACGACTTACAATATACTAGAAATTTTAAATCTTCTCAAGAAAAATAGAATTAGACATACTCACTAAGTAGGTTTTTTTTTTTTGAAATAAAAGATGTGATATATTAAGAAACAAGTTGATACACGAGTTCGGCATACTATCCGGAGTCCATGAACCCGAAAGTTTTGAACATCGGGCATGGTTAGCTAAGTTGTGCGAAGCTATGTTTACATCTCGAGGAATGTGAAAGTATTGGATATTCGTAAAACGACTAGAAGATGCATGAATACTGTAACACCCCCAAATTTTTGAGTTTTTTTTTAGGACAGCGAAAGACTAACTTAATCTGGGTGTTACCGCCACGCCCAAAAGGCGCTAAGGCTATAAGTTAACAAATTCCAATTTAGAAAACTTAATCCAATTAACTTAATCCTTAGAAGAAATTTTATCAAGACCCATTATTACATTAATCACCACTGTTCCCAACATTAAAGTGAACCTAAGATAATTAAACTAAAAGCCTAATAACATCCGCCAAAGTTACAAATTCAATTACAAGCCAAACTTTAAGACTAGTTTTATTCTGGTCTTAACTATATGCAATTTGACATCCTAGTGTTAGGTGATCGCTCCCCATTCCCGCACTACAATCTTGATCGCTACCTCTTAACAACACATTTCAAACCAACACCCGAAAACAATAGTCAGCAAAGCTGAGTAACACTACATCATATACCAACGTTAATGTGGGGAAATTATGGCCTTATCATAATGATATCCATCCAATTTCTCATAACCAATTAAGATACCATCCAAAATATTCAGTATTGACAAACCAAACCACATGCGCACTTTTTATCAACCAATTTTAACCATCATTCTAAAATAATTTAACCTCGCTCCAGTTTTCACCGGAGCTTGCTGTCGGGCTCTCCGCGGACACCGACACTAAACCATTCATAGTCATCAAGCCATAGTAATTTAACCTCACTCCAGTTTTAACACTAGAGCTTGCTGTCGGGCTCTCCACGAAACACCGACGACACCACCTCACTCTAGCATCCTTAAGTGTGCACACCCCCGAGATAGCTTGAAAACTATAAGAAGTAGATTACTAGAGCTTAAGATCCGGGCCCTCCGTGGGTAACCGGAAAATACCAAACCATGTCATGTCATAATAACCAAATAATACCATAAACTTTGCCAACTGTTCTCAAACTTAACCATTCCATAAAATTTGTCATCACCCATTGTGGAGGGTGAAAACCCGTTAATCTGGCATCCCTCAAATACCTACTAAATCGTCCGTCTTTCCCAGAAAGCATAAAGGGGAGTGTGAGTGAACACTACACCCGCTCTCAATGGGCCCCACGCGGACTTATGCCTCTATAAGGCGGAATTGACTAGAGTCGCCACCTAGTTTGACCTAAGATAACTAGGAAGGAAGGGAAGGAGGGTTCTAAGAACCGTTAATTGACTCTGAGATTGTTGCCTATGGATAGGACTTATCTGGTCATTTCAGAGATTCCCTTGTGGGTTCGTACTGGGTTACACCCCTCAGAAGTGGCAATAACCACGACTTCGGATTGGTGCCCGAGGAAACCTCGGTCTCCAATTGTCGGGATTGCCTTCTTTCAAAACCTTATTAAAGAGATTCATTTAAAAGTCAAGGATAGGATTAGGACGAGGAGAGAGAAAAGAGTGGATGAGGTGAGCTTTTCTACCAAGCTAGCGCCAAGAAGATGAATTGATGAATTCGAATGAGTATAGAATGAAAGATTTGGAGTCTGATTTTGAGGGTTGAAGATGTCGAGGGTTTGTGGGAGTAAGAGGGGATTTGAATGTTTGACAAACATGAATTTCGCCTTAGAGTTGGGAAGGGGGTTTTTTGGATTGGAATGGGGTCACACCCTAGGTGGGCTGCCTACGTACTCAATTTTGTATTGAGATCAGACCTTACGTAGTTCATATTTTTGGGGTTTTGGAAGTTTTGAAGGGTTTGAAGTTTTGGGTGTGAGAGATTAGTCTGTGAGACGCTCGGGTCTATGAGACATTTGGGGTGTTCATGTAGTGGGAGGCATGGGATATCAAGGTCTGTGAGACACTCAGATCTGTGAGACATTTGAATCTTAAAATGGTGGAGAGATCGAGATGTTCGAGTCTATGGGGCACTCGGGCCTATGAGACTATAGAAGTTTGGAAGAAGTCAGGATTCGGGAGATGTTTCGAGTTTAGAAAGATTTGAGTTTGGATAATGATTTGAGTGTGAAAATGATTTGGAGTTTTGAAGATGATTTGAGCATGTGTGAGGCAATTGGAGTTTGAATAGAGATCCCGGGTTTTTCGGGTACGAGGTTCTGAAAGGGTTGAAGTTTTGGGATATTTTGAATTTAGAGTGAGGTGATGGTGGACTGAATTGTTTGGAGGAATGATTGTCAAAATTGTCTCTCTTAAAGTCTTTAAAATCGAGAATTCATTATTGTTGTAAAAGGGCGGATAATCCCGAGGGATTACCCTATGTACCCCCTCGAACACGACACTTAATTAATAGTAAGTGTCGAGGCTCGAAAGATGGGGCAATGAATTTATGTCGAAAAATAGGATTTAGAGAAACACATGTATGAGATGTTCTCGGTCAAACCTAGTAACGTCTCTAACTCCCAGGTTTAAAACATTAAAAACCGAAAATACTGAAATCGAGTGGAAGGGAGTTAGACGATTCTAAAAATCCCGGCTGCGACTAGGAAGGTCGTTACTTCCCTAGCACCCCGCCTTGTAAAAATCTAGGCTGCAATTAGGGGAGGTTTGTCACCCTAATGCCCCGCCTAAAGAGATCCAGACTGCGACAAGGGAGGTTATGACCCCAGTGCCCCACCTCGGATTTTTATTTTGGGAAGGGAGACAAGCGATGTTCTAACCATGGATGAAATGTTTTGAAGGGGTTAGACATCCCATGTTCCCCGAAAACAGTTTAGTTTTGAGTTTGAAAACTAAATTTGAAAACTTTCGAAGCTGCTCGGAATTCTCGATGAGGAAACGCTGATTTTGAGAAATGTTTTAAGAGAAAACTTTCTGTATATGTGAGAAGAACTTTCTGCATTTGAGAAGAGTTTTCTGTGATGTGAGAAGAGTTTTTTTTAAAATTCCACAAAATGGTTTCTTTGAAAACGTGATAAAATGATTGTTTGAAATATGAGGAAGAAGATTTTTGTGATTAAAGCCAAATAAAGAGGAATGTTTTTGGACTTTTGAATGGGATTTATAAGTTGGATTTGGGTTGGGTTGACTTGGTCGAATTGAATCGGACCGAATTGAATTAAAGACGAGATGGTTTGAATTGAACAGGATTGGATTGAATCGAGTTGGGCTTGGGCCTCAGAATTGGGTCAAGGTCAACGTTAAGGTCAACTTTTTGGTCAAGGTCAAAGGTCAACATTCTGGTCAAAGGTAAACATTCTGGTCAAAGTCATAGTCTTGGGTCAAACTTGGGTTCGGTCAATGTTGGGAGTTGGTCAAGGTTCAAAGTTGGTCAAATCAATTTGACTTTGGTAGGCTTGATTGGGTATTGGGTTTGATTTGGGGTTTGGGCCGATTTGGGGTTTGGGCCTTGAAGTGGGGTTGGGCCTTGAAGTGAGGTTGAGCCTTAAAGTGGGTTTGGGCCTTGAAGTGAGTTTGGGCCTTGAAGTGGGTTTGAATTTGAACCTTGGAAATTGGGCCACATTTGGACCTTATTGATTTGGGCAGAAATGGATTTTTGATTGGGCCGAGTGGGTTTTTGGGCCGAGATTGGGCTTTGGGCCGAGTAAAGTGTTGGATTGAGTTTGGAGATGGGCTGGACTTTGGAATTGGGCCGATTTGAGCTTTTAGTTACAAGTGGGAAAGATGTGTTCAAAATAAATCGAGATTCCTTTTTTGAAATGAAACATCAATTAAAATTGAGAGACAATTCGATTCGGAGGAGGGGTTAAAAATTTGTAGGGATTTGGAATGAGAAATCTTAAGCTATAAAGCTTATTCAGAATTCCTTTCTTTTCTTTTTCCATTTTTTTTGGGTAAAGTTTTTTTTAGTGAAATTAGGGATGGTTTGGGATAGGCTAAAAAAAGTTTGGAAGGTATTATTCCCCACAAAGCAAATCAGAAATAAGCTAGCTGTGGGGTACCCTCAAGGCTTAAAAGAAATTCAAAGTTTTGGAAAGTATTGTTCCCCACAAAGCAAATCGGAAATAAGCTAGCTGTGGGGTACTTTCCAAGACTTTGATCAAAAGAAAAGGGGTGACCTAAAGGGGCCATCTAGGGTTTAGGCAATAAATGGATGCATGAAATAATAAATCAAAGGATCACAACAAAACTATAATGTACCAAGTATGTGCAGAAAAGAAAATTCAGAGAACAATCCTCATGAAGAAAACATAGTAGAACCTCCAGAGAAAGCAAATCAAACACAACTGTCGTGTCCTAAGTGTTATCTACAACTAGGCTAGTCTTTTATTCTAATGCTTTGTGAGATAACCCGGTTACAAGATAACCCGATTAACTAAAAATTCTAATGCCTTTTTTTTTAAGGGCAATGGAGGCTCAGCCAAGGTAGACACGAAGCATATGGTCGTCGGCTTAGACAGATAACAACACTAAGCTAAATCACAACAGCTTATTGTTTCTTATCCAAATTAAAAGTTGAATTTCATGATCCGAACAAAGTGCCCAGCTAACTAAACTGAAGCCGCATCCTAAAGTGATCAGTACAGGTTGATTTACATAATTGTCCTGGCTTCTACTCTAACTTTCGTATAACACTGATGCAATAAGGAAGCAACAGAAGAGAGAAAAAAAATGAACATGAAGATTCTGAACAGATACAAACAGAGTGCACACCTGGAACTGGGATTGACATATAGCAGACAGACAGAACATATACTCTTTCTCGACAGACCACCCAAACATATACACAGTGAGAAAAATAGAGTTCGTGAATGTAAATACCAGATGGAGATAATCACAAGTTTTCTGTAAGAGAGGCAAAACGATAGACACCAAGACAACAACAGTGAACAACTCAAGTTAGTCCATCGAGATAGGCATTAGAACAGATTAAAATAAATGGGTATGGAATGGCTGGAAAAGAAATGAGTCGAAGTATAGTCTAATGCTTCAAAATTGAAGCGGGTTCCTCCCGAGTTGGTCTCAGACGGTGATGGACTCTAATGAGGAAGAGAGGAGAATCTGGGCGTGTCAAATGAGTATTAACGACCCTGTTCCAATACAAAACCAGCAAACTAGGCCACTCGCAGAAATTCAAGGTAAATGGTCAAGCAATGTCATCTGGCTAACATATGCCTCTGTGAACAACTCAAGCGCAAAAGATTAGTCAGAGGACCAACATCCTTTCCTCAATAATCAGAGCCACAGATTAAATACTGTTGCGTATGTGCCAAACGAATATTGGTACCGCCGTGAACAAAACTGGGACAACACTTCAGGTGTGGATATTTCAAAAGTTTTCTAACCAGAGAACCATTTCAACCGGGTGTAATTAAACGAAGATGCTCAAACTAGAGCTGGGGATACCTTTCAGAGACGGGGCATACCAGAGTGTGAATAAAAACGCAGGAGAGGAGGAAGTACACCATAACACCCAGAATACAGCGATGTAGATCACACATACACCCTCCTTTTAATAACATCCGTTGTGATATGAAGAAAGAGGTTAAAACTAAAATGAAGTTTGAGCAACAAAACAACATAAAAGAATGTTTTCGGGCGGTTCTATTTGACTCTCGTTTGTGATGGAATACACAGTGAGCGCCAAAATTTCCGGGGATCCAGAGTACGCGTAAAGCACAGAGAAGAAACAAGGATAATCGACTCATATCTCGGAAACAAATTTCCGATTGAGTAATGTTTCACCAACCATCACCATTAGCGGTTCCTTTGGCAAGATTCACAGAGAACAGTTCAAAAAAAGAAAAAAACAATGCAAATGTAAACCTGAGGCGCTTTCTCAGAAGTTGACAACCAAAATAGAAGGGCGAAGCTAAATACGAAATATGTTAAGAGAGTACAATGAACATCAGAAAAGGGAAGCTCCGGAAATGTCGTAAATCCATCATTCGCTTAACCATTACTGACCCGAATCCTTCGGTACAAATCCCTTAAACAGGAGCAAACGGAAACGATGAAGGCGGTCGAGAATGTGTGTTGAAAACCAGTTTGAAGAAACAGACAGAAGGAACGATACTTACTCTGTGTATGATTGAAGCGAGATGGGATTGAGGCAAAAAGAGAAGTAGGGAAGAACTTCTGGTGTGTAATTGGGAGCGAAGCTTGAAGAGATGGTGGTGATTCTTAGTGGTAATTCGAAGCGAGAGGGAAGAGGAAGACGAAAGGGATTTCTGGGTTTTTTAGCTTCTCGGTTTCGAAAATGGAAGAACGATGAACGACGAGCAGGAAGAATGTAAATCGGGATTTGTGTTTTGCCCAGTAGAGAAACCGTGCCCCTCACTGTAGGGTTCTTTTGAAAGTTTTTATAATGTAAGAATGGGGTGGGTAGACATGTGGCACAGTAGGGTTTCATTTGAGTCTTGGGCTCATGGACTGATTTTTATTTGGACTGAATAGAAGTGGGCTTTATCTGAGGCCAAAAAAATCGGACCAGGGGGAGTAGAAGAAGCAAAAACGAGTTTTAGCAGCTTCCCAGTCTCGAACTCGCGACCTCTGGCGTACCCCTTGCATATTTCTACCGGTTAAGCTATGACAGAACTCAGTATATTAGCATACGAAATAAAGACAAGAGTTCTTCTGCGGGCGGGGATGAAAATAGAACGCGTCCAATTGCTCGCCAGATTCGAACCCCCTACCTGTTGATTTTCCAGTGGACATGCTAACCGACTAAGCTAACTCAGAACTCAACACATAGATGGAGGAAATAATACAAAAGCCTTAATTCTGACCGGATAACTCGTCTAAAAATGTTACCGTTTCAGAAGGAAAGTATACAACAAAAATGAGAACAATAATATAGTGAGATGAAATTATGGGATACAATTAAAAATAAGATTCAAAACGTGATGAGTTTAAAACCGTATTGTCGTTTGAAAATTTGTTTTAGCAAAATCGGGTTTTTATGAAATACTTTGAAAAAGACTATAAAACGATGGTTTCATTTTGGCATGCACGTCATACGTGTTGATAAAGAAAGGAGACGACCCCTCTTATTGTGTTTATTATTTCGGAATTTGCTTTATGGGGTGAGAATTTTTGGTGTCTACAGATGGCTCCCCTTGATTCAATTCTGCAAACCTTTGCATAATTGGATCAAGGTTGACGGGGCGCCAAAAATTCTCACTACGGTTTGTGATTTGATGGGATGCGATCGTGAGTGTATGAATGTGATTAAAAGTACGAGGACTTATGACGAGCCTCAGTTAGACCTCTTGACATCTAACTGTAGGACTCATGACAAGCCTATAATGCAATTGAAAGTACGAGGACTTATGACGAGCCTCAACTAGACCTCTTGATATCTAGTCATAGGACTTATGACGAGCCTATGATACTAACAATGTTTTGGTTTAGAGTGCACGAGGACTTAGGAGTGCCTCAACTGGACCTCTTGATATCCAGCCCTAGGGCTTATAACGAGCCTAGAATGCGAGTTCGGTACCATACTAGTAGCGCAATAGCTGTCTAGCAGGTGTAAAACGAAAGGCGACCGTACTAGTAGCGCAATAGCTGTCTAGCAGGTGTAAAATGAAAAGTCGACCGCACTAGTAGCGCAATAGCTGTCTAGCGGGTGTAAAACGAAAAGTCGACCGCACTAGTAGCGCAATAGCTACCTAGCGGGTGTAAAACGAAAGGCGACCGTACTAGTAGCGCAATAGCTGTCTAGCAGGTGTAAAATGAAAGTCGACCGCACTAGTAGCGCAATAGCTGCCTAGCGGGTGTAAAACGAATGGCGACCGTACTAGTAGCGCAATAGCTGTCTAGCAGGTGTAAAATGAAAGGCGACCGTACTAGTAGCGCAAAGCTGTCTAGCAGGTGTAAAATGAAAGTCGACCGCACTAGTAGCGCAATAGCTGTCTAGCGGGTGTAAAACGAAAAGTCGACCGCACTAGTAGCGTACTGCCTAGCGGTGTAAAACGAAAGTGACCGTACTAGTAGCGCAATAGCTGTCTAGCAGGTGTAAAATGAAATTTGACCGCACTAGTAGCGCAATAGCTGTCTAGCGGGGTAAAACGAAAATTTGACCGCACTAGTAGCGCAATAGCTGTCTAGCGGGTGTAAAACGAAAAAAATCGACCGCGCTAGTAGCGCAATAGCTGCCTAGCGGGTGTGAAGATGCGTCAGACTGAGCAAATTTTGTGGGTATATGCAGATGATATGTGATGTGAGGTGATTAACCAATGTATTAATTGAATTAAACTCCCTGTTTGTGGATGTAGGTTTTTGTGTGAGCAGACGGCTCCAGAGTTGTTTGAAATTTTGAGATGACTTTGGCATGTGGTGATGGCTCCGGTATGGACTGATGGCTCCGGATTACGTTGATGGCTCCGGTGCGGTCGGGTGGCTCCAGTGTGGTCGGATGGCTCCATGATTCATGGCCCAATGGGTGGTTGGTGGGTTTCGATTTGGATTGAGATTTTGAGTCGAATGGTGGGTTGATGTGATTGGTGGACTGTGTTGTGTTTGACGTATTTTGATGTGGTAGATAAATTCTTGGTCATGGATGGATGGCTTCGGCCCGGTTATGACTTCAGGGTTCTCTCATGATGGCTCCAGGATAGCTCGGGATGGCTCCGGGAAGGGCTACGAGATGGCTCTATTTGGTGATAGCGAGGAAGAAAGGGGCATTTTTCCTTTGAGGTGGTCGCACCCTGGGCGGGCTGCCTACGTACTCAATTTTGTATTGAGATCAGACCATACGTAGTTCAAAACTGTGTAGGCAAGACCCTGGTGATGAAATGGCTCTAACAGGGATGTTAGATGGCTCCTATATTGTTCTCGAACTGTTGAGATGGCTCCTGTGTAGCTCTAAAGATGGTCACAATGTCTGAGGACGGCTCCGTATGGCTCCAATTTGGTTTGGGAGGGGTGTCGATGAGACTCAAGTATGACAGTGGATGGCTCCGAGATTGTCTTCGTACGGCTTAGGATGGCCTTATTTTGGTTCGATGTAGCTCAAAGGTAGCCTGGGATGGCTCTGAATGCTTCGATGTAGTTCGAGGATGGCCCCGGGTGGCTTCATAATGATTCAACGTAGCTCAAACATAGCCCTGAATGGCTTCAACTGCAGCAACTGAAGTCGACTCTCAGCGAGACTAGGCAGAGTTCTTACCAATCAGATGTTGACGATGGAGTGCTTATGATGCATGCAAATATTAAATGCTAGATACGATGCAAAATGCATATGCAGTTTTGTAGAGAAGGTACGGTCCTATCTCTATTAATATGAGGTTTACGAATATAAGACATCTTCGATTCGATCTTGAATTGGAAGGCGTGAATCATTTTCCTCTCATGGAGGGATACGGGTCAATCTCTCGTGAGTTTGGCTGTGTGTGCAAAGCGGTGTGATGATACTCTCGATGCTTAGAGCAGTATTTTCCTGAGAATTTCCTTTTTTGAGGTTATGGACTTCCGTTCCTCACAAATTCCTCCTGCAATGGGGTAGGCTGATTATGATTTGGTGGTTTAGTCGAAGAGTCACTCGCACTCTAAAGACCTTGTGAAGTAAGGTCGCACTCATTCACTCATAGTCCCTGTTTGTAGGTGGGACATGTTGATAACAAGCACGAAGCTTATGATTCATGTTTCAGATCCGATACTTTCAGTTAACGCTCACCAACTAACGAGTCAGAGGTCTTTCATTGGGTTATAACGGGGTTGAGGGGTATGATGTATGTCACATGGGACTGGAGGATTTGTTTAGGAATTGTGGAGCTTTTGTGCAATAGAGGACATTTTTCGCCTTTGCCATGGGTGGAATGATTAGGCGGGTTTTGATAACCCGTTGTCGGTTTCTGCGGGACATCATTGGTCCTTTTGGTTTGGATTTCTCCTTCTTGCCCTCTTGGCGTACGATTTGAACTTTCTTCTCATTTTTGTGTTATTGCGTTTGGCTCCATCAACTTTTCAAGCATTCTCTGCTTTGTATTTTGGCTTTCAGCTTTGAGTTGCATTGACTCGCTATCTTCTTGAACATTTTCAGTGTTCTTTTTTGGTGTTTGGCTTTGAAGTTGCATTGACTCACTGATTTCTTCAAACATTCTTATTTTTGTTGTGTGAAAGATGGTGGGGAGGGCCATGGTTCTAGCTCCTTTAAGATCCTCTATTGCAAGGGCAAGTAAGTATATGTACATGGGTTGGCATGTTGTGGAGTTCGCTGAAAAAAGGGTCATTGTGAAAGGCTCAGCGCGGCTCACTAAGGGATTATGTACAGGGCAGTCAAGGCTTTCTGGTTTTGTGGAGATTTTTATTCCTAAGTGCCTCGTCATCCTCATTAGTCAATGATTGTTTTCTTACTATTTCTCGGATCTTTGCATGAATCACAGTTCATGTTTTGCTATCGACATTGATCTCACTCTAAATTATGCCTCTCCATGTGCTGAAGGAAAGCACAAGTCGCTCATGGTTTTACCTCGATTGGCTCTCTCTACCTTCCCTCGTCGCTCAGTGGATTGTCCAAAACGCTCACTTGAAATTCAAGAGAAAATACCGCTCTTTGCACACTACTCACTTGATTGTGGTGCTGATTTTGATTAGACCCTTATGTTCATCGACGGGTCGAGAGTTTAGTGGTTCACGCACTATGTTCAATCAATCTCTCAAGATTTTTGCCAAAGATGTTGTTTCGATACGGGAGTATGAAGATGCAACTATCTACAATGCATTATGTTGTGGTAATATGGAATTACTACGTGTATATTGACAATGAAAATGATTGAATTTTGGATTTTGGTTGAATGTTTTTGTTTTGGATGCAATGCATGAATGATAAGATTACACCTAGTCTCGCTTGCGTCGGTTCTGGTTGAGGATCCACGAAGTTCACCTCGCCACCAATGGCTCTTTAGATGGTCAGTTACTGAGTGGGTCCCGGAAGAAATTAAGATCCCACATGTTTTAGCTGTTATTCGAACCTTGACCGCTTAAGGAGTGGTAATTCCTACATTGCATCAGTCAACATGATAAAATCGTCTTGCTCTTCCCATGATTCTTGGATAGGTCGAATAGAAAGGGGAGAGGGATGGGATGCAACCCTTCATGCGCTTTCATGACAGTTGTAAATGAAAACATGACTCAACAACTTTCTGCCACTATCGCCATGGATTAGTACATGATCATGCCTAGCTCGGTGATGCCTTAGGAAAATGCGCCTTCGTGGCTTAGGATGGACGTCTTATCTCTAAAGAAGAGACGTCTCCTCTGTCTATCAGCTCTTGGATTGCGTTTCTCAGTGTGGTGCACTCGTCGGTGGCGTGCCCGCGAATCCGATGATAGTCACAATACTCATGTAATTGTGGCCCAAGCTTCTTCACCCTTGAACTGGTGTTGTAAGGTGCTAGGTAGCCTCCCTCGGTTAAAATTCTCCAGGCTTCACCGAGTGACATTCCTAGACCCGAATTCTGTCTTTGAGAGTCCTGCCCGGGTTGGTGGTATTCTCTTTGCATGATTGTTGGCTTTGGATCTTTGATTTCAGCATCTTCCAAAGCAGTCACAACCGCCATCAGTCGTCTGAAGTCGCATATCCCTAGATATTTCAGCTGATGTCGGTACACATCTTTCAGCCCGGAAATTACCATTCGCACTTGCTCTTCCTCATTGGGTCGGTTATTCATTTGTCCGGCCTTCACCCTCCATCGTTTTATGAATTCCCTCACGGGTTCGTTAGAATTTTGGCATGTGACCTCTAAATCTCTACGTGTAACTTCATGATGAAAGTTGTCGCCGTATTGAGAGAGGAAATCTAAATACAGGTCCTGGCTTGACTTTCCGTTTAGATCTATGCTCATAATCCATGAGTAAGCAGGTCCTTGTAGATAGAATCTAAAGCATGCGGCTTTCAGCTCGTCGGAGAGGCCATGGAGATTCATGAGTTTATCATATTTGTCGACATGATGTCTCGGGTCTCCAATTCCCTCATACTTCTCCATCTCAGGCAGACTCATGCCCTTTTGTAGACGAGCATCCGGATACGGGTTAGTTGGCTCCCAACCTGCAGACTTAAAGCGTCGGGCTAGCTCTAGTTCCGCTTTCAGTTCTTTCACTAATTCTTTCATTGGACTCGCTTTGAGATCAAGGTTTTGGATTGAAATATACGTTGTCTCAGGGTAGCCGGTGTCAAGAGGTTGAGAGGGCAGTGTTGTTCCTGGGTGAGGATGTTGGCTAGAATTTGACAGGTGAGGAGGTACTTGCCAAGGAAGCACATATTCTTGTGTGGGCAAGGAGAGGTTTAAGCCAGAATACACCATGGGGGAAGGTGGGGCTTGTGCCTTTCCCTTATCACAGACCATTTGTGGTTGCCAATTCTCTCTGGTGGCGGGTGGGGTTCTCAGAGTTGAACTGTACATAGGTGAAGAAGGCATGTTTGGTGTTGTTCGAACTTGGACAGAGGGAGCGTGAGGGTCCATTGCTTGAAACTCATAGGCATCATATGCAGAGTAAGTTGGAGACTCCTTGTAACTGCTATCCGACCCCGCGTATACCCTAGTTATTCTTCTTTGGACAAACTTCTATCTTCAGGTTTTTCTCCAAGTCATCAGCAAGGTCATGGATCAATCTTTCATGAACAATTGGCCTTCGACTGCTTGATCATGCCGAGGGGCTCGCTCCATCTTTTCTGCCGTTGCTATAGGCAGACTGGTCTTCTTTCTTTCCAGTTGCCAACAGTCACGAACACCTGCACGCACAAGGATTAGAATAAAAGAGAAGAGGTAATATCAGCATGTTTTGTTAAACAAAAATTTACTGCGATGAATGTGAATGATTGTTGGTGCAAAAATGATTTTTATTTATCTTGAAAAAGTTGTGAGATTCATGAAGTATTCGTATGATAAGCGTCACTTTATATCATCAATTTTTTTTTTAAAGGGGATATATCCATAGACACCGCAAATTTCACCCCATAAAGCAAAGTTTTAAGAGTGGTAGATAAAACGTGAAGGGTCGTCTCGTATGTCCTTTCTTTTAAACAGGACGTGCATGCCAAAAGAAACCGAGTTTTTTTTAAAAACGGTTTTGAAAACACGTGTTTTCGAAGTGGTGGATTTGAACAATATGAATATTGACGCTCGATCATTCGCAAATAACATAGGGATTGGGGAACCCTATACACATTGATCTAAATAAATTCAGAGGGAATGTATAAACCTATACATGTAATCTATTCAGAAATGGACAAGAAAGAAAAGAAACATAGGGGAAAGCCTATACATCATCAATCCTAAAAAGTCATTAAAAGGGGGAATTTTGAGCTGAACTTCTTTGAACTCTTCTGTCCGTCTTCAGGCTTCTAACTGACTGCATCACTCGGATTCCTGATTGGCTGCTCAGCTCCCTTCGGGCTCCCGTTGGCAGCTTACTCGTCTTTGGGCGCTCGGTGAAGCAGTACCATGACCCAACAAAACGGGTCTGGTGTTCCTCTGATTTTCAACAGTTCGAACTCAATAGGTGTTGCTAATCTTCATGTCGCTCGGCTAGCTGCACGGATTGGTGTGCTTCTGGCTTTTGGCTCACACCGCGTACTCGATCTTCATGCTGCTTCATTGCTTCGACGAGGGGAATGAAGGATATTTTTGAGAAGGAAAAGTGAATGATCGCACAAAATCATATGTGAAAATCCACCACTGTTGTGAAAACACGAAATGATTAGTACGCTCCACAGTAATGACCGCTGCTCTTGAAGGTGGGTTGAGCTTCAAAAATAGCGGGTCGCAACATGGGGACTAAATCATTTATTTTGGAATACGTTTGTGAAAATCAACTTTGAAAACTGTTTTCGAAAACTACTAAGAAATAATGTTGGTGAAGGATGTTGTCGAAATTCTTTGTAGAAAGTAGGTTTTTTGAAATCTATTTTTTAAAGTTTTGGAAATAACATTTTTGAAATGAAGTAAGTGACAGGTTTTAAAACCCAATGTTTTTGAGTAAAATATAAGTGGGATTCTAAATTAGACGAGCTCGTAAAACAGCTTTAAGAGACATGCAAAAGAGAATTCCGAACATTTTGCAAAATTTAAAACAATTTGGTTCGAAGAAAGTGGTTTGCACACATGTATAGCAAGAAGTAAAATCGTGGCTAGTTTTTATGTGGAGCTGAGTGCGAATGATTGGGATAATCACCTTCCAGGTCAATCAATGTTTCCATACCACCGGGGGAACCGTCGTCCCTTCACTGTTCATCTCTCGGGATTTATCTCTGTTATGCCTTGTGGGGCACGTCATCAAGAAAGTCCGGAGTGCTTAAGTTCGAAAGGTCAGGATACCCGAAGTGATACAGTCACACGAGCCACGGCCGGTGATTATCACAACATACCCACTTTTGGAAAACTTGGGGAAGTACTGCATGGGGTATCCGTCTATGTCTAAAGTCCAAATTATTCACTGACTACGTTGTGCCATGTATGGGTATCCGGTAAATACGGGATCCTCTATGGACGTGTAGCGTGACATCAGGCTTTAGAGACACCCGTGGTGCAGAGGAACATGAAGAACTGAGCCCATGCAATCTTCAGGGTAAGGCAGAGGGTGGTCAGACAGGCGGCATACAAGGGGATGACTACCCGTAAAACCCGTCCTAGACACCGGATTAGGCAGCTGGACACTGAAGGCTCAGAGTTCACTATATGCTGGCTTTGACTCGGATATGGAGGATAATTTTGGATCATGAGCTCAAGGCGTCGGTCAGAAACCTTACCACCCTGTGGGTTTGTTCACTCATAAAGTGACCCTAGCTCATGGGGAATCAACCGTGGACCGGTTGGGGATCCCGTGACATCGTGGGTAAATCGGGTGACACAGAGGAATGCATGTCCTAAGCTACCCACCCCATGCACCCCACAATCGCAACATAAATATGAAAGCAGTAAATAAACCAAATGAGGTTAGCACCAACCTATTTGCTAAGGGTTTTATCTTGAGATTAGCGATTCCAAATTGGTTGTTTATTAACCTAAAGGGAAGTTAGCTTCATTTACTCCTAAGTGTCTCTTTCTAATCGTGAGCTAATCATTAACCCAATTGTTGTAATGTTTGTTGAGGATCTAACAAATCCTATCTGTCCTCGTCAGATACACACTCAAAGTGTGGAGTAGAATAATCCTGAAGGCTTTGAAAAGAATCTCTTGAAGGTTTTGAAAGAAGTGGGGAAGTCCCGACAATTTGAATGGAGTTCAGTCTTCCTTGAGTTTGAGAAAAACTTACTCAAGTTTTCCCCAGCAGAGTCGCCATTCTGTGGAGGGTGAAAACCCGTTAATCTGGCATCCCTCAAATACCTACTAAATCGTCCGTCTTTCCCAGAAAGCATAAAGGGGAGTGAGTGAACACTACACCCGCTCTCAATGGGCCCCACGCGGACTTATGCCTCTATAAGGCGGAATTGACTAGAGTCGCCACCTAGTTTGACCTAAGATAACTAGGAAGGAAGGGAAGGAGGGTTCTAAGAACCGTTAATTGACTCTGAGATTGTTGCCTATGGATAGGATCTGGTCATTTCAGAGATTCCATTGTGGGTTCGTACTGGGTTACACCCCTCAGAAGTGGCAATAACCACGACTTCGGATTGGTGCCCGAGGAAACCTCAGTCTCCAATTGTCGGGATTGCCTTCTTTCAAAACCTTATTAAAGAGATTCATTTAAAAGTCAAGGATAGGATTAGGACGAGGAGAGAGAAAGAGAGTGGATGAGGCGAGCTTTTCTGCCAAGCTAGCGCCAAGAAGAAGAATTGATGAATTCGAATGAGTATAGAATGAAAGATTTGGAGTCTGATTTTGAGGGTTGAAGATGTCGAGGGTTTGTGGGAGTAAGAGGGGATTTGAATGTTTGACAAAACATGAATTTCGCCTTAGAGTTAGGAAGGGGGTTTTTTGGATTGGAATGGGGTCGCACCCTAGGTGGGCTGCCTACGTACTCAATTTTGTATTGAGATCAGACCATACGTAGTTCAGGTTTTTGGGGTTTTGGAAGTTTTGAAGGGTTTGAAGTTTTGGGTGTGAGAGATTAGTCTGTGAGACGCTCGGGTCTATGAGACATTTGGGGTGTTCATGTAGTGGGAGGCATGGGATATCAAGGTCTGTGAGACACTCAGATCTGTGAGACATTTGAATCTTAAAATGGTGGAGAGATCGAGATGTTCGAGTCTGTGGGGCACTCGGGCCTATGAGACTATAGAAGTTTGGAAGAAGTCAGGATTCGGGAGATGTTTCGAGTTTAAAGATTTGAGTTGGATAATGATTTGAGTGTGAAAATGATTTGGAGTTTGAAGATGATTTGAGCATGTGTGAGGCAATTGGAGTTTGAATAGAGATCCCGGGTTTTTCGGGTACGAGGTTCTGAAAGGGTTGAAGTTTTGGGATTTCGAATTTAGAGTGAGGTGATGGTGGACTGAAGTTTGGAGGAATGATTGTCAAAATTGTCTCTCTTAAAGTCTTTAAAATCGAGAATTCATTATTGTTGTAAAAGGGCGGATAATCCCGAGGGATTACCCTATGTACCCCCTCGAACACGACACTTAATTAATAGTAAGTGTCGAGGCTCGAAAGATGGGGCAATGAATTTATGTCGAAAAATAGGATTTAGAGAAACACCATGTATGAGATGTTCTCGGTCAAACCTAGTAACGTCTCTAACTCCCGGGTTTAAAAACATTAAAAACCGAAAATACTGAAATCGAGTGGAAGGGAGTTAAACGATTCTAAAAATCCCGGCTGCGACTAGGAAGGTCGTTACTTCCCTAGCACCCCGCCTTGTAAAAATCTAGGCTGCAATTAGGGGAGGTTTGTCACCCTAATGCCCCGCCTAAAGAGATCCAGACTGCGACAAGGAGGTTATGACCCCAGTGCCCCGCCTCGGATTTTTATTTTGGGAAGGGAGACAAGCGATGTTCTAACCATGGATGAAATGTTTTGAAGGGGTTAGACATCCCATGTTCCCCGAAAACAGTTTAGTTTTGAGTTTGAAAACTAAATTTGAAAACTTTCGAAGCTGCTCGGAATTCTCGATGAGGAAACGCTGATTTTGAGAAATGTTTTAAGAGAAAACTTTCTGTATATGTGAGAAGAACTTTCTGCATTTGAGAAGAGTTTTCTGTGATGTGAGAAGAGTTTTTCCTTTAAAATTCCACAAAATGGTTTCTTTGAAAACGTGATAAAATGATTGTTTGAAATATGAGGAAGAGGATTTTTGTGATTAAAGCCAAATAAAGAGGAATGTTTTTGGACTTTTGAATGGGATTTATAAGTTGGATTTGGGTTGGGTTGACTTGGTCGAATTGAATCGGACCGAATTGAATTAAAGACGAGATGGTTTGAATTGAACAGGATTGGATTGAATCGAGTTGGGCTTGGGCCTCAGAATTGGGTCAAGGTCAACGTTAAGGTCAACTTTTTGGTCAAGGTCAAAGGTCAACATTCTGGTCAAAGGTAAACATTCTGGTCAAAGTCATAGTCTTGGGTCAAACTTGGGTTCGGTCAATGTTGGGAGTTGGTCAAGGTTCAAAGTTGGTCAAATCAATTTGACTTTGGTAGGCTTGATTGGGTATTGGGTTTGATTTGGGGTTTGGGCCGATTTGGGGTTTGGGCCTTGAAGTGGGGTTGGGCCTTGAAGTGAGGTTGAGCCTTAAAGTGGGTTTGGGCCTTGAAGTGAGTTTGGGCCTTGAAGTGGGTTTGAATTTGAACCTTGGAAATTGGGCCACATTTGGACCTTATTAATTTGGGCAGAAATGGATTTTTGATTGGGCCGAGTGGGTTTTTGGGCCGAGATTGGGCTTTGGGCCGAGTAAAGTGTTGGATTGAGTTTGGAGATGGGCTGGACTTTGGAATTGGGCCGATTTGAGCTTTTAGTTACAAGTGGGAAAGATGTGTTCAAAATAAATCGAGATTCCTTTTTTGAAATGAAACATCAATTAAAATTGAGAGACAATTCGATTCGGAGGAGGGGTTAAAAATTTGGAGGGATTTGGAATGAGAAATCTTAAGCTATAAAGCTTATTCAGAATTCCTTTCTTTTCTTTTTCCATTTTTTTTGGGTAAAGTTTTTTTTAGTGAAATTAGGGATGGTTTGGGATAGGCTAAAAAAAGTTTGGAAGGTATTATTCCCCACAAAGCAAATCAGAAATAAGCTAGCTGTGGGGTACCCTCAAGGCTTAAAAGAAATTCAAAGTTTTGGAAAGTATTGTTCCCCACAAAGCAAATCGGAAATAAGCTAGCTGTGGGGTACTTTCCAAGACTTTGATCAAAAGAAAAGGGGTGACCTAAAGGGGCCATCTAGGGTTTAGGCAATAAATAGATGCATGAAATAATAAATCAAAGGATCGCAACAAAACTGTAATGTACCAAGTATGTGCAAAAAGAAAAATTCAGAGAACAATCCTCATGAAGAAAACATAGTAGAACCTCCAGAGAAAGCAAATCAAAACACAACTGTCGTGTCCTAAGTGTTATCTACAACTAGGCTAGTATTTTGTTCTAATGCTTTGTGAGATAACCCGATTAACTAAAATCATAAGCCTTGCTTGTTAATTACAAGATAACCCGATTAACTAAAATTCTAATGCCTTTTTAAGGGCAGTGGAGGCTCAGCCAAGGTAGACACGAAGCATGTGGCCGTCGGCTTAGACAGGTAACAACACTAGACCAAATCACAACAGCTTATTGTTTCTTATCCAAATTAAAAGTTGAATTTCATGATCCGAACAAAGTGCCGAGCTAACTAAACTGCAGCCACATCCTAAAGTGATCATTACAGGTTGATTTACACAATTATCCTGGCTTCTGCTCTAACTTTCGCTTAACACTGATGCAATAAGGAAGCAACAGAAGAGAGAAAAAAAAAAGAACATGAAGACTCTGAACAGATACAAACAGAGTGCACACCTGGAACTGGGATTGACATATAGCAGACAGACAGAACATACTCTTTCTCGACTGACCAACCAAACATATACACAGTGAGAAAAATAGAGTTCGTGAATGTAAATACCAGATGGAGATAATCACAAGTTTTCTGTAAGAGAGGCAAAACGATAGACACCAAGACAACAACAGTGAACAACTCAAGTTAGTCCATCGAGATAGGCATTAGAACAGATTAAAATAAATGGGTATGGAATGGCTGGAAAAGAAATGAGTCGAAGTATAGTCTAATGCTTCAAAATTGAAGCGGGTTCCTCCCGAGTTGGTCTCAGACGGTGATGGACTCTAATGAGGAAGAGAGGAGAATCTGGGCGTGTCAAATGAGTATTAACGACCCTGTTCCAATACAAAACCAGCAAACTAGGCCACTCGCAGAAATTCAAGGTAAATGGTCAAGCAATGTCATCTGGCTAACATATGCCTCTGTGAACAACTCAAGCGCAAAAGATTAGTCAGAGGACCAAACATCCTTTCCTCAATAATCAGAGCCACAGATTAAATACTGTTGCGTATGTGCCAAACGAATATTGGTACCGCCGTGAACAAAACTGGGACAACACTTCAGGTGTGGATATTTCAAAAGTTTTCTAACCAGAGAACCAATTTCAACCGGGTGTAATTAAACGAAGATGCTCAAACTAGAGCTGGGGATACCTTTCAGAGACGGGGCATACCAGAGTGTGAATAAAAACGCAGGAGAGGAGGAAGTACACCATAACACCCAGAATACAGCGATGTAGATCACACAGACACCCTCCTTTTAATAACATCCGTTGTGATATGAAGAAAGAGGTTTAAAACTAAATGAAGTTTGAGCAACAAAACAACATAAAAGAATGTTTTCGGGCGGTTCTATTTGACTCTCGTTTGTGATGGAATACACAGTGAGCGCCAAAATTTCCGGGGATCCAGAGTACGCGTAAAGCACAGAGAAGAAACAAGGATAATCGACTCATATCTCGGAAACAAATTTCCGATTGAGTAATGTTTCACCAACCATCACCATTAGCGGTTCCTTTGGCAAAGATTCACAGAGAACAGTTCAAAAAAAGAAAAAAAACAATGCAAATGTAAACCTGAGGCGCTTTCTCAGAAGTTGACAACCAAAATAGAAGGGCGAAGCTAAATACGAAATATGTTAAGAGAGTACAATGAACATCAGAAAAGGGAAGCTCCGGAAATGTCGTAAATCCATCATTCGCTTAACCATTACTGACCCGAATCCTTCGGTACAAATCCCTTAAACAGGAGCAAACGGAAACGATGAAGGCGGTCGAGAATGTGTGTTGAAAACTAGTTCGAAGAATCAGACAGAAGGAACGATACTTACTCTGTGTATGATTGAAGCGAGATGGGATTGAGGCAAAAAGAGAAGTAGGGAAGAACTTCTGGTGTGTAATTGGGAGCGAAGCTTGAAGAGATGGTGGTGATTCTTAGCGGTATATTCGAAGCGAGAGGGAAGAGGAAGACGAAAGGGATTTCTGGGTTTTTTAGCTTCTCGGTTTCGAAAATGGAAGAACGATGAACGACGAGCAGGAAGAATGTAAATCGGGATTTGTGTTTGCCCAGTAGAGAAACCGTGCCCCTCACTGTAGGGTTCTTTTGAAAGTTTTTATAATGTAAGAATGGGGTGGGTAGACATGTGGCACAGTAGGGTTTCATTGAGTCTTGGGCTCATGGACTGATTTTTTTTGGACCAAATAGAAGTGGGCTTTATCTGAGGCCAAAAAATCGGACCAGGGGGAGTAGAAGAAGCAAAAACGAGTTTTAGCAGCTTCCCAGTCTCGAACTCGCGACCTCTGGCGTACCCCTTGCATATTTCTACCGGTTAAGCTATGACAGAACTCAGTATATTAGCATACGAAATAAAGACAAGAGTTCTTCTGCGGGCGGGGATGAAAATAGAACGCGTCCAATTGCTCGCCAGATTCGAACCCCCTACCTGTTGATTTTCCAGTGGACATGCTAACCGACTAAGCTAACTCAGAACTCAACACATAGATGGAGGAAATAATACAAAAGCCTTAATTCTGACCGGATAACTCATAAAAATGTTACCGTTTCAGAAGGAAAGTATACAACAAAAATGAGAACAATAATATAGTGAGATGAAATTATGGGATACAATTAAAAATAAGATTCAAAACGTGATGAGTTTAAAACCGTATTGTCGCTTGAAAATTTGTTTTAGCAAAATCGGGTTTTTATGAAATACTTTGAAAAAGACTATAAACGATGGTTTCATTTTGGCATGCACGTCGATACGTGTTGATAAAGAAAGGAGACGACCCCTCTTATTGTGTTTTTATTTCGGAATTTGCTTTATGGGGTGAGAATTTTTGGTGTCTACACCCATTTCCATGAAAAATATTACTTTGCCTCGTAAGACCGGGCCCTCCGCGGGTAACCGGAAAATACCAAACCATGTCATTTCATAATAACCAAATAATAACCATAAACTTTGCCAACTGATCTCAAACTTAACCATTCCATAAAATTTGTCATCACACATTTCCATAGAAAAATATTACTTTACCGCTTAAGACCGGGCCCTCCACGGGTAACCGAAAAATACCAAACCATGTCATTTCATAATAACCATAAACTTTGCCAACTGATCTCAAACTTAACCATTCCATAAAATTTGTCATCACACATTTTCATAGAAAAATATTACTTTACCGCTTAAGACCGGGCCTCCGCGGGTAACCAGAAAATACCAAACCATGTCATTTCATAATAACCAAATAATAACCATAAACTTTACCAACTGATCTCAAACTTAACCATTCCATAAAAAAATTTCATCACACATTTCCATAGAAAAAATTACTTTACCTTTACCATGTCAATCCATTGCTTTTGAATCACAAAAATCAAAGCTTTAACATATCAGTGTCAAAATATTAAAGCGATAAAACGCATAATTTATTACATTTACAGAAAGCATAGTGGTCCCCATGAACAACTAGATGTCTAGGTTACCTTTTGAAGTTAAAACTCACAAACTGTTTCTATGGTTCACTAGGTTAACCGGATACTTCACATAAACAATGGCACCTTGGAAGGTTTCCTCAAAAATTATGCACTCAAGAGGAAGGAGTTCATAGCGACGCCTACTAGAAGAATTCCTGAACCAGCTCAGATTACCAATTACTAGGATGGAGAAGGATTGAGGTGTGTCCCCAAAACGTATCGGTTTACATCCCTATATATAGTGCAAGGAGGTGAGAGAATGCGAAGGTAACTTAGAGGGGTTTGAAATAATTTTGGAAAGTTGGAAAATTTAATAGGGTGGAGACTGATTTAAAAGGGAATGTAATTTAAAATAGCCAGTCTAAATATTTAATGAGTAGTAATGAGTCCCTGGAAGATAGTCAAAAGAAATTTAAAGGCCATTATGGCAATTAAGGCATTAAGAATATTTAATTTTGTAACAGCAAGAAGAGATAATACTTATCTTTGAGTTTTGAATCTCAAATCTTATTTAATAGCGATGAGTTCTGTAAAATTAGAAAAGGGATGCAAAATGTCAATAGATGACTTCAAGGTCTTAATGACAATATTATGTGTCAAGGAAATAAAGAGGGTTTGATTAGGTAAAAGGGATAGAAAACCTTTAATATTGATCTTCCTGGATTAATTAAGAGAGAGAAGGTTTTTGAAAACAGTAAAAAGAAGACCAAAGGTCAAAATGTGACTTTAAAGCCATTAATAATATTTTTGTGTGTCCAGGAATTAAAGAGGGTGTGATTTTATAAAAGGAATGGGAAATTTTGAATATTGATCTTACTAGATTAATATGAGAGAGAAGACATTTGAAAACATTAAAAGAATACCAAAGGTCAAGATATGACTTTAAGACCATTAATGACATTTTTGTGCTTAAGGCATTAAAGAGGATGCAACTATTAAATGTTGAGTAAAATTGGAATTAAATAAATATTTCTAGCACATTTAGCAACCAACCAAGAATAATAAATTATTTAAAGGACACCAAGGCACTTTTCGTGCTTTAAAGGATTAATGAGGATTTTATCATGTAAATATTAAACGTTGAGTAGAAATTGTTTTTCTAACTTAAGTAAGAGTATAAAAGTCTTGGTAGCACATTAAATAACCACCAAAAGGATAAATTCTCTTTTAAGGAAAAATGGATACTTTTGTGCTTTAAATAAGATATCGTCTTTAAGATAAGGTAACTTCCCACCAATTTATTTTAGCTCATTAATTTGTTAGTGGAATTTAGACATGCCAATATACCATGGTGGATCAATTTCTCGACTTGGGTAAATTACTAAAATATCCCTGGTGGTCAAAGTCAACTTTTGGGTCAAAATTACCAAAATACCCGTTTTGATCAACTTAAGGAAAAAATACATTCTGAACCCAATGGAACACATCTCATCCCTTAAAAATGCTCCATAAAGTCTCTATTTCCGAATTACCTTCAAAAGTGACCATAATAATGTTTTAAGGTGTTCAAACTCATAAATAGATTTTTGGGGTATTTCAAATACAATCTAAAATAGTCGTCGTAGATGGCAGCAAAGAAGTTGGTTCCCCTTGTCAAGGTACTGAATGATTGTTTGACAATCCGAAAGAACGCAACAGGACCTGTAAGCGTGAGTCTCTACCAAATCAAGTGCAGTGGCAATGGCATTGGCTTCAGCATCAGATACCAGCATGGAAGCGTTGGTACTCATGCATCATGCGGCGAGCAATTACGACCCTAGACGTGCTACTGCAGCGTAGCCAACATATGGTCCTGCTTTATTATAGTAGTTAGTGTCGTTCAGAATCTTTTTTTTATATGTTAAATCAAAATTGTGTGTGGATATAATTCATAGGAAAAAGTGTAAAACGATATGAAGGAGAGGGAAAAAATTCTACAAAAATGGTAATTAATATTTATATATATATATTATAAAGAATAGTTGTATATTAGTTCATAAGTAAGAAGACTATATATCAGATTCCCGAGAGATACCAAGGAGCGCACTGATAATGAATTGGGTTCCAGTTTCCACCAACAAAATACAATAAATGTGACAATGAGCCTCTTGGGAGGGAGAAGAGGTGATGAGGGGCTGAGAATCCATTCACGATCCAAAAAAAGAAAGAAAAAAAAAAGACAACAAAAATAAAGAAAAGGAAGGGGTGATATAAAAAAACCACCGAAGCTAGGAGCTCAGACCCACTCAAGCCAATCAAAGTCCTGAAAGGAAGCTTCCATCTTCATCTAGATGACTAATTTTGTCTCGAGTTTGATATCTACAACGATATATATGGGAAGGGTCTCTAGCCTAATTTACCATGACACACTTGCATCTCTCAATCAAGAAGAAGTAAACCATGTTGGCAATGGTTGTCGTCTCATAAAATCAATTTATGTCTTCCTCTCGTAGCAGTGGGAAATCCAGTAAACACTACGTCTATTGGTAGGGAGCCCCAGCCAATCACAGATTGACCACCATATCTTATGAGAGAACTTGCAAAGACAAAGTAGGTGGATGCTAGTCTCTAGAGCGTGCTCACAGAGCCAACATCTATTAGCTAGGCAGATGCCCTAGAGCTTATCACAAGCTTTAAGTCTACCTTTAAGAGTAACCCCCAATTTAAATTTAGCTTTAGGAATCGACTAGGTTCTTCAACGAATATCAAACTAGGGAAATGGATGAGATGCGTAGGAGGCATCATTATGAAAAGCTTTTTCTTTACCGCCTCAGTTGTATTTTTTCTACCAGTGTTACCGATGTTCTTATTGTGATACTTTGATGTAACCCAAATGAAAGGTAGTTGTTATCCCCCAAAATTTTGACCTCGTATTTCATCTAGGTAGTTATTACAAAAAAAAGATGCTTAGCACATTTCCTAACAATCATGTCAAGTATGAATGTACCAACAATGTTTATATAGCAACGTCGGGTGTCACTACGGTAATGGTCGTTAACTGTGTGACACTTGCGATGCAGATCGGCATGTTTTCCCCTTCTACCTCTAGCACCTTATAAGGGTAGAAATGTCTTGTATAATCAGTTTATTGAAGATAAGACACTTGTTGTTGATCACTATACCTTGAAATGTTGACATACTTGCTTGTGAGTATATAGTAGCTTGAACACAAATGGACTCCCTCCTCTCTCCAACTCCCTCACCCTCATCTCTCGCACAACGAAGCTCTCCTCCATGTCGCCTCCATAACCACCACTAGCAACCATTATCCCTCTTCATTCAAACCGTCGTCGCCAACCCCTAGCAAACACAATACAAACAACAATTCTCTGAAACCTTCCTTTCACCAACGCCCTCCATTTTCGCCACAAAAATCCTCCACCTCCAACCAAACCTTCGCCAATAGCTACTACCTTCCCGAACTTTCTTGCTTTTCTTTGTCACATAAAACCACCGCAAAACCTTCTCTTTCCACCTCATCCTGTCCTTAACCATGGGGAGAGATAGGGTCCAAGCAAGGAGTAGTAGTAGGTGGAGAGGCTACAGTTGTTATAACCCATATTTTGGTAACATTATATTATGCCCATTATAACGTTATATAAGTTGGATTGCATTCCTTTATAACAGTGGGGGACACCGACGACATTCTTTTAATAGTCAAGGGCAAGGAGGTCTTTTGCCTAATTAATAAGGTAACTAAGTGAGTTATTTAAATAAGGAAGAGAACCCTTATTTTTTCCTTTCCTGATCAGTTAATCACGTCAGTCACATCGTGGAGCGTTGGCAGTTTCCAAGTTTGAATGAGCGTCTCCTCTCTTCCTTGCTCTTCCTTTCTTCTTCTTCCTCTGTTGAGAATTATGGTGTTGCTGCTACTGGAGATCTTCGTTGATGGATAGCACTTCTTCCATCATCAGCTTTGTGTTGCGGAATTCTGAATTTCGTTGGTGGCTTCTCTCTCTCGGTTTCCTGATTTTGAGTCTTCAATGTGACTGAATCAGTGATTGTGTTTGACGTTCGGTTGGAGGTCTGATCGGGGCTGCTGTAGTCGATTGAGTGGTGAATTCGGGACTGTTGATTTCAGGTTCGTGTTGTAGGTTTTGGGAACTTGAATGGTTCTAGGTTGTTGCTTGTTTTCTGATTCTTGAGTATTTGATTGTGGAATTCAGATGTTGTGTTCGTGTCTGTTTGGGGATTAGTGTGAGTTGCGTGACCGCTTCATATTATTGACAATCTCTGCTGCAATCGAGGTAGGTGGTGGCTCGATTCAATTTGGAAGTTCAGCCATAAAGAGTTTCATGGTTTAAGTTCTGAATTGTGGTGTGATTCTGGTTGTGTTTGGCGTTTTCTAGTGGATAAACCCCTATGGTCTTCTGTGTTTGAATCTGATTTGGTGTGTGTGACAATTTAGCAAATTGTGTTAATTTCTATGCAAGTTTTCCCCTTCTGAGTTCGTTCTGGAAACTGCTGTTTTCGCCTTGTCTGAACATCTGTCCGAGCTTTGAAGTTCGGACAGTGCGTTTGGGCACTTCTGTTTTCTGAATTTCGAACTGTGTCCGAACATCTGTCCGAACTTTGAAGTTCGGCTAGAGTGCGAGGACGGCTCTGGACTACAAGTCTCGGCATGTGTCCGAACTCATATGTCTGGACATACATTCAAACACCTCTTTGGCTTTTCTTTGATTTGAGTTCGACTTGTGTCTGAAGATTAATGTCCGGACCCAAGCTCGGACACCCCGCGTAACATTTCTCGTAAAACTCGTCCGAACATCTGTCTGAACTCTGATGTTCGGACATTCTGAAACTCCTCTGTTGATTTCAAATAGACTTGTGTCCAAACGTTGATCCTCGGACACAAGTTCGGACATTTGGCAATTTTGGTTTCGGAGTCTCGACTTGTGTCCGAACTTTGACGTCCGGACACAAGCTCGGACACCGCACTGTTTTCAGTATAACTTCTCCCTCTGAACTCCGATTTGAATGTCGTATGCCGTTTGCGGAGTTGGACTCCTCTAAGTCCTTACTTCTGTATTTCAAGTGTTTTGGCATGTTTAAATGCAAGGTTGCTTCTGTTTTTGTAAACCTTCTATTTTGGGACACTATACTCTGTTTCTAAGTTGTGAATGGCTGGGTCGAGCTATTCTGTGGTATACCATGTAGACGTCATTCTGAGTGTGGGTCATTCCGTGGTATACCAGCAGAGCTGAAGGAGCTGAAGGTTCAGCTGCAGGAGTTGCTTGATCCTAGTGTTTCACCTTGGGGAGCGCCAGTGTTGTTTGTGAAGAGGAAGGATGGAACCTTCAGGCTATGCATCGATTATATGGAGCTGAACAAGGTGACCATCAAGAATCGCTATCCCCTACCACGCATCGATGACCTGTTTGACCAGTTGGCGGGCGCCACAGTTTTCTTGAAGATAGATCTTCATTCGGGCTACCATTAGTTGAGGATTAAGGCTGAGGACGTGCCTAAGTCCACCTTTAGGACTCGTTATGGTCATTACGAGTTCCTAGTCATGCCGTTTGGGTTGACTAATGCTCCATCTGTTTTCATGGACATGATGAACCGGGTTTTCAAACACTATCTAGATCAGTTTGTTGTTGTCTTCATATACGACATCTTGGTGTACTCCAAGAGTGTAGAGGAGCATGAGTTGTATTTGAGGATCGTTCTGCAGAAGCTGAAGGAGCGGGAGCTCTATGCTAAGCTTAAGAAGTATGATTTTTGGCTGGATCGTGTAGTGTTCTTGGGGCATGTAGTCTCGAAGGACGGTATCTCAGTGGATCCTGAGAAGATTAGAGTCGTGATGGAGTGAGCGAGGCCCACAAATGTTGCTGAGATCCGTAGCTTCCTTGGGTTAGCTGGGTACTACAGGAAGTTTGTTGAGGGGTTTTCCAAGATTGTATCCCCGCTGACCCGGCTGTTGAGGAAGGAGATTAAGATCAAGTGGAGCGAGGCTTGCAAGCAGAGCTTCCAGGAGATTAAGAAGAGATTGACGACCGCGCCGATTCTGACCTTGCCATCTAGGACCAAGGGCTTCGAGGTCTTCTCTGATGCGTCCCATAAGGGACTTGGGTGTGTCTTGATGCAGCAGGGTAAGGTAGTAGCTTATGGCTCTCAGTAGCTCAAGCCTTATGAGAAGAACTACCCTACCCACGATCTGGAGTTGGCAGTTGTGGTGTTTGCGCTGAAGATTTGGAGACATTATCTGTGTGGAGCGTCGTGTAAGGTTTACACAGACCACAAGAGTGTCAAGTATTTGTTCACCCAGAAGGAGTTAAACTTAAGACAAAGGAGGTGGTTGGAACTACTTCATGACTACGACTTGGAGATCCTCTACCACCTGATAAGTGTCCAAATGAGCATGTTTTATAGGTGTATTTCATATATTATATTAGCACTTTCCTTGCTCATTTCTCCACTTCGGTTAGTTTTCCTCTAGTTTATGTTTTATTGGTTATCTCACAAATTTATTGGTTAAACATGAGGAAAACCAAGCTAGGAGCAAAGTAGACAAAGAGACGAACGCATAGGCGCAAACGGATCTTAAAACGGAGTCCAAACGAAGAATGTAGAGCCGGTCAAAGTTAGCAAAAGAAAAAAATATACTCGTCCGTGTCTTGTCCGCATAACAAAGGCCGGACGTGGCATGGTGCGTCCGGGTCTTGTCCGGGTAAACAAAGCCGGACGTGAGCAAGGCGTGTCCGAGGAAGGAAGGGCGGACAAGGGGCGGACAAGAGATAGAAGAAGAAACTGTGCCGCGTCCGTGGAACCAGGGCCGGACGGACATATGTCCGTGTCTTGTCCGGGTATTTAAGGCCGGACGTGAGTGTTGAGACCGTGTCTTGTCCGATGATTTTTGGCCGGACAGAAAACAAATCATAGACACGTCCGGGTAACAAAGGGCGGACAAGGGGCGGACGTGAGCAATTTGAAGAATGTGTCCGTGGATAAATGGACGGACAGAAACAAGGACGCGTGTAAATGCAACGCAGATCCAGAAATTAACGCGACAGATCTCTTTCGGTGCTGTTTATCTTCTTCATTTACGGCGCCTACAGACATATCCATCTACTCCGAGCAATATCAGGCGCCTACCTTAATTCCCTCACGTGTCTGTCTCCAGCTCTGTCTGCAATCAATCTGCAATCAATCTTCTTCCTCTTCCCTTCCTCTATATAAACACACTGCACCTTCAACCAAATACACACAATCGCTCCCCAGAACTCAACACTCCAAATCACTCATTCCACTTACAAATTCCTACGTATACTCTCCACTCTTCGTTCTCTTCATTTCTACATTCACCATCCTCACCTCCATTACTCCATATTATTATTACGTCCAACCTCTGTCTGACTTATTACCAGTTAATATGTCAGGCTAAGGAGGATTTACTCCGGGTGAAGGTTTAGCTGTAGTTTGTTTAATTATGTAATCTATATTTCTACCGGTTAAAATAAATACAGTTTGTTACGATTAAAGTTTATCTCTCGCCTTTTTGATAAATTCCATGAATTTATTAAAATGCTTACAAAGTCTGTTTTAATCTGATCGGTGATAAGCAGATAGGTTAATTAAGCCGTAAATCTGTAGGAAACTTATTTTCATCGGATAAGTTAGTACTCAGATGCAAGAATATAATTCCTCGCACTTAATTCCCGTTTACTAGTACTTGCCTGAGTTTTCATCGGACCTTGCATTTTCTGGTAAACGAGTTCTTATGAGTCTATGATTAGTCCTTAAGATAATAACAGGAATTTTGTCAAACTATTATAATAAACCGGTAGAGATAGCATAATTAATCAGATTATATAAACCTGAACCCGGAGTTCCGTTTAATTTATCTTCAACTCAGTTAATTTTATCTGTTGTTTTACTTTACAAAAAAACAAGTCAATTAATTCCCCCCTTTTGTGACAAGTTTAGGTACTATTTTATTTCACTATAAGTCCCACGGTTTGACCCCGGCCGCTTCTGTCTTACTATACTACTGCGACCGGGTTTTATTTGCAGCCCGACGGATATTTTGAGTATTAATTTCTTTTCTTTTATTTAATTACACCAGTCCCAATCACTCACAATACACAGTCTGCAAAATGGCGCCATTGCCGGGGACTTGATTTATTCTAGTCCCTAAGCCCCGGATAATTCACCTGTTATATTATAATATTCTGTTTATATTATTTTGTTGTTTATCTAACTTTGGACATCTAACTTTGGACATCTAATTTCTGACACCTAATTTCTGACATTTAATTTCAGCTCTTTATTTTATTGTCATTTATTTTTCAGTCATTTATTTCCATTGTCCTTTAAATTTCAGTAAATTAACTTCTAACTACTAACCTTAAATTTCTGTCATTTAAATTTTCCGTCTCTAACTACTAACCTTAAATTTATGTCATTTAAATTTTCTGTCTCTAACTACTAACATTAAATTTCTGTCATCTAATTCCTAACATTTAAATTCTGTCATTTTTATTTATTTTAACACATCACGAGTTTCTTTTTTCTGTTTTGAGTGGTGAATGCCTTTTACCAGGTCAAACAGCCTCCCGGAAAATATTAATAATCACACGGTTGGTTACATTCCAGAGATCGAGAGAACTTTTCTGCGCACCCTAAGGCAGAGACGAACTCAACGAAACATTACCACCACAGTGTTAGAATCTAACCCGGAAGCTGACATGGCAATTTCACCAGCGACAGTTCGAAATATCAACAGGCCGTCTAATCTAGGACAACAGCCTGCCATCATCCTTCCTCACCTTACCCCATCCGAATATGATGAATGCTACTGATTAGCATACTGTATAACAACACAATCCTACGGTACCCGTACCGTCACTATTAACTCCCGGTTAACCCCCCGTTATTAACTGTCAATGTTTGTCGGGCTTCCGGTTTAACTCGAGATTGGAAAAGTGTTATATTACATGCGTAGTCTTGCCTTGTATATTAATATACTTATTGTTGAACTTGTTATCGCATGTGACTTAACATACCCTTGTATGTCGTATAGTTTGTTTCATTATTGCATGTGTGATCCTTTGTCATGCACTATGCATCTCACCTTAGTATTTATTTTTCTAAGGTTTGTTTCTTTCTTTTTTTTTCTTCTTCTTTTTTTTTCTAAGTGGTATACTTCATTTGTAAACAACACTTTGCGTTATATAAATCCTTATTATCACATGTACACTCTTAACATTAGAATTCCATATCTAATGTTTGTAATTCTTTTTTTTTCCTTTTATCGTATGTCATTTTAATTATGAAAATACATGGTCATTCAACCATGTTATATTCCCCACCATAACATATATTTACTTATAATCATGTATTATGGAACTATTTCTTATATGGTAAGTTTTATAATATATATTCATTCTTTTTAATGAATACCTCTTACATTATAAATGTTATAACCCTTATAACATTAAAAACCATATTATAAATTCCATTTAAAAATGTTAATATTTCCGAACAGCACTATGTTCTTAAATATTTACAAAATCCCCACATAATTAATATAATGTTACATTATAGTTATATAACATATATTATGACATTTAAGTCATTAAAACAATTATAACCCATAGTTATATTTTGTTTATAAAATACCAAACAGCCCCTTATATTTTCGGCTATTACTATAACCACTAAACTTCTATAAAATCACAATTCAATCCCAATTTATAATACATAGTTTTCTAATTCCATTAAAACTATATATTATACATATATCTTTATAAAACCTTATATACCATTCCAAAAATTACCAAACTATACCAAAAGGTTATAAATATTATTCCTAACCTTATACTTCCTTTAAATCTCGGTTTTCACCCCTTTGTTACCCATTTGTAACAATGTTATAAAATACCATATATTATACTTATATAATTCATATAAACTCCAAATTTAACCAAATAAACTTCTAAAAATTCCTAATAACTTAAGGATTATTCTAAATTCCATTTAGTACCCCTAAGTCTCGGAATTTACATTATAGCCCCATTTTTATAAATCTTTCACAATTTAATAAGTATCTTATTATAAGATAGTATTTTAATTTCTTAAATTTTCCAAACTTGGTCAAAGTCTCCTATATAGTCAACTTTGACTTCTAATACCAAATGGGAACCAATTTTTCGGTAATCACTAATAATAACCTATACTTTTCTATTTTTACAATTTTGACCCAAAACTTTATAAAATGTTATAATTTTTATTAAATTCATTTAAAAACCCTAAATTGCTCTAAATTAAGCCCACGGCTTTCTAATTTCCTAGTAATTATGATCTGGCCCCAATTTAACTATATAAGCATAAATTTAACTAAATAAGCTTATAAACTTAAATTAAAATGGCCTAATGACATGGCCTTATTACAACCTTGAACTTGCAAAATAAATTACACAATAAATGTCTCAAAATATAGCATATATTCTCGGCCTCACTTTGATTTAATTATTTTTCCACATAATGTCATAATTTGACCATTATGTTAATTAAATCTCTTAAATGACTAGCTTAATTTATCTTAGTCATTTTTTTCCATTTTTAGGTCAATATGACCCATATTTATAATTTCACTCTCGGCCATATATATATATATATATATATATATATATATATATATATATAGCTTAGAAATTATAAAAATCATAAGTTTAAGGTGTTTATACCTTGATTAATCCTTGTATGAGCTCGGTCACTTGTAGGGAAATTCACCACACTATGTAGACATGTTTAATACACCAAAACAAGATATGGTTATACTCCAAGCTTGAGCTTAACCATAAGGAATAATTAATGTAAGATTTAAGGCAAAAATCACCTTAAAAATGCAAGGAAACTTCTAGGTGGATTCGGCCTGAATCAAACACACCACAAGGTGTTAGATCCACCATATTGACATAGGAAATAGCTAGATCACAACAAGCTGCCTTGTTATTAGGTTTTACCTTGGAAAAATGCCTTAAAAGAGGGTATTTCTCTTGGATCTCGGCCACCCTTGCTCCAAATGGCTAACCAACTGAATGAACATGTAAATATGAAGATTATGAGTGTATAAACTCATAAAAATTCAAGGAAGAAAACCGCTTGAAGGATTGAGAGGCTTAAGGTATGTTTTTACCTTAAAATGCAATTTTGAGCAACCTTGGTCCCTCTACTTGCTTCAACCGAGTTTAGCTGTTGTTCTAACCTTAGAACACTGAGAATGAGCCATAGGAACAGATGAGCCACGAAATCTAAGTGTAGGTAGTGAAGAGATGAAGAAAAAGAGCTAAAAATGACCTTAAAACCTTACCTTAAGAGCTTAGGAATTAGATCTGCCTTCCATGCTCAAGAACAAGGCTTGAGAGCTTCTAGGAAGGGTGAAGGCTCGGCTGGGCAGGCTGGAATCGGACAAGGAGGGAGTGAATGAGTGGAAAGGCTTGAAATAATTGAAAAAGGTAAGTAAATTTTCAAAAGCAAATGGTATTAGGTAGAAGTTGTCTAACAATGATTGTGAGCTGTCTCCTCTCCTCTTGCCAGCCGATTTCCATGGGGTCAAATGGGTCATTAATTGACCATTGACCATACTTGGTCAATTTGACTCAAACGGGCCCCCTTGTGGGGTTTTATTAATATTTTAATATTAAATTTGTAAAAATTTGTAAATTTCTGGAATTAAATTCCTAATATGATATAATGTGGTATATTATCATATTTAAAGGTAATTATAACCTTTAAGCCCATTAAAAATCAATTTAGAAGGCAATCTCACAAAAACGTGCTTTAAGGTGTTTTAGTGCACATTTTTGTGTCACAGGGTGTTCCTGAGCTTAGTTCTCCTTGAGAACGGTTTTTTGTGTTCATTACTTCATTATAATACTTAGGAATCCACTTTGGATCCTATTTGAGGTCATACAATCTTTATGGTGTCTTAAAACATTTTTGGCTTTACCGATCTTAAGGCGTGTTTTGCCTTGTTGAGATCTTTTAGATTGTTCCCCAATAATATTTAGATGTTTATTAATCATCTTAGATCATTAATAGATCATTTAATTATATTTTAAAGGTTAGGGGTATTTCAGTCTACCCCCCTTAAAAAGGCTTCGTCCCGAAGTCCTTAACCCTCTACAGTTCACCTAAGGAATCAAGTTCCACTAAGTAACCAAACAGTCCATTGCTAGGGAGTAACTCCCACTAGGTTCAGACCTAGTCTATACATACAGCATATATCAAATAACCAACTCATGGTATAACTCATTCACATCACAGCACTAAACAAGGTGCACATCCAACTCATCAACCAAAAGTACTCAGCGGTACTATATATATATATTCGACCAAGTGCACTAAGGCACATACATAAAATGTATCATACATACAATCATCCAAGCAACATGTATGACGCAGCATACCAACAAAACACACTACAAACAACAAGACCTAATGCACAACATGTGCGCAAGCCAAGTGGTGTCTACCCCCCTTAAAAAGGGTTTGACCACGAACCCGTACCAGTATCACAACTACTACTCGAAGAGTGCTGTGTACTTCACTCTCATGGAGTCCTCTAACTCCCATGTAGCCTCCTCCACCTCATGGTTCGACCAGAGAACCTTGACCATGCTAACGGTCTTGTTCCTAGTCTGCCTCGTCTTCGTATCGAGAATGCGGAGTGGTACTTCCTCATATCGTAGAGCGGGGTCCAACTCTAAAGTCTCTGGCTGCAAAACGTGCGATGGATGGGGCACATACTTCTTCAACTGTGAAACGTGAAAGACGTTGTGCACCCTCCCGAGCTCTGCTGGTAAATCCAGTCTGTAGGCTAACGGGCCCACTCGCTCCCTAATCGCATAAGGTCCAACATACTTTGGGCTCAACTTGCCCTTCTGCCCAAACCGGAATATTCCCTTCATGGGTGACACTCTGAGGAATACCATATCGTCGGTAGTGAACTCAATGTCCCTCCTCTTGGTGTCTGCATTTGCTTTCTGCCGGTCCTGAGCTGCCCTCATGTTCTTGCGAATCTGTAGCACATCCTCCTTAATCTGCTCTAGGTACTCTGGTCCTAGAAGCGTAGTCTCGCTGGCCTCATCCCAGCATAAAGGAGTCCTACACGGTCTACCATAAAGTGCCTGAAATGGTGGCATCTGTATCGAGGAGTGGTAGCTGTTGTTGTAGGCGAACTCTATCAAGTGTAGACGCTCTAACCAGCTCCCCTGGAAATCTAAGGCACATGCTCTCAGCATGTCCTCCAGTGTCTGGATGGTCCTCTCACTCTGACCGTCGGTCTGTGGATGGAACGCCGTACTAAGCTTCAACTTTGTACCCAAGGCTTCCTGAACCTGTCCCCAGAATCTGGACAAAAATCGAGGGTCCCTATCAGAAACAATAGTCTTTGGCACACCATGGTGCCGGATCACCTCCTTCTGGAACAAGTCCGCTAACTTCGGAACGTTCCAGGTATCCTTCATAGCAACAAACTTTGCCACCTTCGTCAGACGGTCCACAATGACCCAAATCGTGTTCAGTCCTCCCTTAGTCGGTGGGAGACCGACAACGAAATCCATCGAGATGTCCTCGAACTTCCAACAAGGAATAGGCATAGACTGCACTAAACCTCCGGGTCTCCTATGCTCAAACTTAACCTTCTGACAGGTCAAGCATCTAGCCACATACTCAGCTACATCCTTCTTCATCCCGCTCCACCAGAAATGAACTTTCAAATCCTTATACATCTTCGAAGAACCAGGGTGGACGGATAAGGACGAGCAATGAGCCTCCTGGAGTATCTTCTCCTTCAGATCAGGAGACGACTCCGGAATACATAATCGGCCATTCAGTCGTAACATGCCATCATTACACAGTTCGAAATCATACTTCTGTCTCTCAAAACAACCCTCTGACATTTTCTGTTTGATGCTCTCCAAATACTGATCACTCTCCTGAGCAGCTCGTATCTCATCAATCATACTGCTGCTCGCTACTAGTGTAAATAATGAATGAGCTCTGCGGCTCAGGGCGTCGGCAACTACATTTGCTTTGCCCTCTTTGTACCTCAGGTCTATGTCGTAGTCCTTCAAGAACTCGACCCATCTTCTCTGTCGCATGTTCAGCTCCTTCTGAGAAAAGAGATGCTGTAGACTCTTGTGATCAGAGTAGATAGTGACTGTCACACCATACAAATAATGTCGCCAGATCTTCAAAGCGAAGACTACTGCGCCTAACTCAAGGTCGTGTGTGGGGTAATTCACCTCATGCTTCTTCAGCTGTCGGGATGCGTAAGCAACTACCTTCCCGTGCTGCATAAGCACACAGCCTAGACCGGTTCCAGAGGCATCACAGTATACCTCGAACCCATCAGTGCCCTCAGGGATAGTAAGAACGGGCGCCGATGTCAGGAGATCCTTCAGCGTCTGAAAGGACTGCTCACACTGCAGACCATAAGAACTGGGACTCCTTCTTCATTAAATTTGTCATTGGTTTAGCCTCTTTGGAGAAGTCCTTCACGAACCTTCGATAATAACCGGCCAAACCCAGAAAACTACGGACGTCTGTGACTGTCTTCGGCCTTGGCCAACTCTTCACTGCCTCAATCTTAGCAGGATCTACAGATATGCCGCTAGCTGATATAATGTGTCCTAGAAATGACACGCTGTCCAACCAAACTCACACTTAGAGAGTTTGGCATACAGCTGGTTCTCTCTCATAATATTCAACACCTGTCTCAAATGTAACTCATGATCTTCCTTGGTCTTTGAATAGATCAGAATATCGTCGATGAAGACTACAACTGAACTATCAAGATGCTCTCTAAAAAGACGGTTCATCAAGTCCATGAATATGGCTGGCGCATTCGTCAATCCGAATGGCATAACGGTGAACTCGTAGTGTCCATACCGTGTCCTGAAAGCTGTCTTCTCAATATCACCCTCTGCAATCCTAATCTGATGGTAGCCAGATCTGAGATCTATCTTCGAGAACACACTGGCCCCTCTCAGCTGATCAAATAAATCATCTATCCGTGGTAATGGGTACTTGTTCTTGACTGTAACCGCATTAAGCTCGCGGTAGTCGATGCAGAGTCGCATACTGCCGTCCTTCTTCTTGACGAACAGTACTGGAGCACCCCAAGGAGAAACACTAGGTCGATGAATCCCTTGTCTAGGAGGTCCTCCAGCTGTAGCTTCAGCTCCCTCATCTCAGCCGGTGCCATACGGTAGGGTGCCTTAGCAATAGGGCCCGTACCTGGCAACAAGTCGACGGCGAACTCAACCTCGCGCACAGGCGGCATGCCTGGCAGCTCATCAGGAAATAAGTCGGGAAAATCTACCACGACTGGATGTCTACGTCCGTCACGTCGCTCTGTCTCGTGTCCTGTACATAACAGAGGAAGGCTTGTCGGCCCTTCCTAACATCCTTCATCAGGGACAATGCTGACACGATCTTGACAGTCGGCTCTCTCCTCACACTGCGGTATGACACTGTCCTGCCGCTCGGCCCCTTCAGTAATAGTCGATGCTCTGCACAATGAAGGCGGCCCCTATGCTTCTGTAGCCAATCCATGCCCACTATAATGTCAAAACCCAAGTTCTTGAACTCAATTAGATCAATGGGGAAGGTCTCAGTCATAATGCTGATCTCTAACCCTGTATACTGTCTGGTGCAACCTACTTTCTCCTTCGAAGGAAGGGTGACTGAAAAGTCTGAAAGCTGTTCGGGGGTGGCCCCCAGCTTCTTAGCAAATGCCGAGGAAATAAAAGAATGCGAAGCCCCTGAGTCGAACAATACGGAAGCACTAACACCATCAATAGGAAAGGTACCTGAGATCACCTCTCGTATTAGCATCGAGTCCCAATAAATCACTAATTTACTGTTGTTTGTAATTGTCATACCTGTGATGACATTACCAGACTCCTTGGCTTGCGCCATATCTAAGATGCAGATGGTACCCTCCTTTCCATTATCGTGCCTGAATTTATAAATTATCGGTATCAACAAACTGAACACATATACTTGAAGGTACAAAACTCTTATTTCATTCATCCACTGTATTATACAAGGTTACACACTTAGCTACTGCTATTACATCAGTACTGTCTGAAAGTCAAATTTAAACGGCCAGGTCGGATGTGGGTATCATTCACTAAAGCTGGTGGTGCGGTATTGAGCTTAATGCTCTTAATACCATGATATACAAGCCTCGACTCTCCACCAAATACAATCCCCAGACTTGAGGATGATCTTGCTTGCTAGATCCATCCTCTTCTGGTCTCCATAGATAAACTCAGCATCATCGCCGATGGAGAATGACACAACCGGTATTCCTCTGGTGATGGACTCGGTCGTCTCATCACGGTCCTGGTGCATTCCAAGCTTTCCTCCCTGCTCATAGTAGTTGATGATGCAAACGTCAGGTGTCATGTCGGGTAATGGATAAGTCTCACAGTCCTGAGCAATATCCATTGCGTTTCTCACCAAGGTAAGGAAACTCTCAGGTATACTAGGTATAGATATGTCACCTACCATCCTCACCTCTCGATAAACCCTAGCTTGTGGATCCCAATCTTTCCCTAAGCACATCATGTGCAGTTTCATTCTAGAACCACTATTAAATACAGGGGTATAAAAGCCTCCTATGCCCTTACCCAAAGCTCTACACTCATTCACTATGGTGATTTGCTCATCTAGGGTTAGGAACTCTCTGAGAAGTATCATGCCCGGTCTGACTACATGACACAACTCACTAGGGTACTCCCGTCTTTCTTCCACGGGTCTAGGTGATCTCTGTCTTGTAAGTGTGGGATAGCAGATATCGAAGTCTCCTAAGAGGTAAAGGTTTCCTAGGTAAGTTGTTCATCTAAAGCGGTAACTTAAACACACATTCATGCTAAGGTAAAGCGTTTAACACTTAGTCATGCTTTCATACAATGGTTAAGGTTTCAAATGCTAACCTTCACCGCGCTGGGTACTAGTGCCAGCGCCTGAAGCTCCCGCTGCATTCAGCATACGGTTGCCCGGCGGGTTCCTCTGGCCCTGGTTCTGCTGTGGCTGCTGATGCTGCTGCCCCTCTGGGCTTGGGGCGCCGGCCCCTCTGGCCACCTCGAGCTCCACCTCCTCCAGTAGGTGCGCTCTGAGTCCCTTCTGCGGGGTACGCTCGGCTCTCTGGATTAGCAAAGCACTCGAACGACCTGTGGCCCTTCTTTCCACAATGGTGGCAGTCCACCGCTTGCCCGGTGCAGTCGACACCCGGGTGGTCTTTACCACAGCGCTTGCAATGAAAGTGGCGCTGGGGTGCAGAACCTATTATCATATCACACTCAGGTTAGTACAAGGATGGTAATGGGTAGTGTAGTACACAATTCATTCACAAGGTTAGATCGCTTACCCTTAGGGGGTACAGATCTAAGAGGCTGCACATCGTAGGTAGGCCCGGTCAGCATCGGGACCTTGTCCTTACCCTTTTGGCTGGCCTGCTCCTTCTTCTTCTCCCTCCAGGAGAACTTTTTCTTCCTGTGATCGTCAAAGTGTCAGGAATAGCAGGTATAAAAGCAGGCAGTAAGTAAGTAATTTAAATGGATTAAATAACTTAAGGTGGTTCTTACTTCCAGCCCTTACCCTCCGCTTCCAGCCTCCGCCTCTTTCTGGGGCCTTACGCTTCTGCCCCTGGCCGTCCTCCCGGCTGTTCACCATCATCTCAGTCCGAGAAGCAGCGTCATAACACTCCTGTAATACATCAATGAGTTCCCCGAACTTGTAATAAATCAAACTGAGTTACAAGGTACAAACTGTCAATTAATTTTACCTGGACCGTAGGGTACAAGGTAGCACCCATGGCGGCCTTGATAGCATATCTCAACCCGCCTCTAAACTTCTCTACTTTCACCGCATCAGAATAGACAACTCCTGGGACAAAGTCCAAGAGCCCAATAAACAAGGAGTAGTACTGATCTACTGTCATACTACCCTGCCTCAGGGCCTCAAACTCCTCCCTTTTCCTCTGCTTCAAATGAGCAGGATAGTACTTCTCTCTCAACAATTCCACAAAACTGTCCATCCAAAACCCTCCATAGCAAGGTAATGTGCCTTCACGGACCTCCACCACGTACTGGCAGCGTCCTTCAGATGAAAGGCTGCTATGCTAACCCGGTGCTCAGCAGGCACATGAATGGCATCAAACGCCTTCTCGTGCTCAACAATGTATCTCTCGAGGACAGTGGGGTCAGCAACACCATCATAGGTAGGTACTCGCGTGTCAGCTACGCTCTTCAGCCAATTCGGCTCTCTAGGTGCGGGTACGGGTGGGACTACAGGTGGTGCAGGTGGTGCTCCTATCTGGATGCCTCCCATCTGGGCTAGCTGAGCGAAGACGGCGGCTACCGTCTCAGCCACGCCCACGGCTGGGGCCTCCGGAGGACCTCCTCCAGGCCCGCCGCCTCTTCCACCACCTCCTCTTCCTCTGCCAGCTGATCGTCTTCCGGAAGACATCTGAAGAATTCAGAATCAAAGTCAGCTCTTCGTGATAAATACTGTACTTTTCCCTACCATAACTTAACTCAAATTATTTACAACTACCTCCTTGGTACTGGTGTGTGAATAACCTAAGCTCACGGTACTTAAACTACCATCTCTTGTAATCAGAGTGGTACTCCGCTCTGATACCACTTTTGTAACACCCCTACTAATCCTGCTCCTAAACAATATAATCGCAGCGGTAAATAACAGATGTCGCTCTAATGGTGTCACTGTTATCACTCGCCCATACGGGTGATAACGAATTACCTGATAATCAACATGCGAAACGTATTCCTGCAGTGACCACAAGAGATAGATAGTAGAACTTAAACAGTTTAAAAACAAATCCAACAACAATAATTATTACAGACCGTACTCGTGAGCATCTAACCAAATACACCTCGGTTTATACAACCCGAGTCCAAAACGTCACAGTATCAACCATACCAAATCTTAACCAACATATCACAAACGTCGCGCCCCGCGTCGACCCACCAGCTAATCACCTGAAATAAAAATGGTTTGTGGTATGGAATCAGCCCCTGCTGAGTATGTCATCACATGCCCCGTCATGCCCCCAAAGACCCCTCAATTATTTGGTCGAGAGCATGAGGTTCGTTACATGCAATACCGTTTTAATATTTAAAGCTGTAAATCAAATAACATTAATCCATACAATACACAACCATCAACACACATAATATACCACAAGTATAACCAATGAACAACAAAGCGAAACAACGAGAATAACAAACAAGTATTAATTCTCGTCCTTGGTATAGAAACCAATATTGTTCGCCACTGTATAATTCTCAAATGTATTACTTGTTCAGTTATACCTAGTGACAATGTCTCATTAAAAACGACATGTCTCTAGTTACCCATATAATTGTAACACCCCCGAATAAAACATCCATAGATTTAATGAAGCGCCTGACAATATCATAAGTTAACTTGCAGCGGTATAAACTCCATCCGGGTGCTACAGACGCCAACCACCCACGTGGTTGACATGACCACTCTACCAACATCAAGTTACGGTCTGCATGACTGGAAACAGCTCTCCCCAAAATTCATATACAATATAAGATACAATTCCAAATGTTGAGTGTCTACAACAAATTGCCAAATTATAAACTGAAAATTACATCTCGGGTACATTAAACATACGGCCACATCCTCAAACGTTATGCCCTGATGACTACCCCCATGGCAGCCATCCCGTACGCTCCGTTATCGTCCGACATAATACCTGTAAAAAATTGGGTTGGGAAGGACTCAGCAAACTACGCTGAGTATGAATGTGTGTAGTCCGCATGTTGCCGGGCCACACGACTACTTGGTCAAATATTATTAAGTCAATTTACATGCTATAATAAAGCAGTAAAGCACACCACAATATATCATGATATCATACACATTTAAGGTAGCAAAACCTTAGTAACAAGCATCCAAGCATCACATATTGGCATCATAGCAACATCAAACATGCAACCAAGCACTTCAAGCTGCTAGTATGGCATACAACAATTATGTAAGCCATCAAACACGTGCATAGGTATGTTTACCGATGATCCTCACTATGGGATCGTTCGAGCGTTGTGTGTTTTCATTTCTTTTCTCTTGTTCCCATAATGTATATTTTCTTCTCTTTCTTGCACCAGGTCTGGGGGTACGGTTCAAATCCGTGACCATATCTTGTAGGTGTTAATCTTTTCCTTGTTTCTTTAAGGTTTATTTGTGAATTCTCTTATCACCACAAGTTGACGAACGTCTTCTCCATAGCTAATCCTCATTCTCGGCGTCGTGCGTCGAGGAAGCGGGTCGTCTCTAGACTTCAGGATGTGCTCCACCAATAGGTATTTTACTTTCCATTATCATTATAAGTTCGACACCATAGTGGGTGTCATTAGAAGTCCTCTATAGTTTAAGAGGAGTGTTCCTTATATAGTTCCTCGTTTGTTTACGTAATTCGTTGTGTCTCATCTCAAGGTTTCATCACGAGAAGGGACTACACTACTGTGTGCGCGCAAGCAATATACAGCAATGATATATGTAACAAGCATATAAACAAGTCATAGCAAGCAATCCAATTTCATGCTAGTCTTATGGTCATTGTCAAACAAGGCACGCAGCACACAAGCCGTGTAACACGGCAACATACGAACCACACATGTCCATACCTTTTTCGCAAGTACGACTTGTCTCACACTCGGAGTCCCGGTCGAGTTCACTACGGCCCTAACGTTAATTAAAACAAGGCGTCAGTTTTATTATTTTATGTGATGACACTCTATAATGTATGTTATCCCCTAGGTATGTTGTTAGATGCTTAGTGTATATTAATTCTTAGAACTTCACATGCACTCATTGTAGGCTCATCTTACTCCTAGGACACTCACAACTTGTTTTGTATGTTAACCAAGTCTTTTATTCCTTAGGTAATGTTTAAAAGTGTTTTAAGCGCTAGTTATGTAACAAGTTTACATAACATGTATATAATATGTCTAATGTGTATCCCCTCCTTAGATAAATAGGTGAGTAATATTTTAACACTTGTATAATGGTAGTATAGATCCTAGAATACCCTTAGAACTCATTTATACAGAAATACAAAAGTTTCAAAAATCTGAAACGCGAGCCCTTTGTAATACCTTAACTAACTTCGTTTTTAATGTAGTAATTGATGTACAACTTTCCCCACATGTTTTGGTATCCTAGTTATGTTCATTAGCTATTATTCGAATTCATTATTTAGTTAGAATCACCCTTATAACACCTTAGCAACATAGTTTATAGAAACCATGCTACCAAAACTGAAACACAAAATTTGTTACATTCGACTCCATGTCTAAGTTTCATAACTGGTTTATTTTTGTTTTCCCCTAACTTCAAGTCGCTTAGGTTTGTGTGTTACTAGGTATTAGACCCAAAGCTACTCCAGAATACACCGATAACAGCTTGGAAGTTTATTGGACAGAGAACCGATACAAACAGGGAAATCAGAAGCTCTAAAATGGAAACCCATGAAAACAATGTCCTCTCATTGTTTCATTTCTGTTTAAATGTTATTTCTTTCCTTCAAATCTCTCCCCTACGTATACTTTAACTAGTTAAGTGTTTCCTTTCTGTTTTAAAACTCGAACTGTCACCAATAACATTCACCCCCCTCTCCTGAAACAGAACAGAAAAGCAACTTCCAGAACTAGCATAAGAAAAAAAAAGACCGAAAACAGACACTGGTATGTCTGTCTATATTTCCCTCTCCCGCTTAACTACTCTCCTTAGCTTATGTGTTGACAAGACTTTGACTTAAAACAAATCCCAAAACCACATGAAACAACTCCTCTTACTAACATTGTACAGACTTAACAAACTGACACTGAACCAGGAAGAACAAATCTGTGACTTAAACTGACAGACTGATGTTTCTCTTTATTTTCCTTTCCTGTTTGTCCTAGTTGCCCCATTCTTAAATCCTCAAATGACTTGCCAACTTAATTTACCTCTTTAACAGCATTTCTAACCCATACCCAAGACATCATAGCACTACTAATAACTCAGTCATCTGTTACGCAGAAACAGATATAAAGAAGGAAATCAGAAACTGAAACTGCACACCAGGAAATCAAATGTCTTCTCCTTGATTCTTTTCTGTTTAAGCATAATTATTTCTTTCAATCTCTCCCAAGGTGCTTACCTATATAGTTGAGCATTATACCCTAGTTTAAATTCGTAACCAACCCCAAACAGCTCACTGTCACATAATCATACAGAGGGCAACTTCCAGAAAACAACCCTCAGCCTGTAGCATTAAACTTTATGTTATTGCCCTTTTATTCCATTGTCTCTCACCCAACTGTCACTAACTCTTTCCCCTTATGTACTTCTTTCTCAGTTATGTGTCTCATCCTAGTTTTAAACCCGAAACATCACCGATAAACCTTTAATGCTCCTCTTACAGACCTCACGAAACTGAAAAATGAACAGGAATAAACATCTGAAATCATGAACTGAAACTTCCAGTCCCGATAACTCCCTTTCTTCTCTTTCTGTCAACACATAAATTTGTTTTTCAATCCCCACCCAGGTACCTTCTTATTTAGCCATGTGTTCCAGTTATAGCTTAGACTCAGAAACAACCCCAAATAAGTGTTTATGTAACCCTGTACAAACTACACAGAGACAACAGTTTCTTTCTGAAATCCTGAAATCAAAACTGATAACTTTCTTCTCTTCATGTTTTCTGTACTCTTGAATTTGGACTTCCTATTTCCCAAAATGTTATCACCTCTAGTCAGGTGATTTAGTAAACCTTGGACTCCTAACACTCCCCCATAACCCCTTAAAAATTCTCCAAAAACTCTCACACAGAACTCAAAACAATTATCAGAAACCAGTAATCTAAACTGGTCTTCCTTTTTCTCTTCTATTTCCTTTTCTTATTGTTCCTGGATTATGTTTTCACTTCTACTCAATTAGTCTCAGTTACTTAGTATATGTGTTAACAAAGTTTTAAAGCTCCTGAAACTCTCAACCTAACCCCATGCACCCCGCTGTCACAGGATTAACAGACAATAATTTCTAGTAAAACAGAAACTTGAAAACTGATATAACCTACCCTTGTCAGTTTTCATTTTTTTTTCTTTGTTGTTCTGTTTAATTTGATTTCTACTTCCCTAGGTGGTCTAGCTACTTTATTAGGCAGCTTTGGTCAGTCTCAACATGACGAACAAACCCATACAACCCTTTAATCCCAACTGTACAGAAACCCAAACAGATTATCAGAAATCAGTATCTGAACTGATAACCCGATATTTTCATTTCAGATGTCTTTGCTTGTATTACCCAGTATCGTGTTCCTTCTGTTTCCCCCAGTTTCTTAGTTGTTTACTTCGAATCTCAATACAGGTTATACTCTTGAGAGTTATTATACAAAGCAACACTATTCCAGAAACTGAAATAAATGTTCATATCAGTTGATCTATTTTGCTTGTTTCGGTGATATAGTTGTTAGTTCTATACATAGCAAGTATGTAGCCTATTACCTCCTCTTTGTTTTGGAATTGGTTTCCCCTGGAATCCTTCTTGGCACGATGCAGGCTCCTCACTGGCACTCAGTCTCAACTGGAAGGGGTTTCACAGGTGTTACTCTTGACAAATCAGAAATGAAACAGAAGGGAAGGTGGAGCCAAAACTGAGTTTCCTTGTAGGTCTTACCTTTTGACAGAAGAACAATAGCTTCAGGGTTTTTCTTCAGTACACTACTCTTTACCTAGCATGTATGGTTCTCTACGTGAGACAGTGAGAAAGGTCAGAGAGGTTCATGCATGGGCTATCGGCCAAACAAGCAGAGGAAATGTAGTTCATTTAAGCCTCACCTGTTAGTTCCTTTCCAAGGGTTTGAGCTCTAGCTCGACAGACAAAAGGAAGAGTGAGATTCTTGGTCTACTGATGCAACAAGAATGAAGGCAAGAGTGTCAGTCTTTCTCTTCGAACTGAGACAAAAAGAAATAGAAGGGATTCAAGAGTGCCATGGAACTTGGGTTCATCTCCACGCAAGAGCAGCAACAACAGAAGCTTACCTGGGTGTTTGTTGGCACAGCATGCACAGAGGAGAGGAGAATAACTGTCGGGGTATTATCTAGAGGATGGGGCTTGAGGAGTCTGAAAAATCACGTGGCTTCTCGGTTGTTAGTTGGTGTAGTTTTTCAGAAATTGCTTAGTTGGAGCGTGTACACTGATTCTAATGCACCATTGTTCTTGGACTTCTGTTAATCGCATCAGAGCCCCCCTTCTCCTCTAATGGTGTTTATGGCTCTAATCTACTAAGGAGTATGGGCATAACAGCAATGTACGTGGCTGTCTCCTCCTCTAATCCCCTAGCATCGAAGTCGACACAGAAGTATGGCTTGTTTACTTGGAGTGCTGGCCTGTTTTGTTTTGTTTTTGTTTCAGGTGTGAGAGGCAGGCCACAGAGCAAGGGAATGGTAGGCTTGGAACTCGGAACACCAGGTCTGGTGTATTGGTACTGAGCTGCTCGATCGAGACCGACAGGAATTTGTTGTTGTACGAGGACTGGTGTGTGTCTAATCGGGAGTTGAAACGAGGAAGAAGGAGATGGCGAGTTGGTTTCTCTTTTTTTGTTCTTGTATTTACTTCATTTATTGGTATTAGTTTCAGTTCGTGTGCATTAGTTGCTGAAATTGAGCGCAGCTCACCCGGTTAAGCACTCGGAACAAGTACAGGAGGTCTCGGGTTCGAGCCTCATCGGGAGCGTCCTTGCTCCCTTTTTCCCTTTCTTTTTATTTGAATAAGTTATATATGTTTACTTATATATATGTGACTATGTATTATTTCGTGTTGTTATTATTATTATTATTATTATTATTTTGGTACGAAGTTACGTGACGACATCGTTACTTATTCACGACGTCTTAATTTCGTAACGTAACGTTACGCATATGTTCTTTCGTGTTCGTACATATATATATATATATATATATATGTACTAGATTTTTAATGTTCGTACGTTATTTTATGTCCATATCATAAGACGTGTTATGATTTTATACGTTTAATATTTAGGGGTATTTCAATTATGGCGGGTCACCCACGGCAGTAGCCACTCCAACGGTAGAGTCTCCGACCAACGAGCCATTCTAGCTCACGAGAAATTTTCTTGATACTTGCGGACCCGTACGTGGACATCCTGGTATCGTTTTTGTGATCACAACGCGCACCAAGAGCCACATCCTCTTGGCTTTACTTTCCTTCCTTAATTAATTATTTATTCCATCGCATCACATTACCAAATTTTCCTAATACAGCAGACTAAGGTCATTAGTCCAATCCGGAGTCTGTAAACTCGGGATCCAGTGTTAGATACGAGAGCGGCGTATAGAAAGGCCAATGCTCCGTATAAAGTCTCGGATAATATGTATATCTTATTATCCTAGTGCTACAACGTTTTTCTGACGATCCTTATATTTCATATAAGATAGCACCATAGCCGCTAGTTCGTTTTATATATATTGGTCCATATATACGAACCGGTACTGTTAACTCAACAACAGTAATAATAAGCAGCTATAAATATACAGTTCATGCATATTTAATTAAACATTCAGACAAACAATCTTATCACAGATCACACAGAAGTCTGAACTGAGGAAGCCCTCAGAGACAATCAGAGACACATAACAACATACCGTTCACCCTGATGTATTACGGTGGAGTATGAATCAGCAAGATCCTATGCTCCGTGTGTCGTCTCTAACAGTCTAAACAATACATAATGCTACTGATTAGCATACTGTATAACAACACAATCCTACGGTACCCCGTACCGTCACTATTAACTCCCGGTTAACCCCCGTTATTAACTGTCAATGTTTGTCGGGCTTCCGGTTTAACTCGAGATTGGAAAAGTATTATATTACATGCGTAGTCTTGCCTTGTATATTAATATACTTATTGTTGAACTTGTTATCGCATGTGACTTAACATACCCTTGTATGTCGTATAGTTTGTTTCATTATTGCATGTGTGATCCTTTGTCATGCACTATGCATCTCACCTTAGTATTTATTTTTCTAAGGTTTGTTTCTTTCTTTTTTTTTTCTTCTTCTTTTTTTTTCTAAGTGGTATACTTCATTTGTAAACAACACTTTGCGTTATATAAATCCTTATTATCACATGTACACTCTTAACATTAGAATTCCATATCTAATGTTTGTAATTCTTTTTTTTTCCTTTTATCGTATGTCATTTTAATTATGAAAATACATGGTCATTCAACCATGTTTATTCCCCACCATAACATATATTTACTTATAATCATGTATTATGGAACTATTTCTTATATGGTAAGTTTTATAATATATTTCATTCTTTTTAATGAATACCTCTTACATTATAAATGTTATAACCCTTATAACATTAAAAACCATATTATAAATTCCATTTAAAAATGTTAATATTAAGTCTCGGAATTTACATTATAGCCCCATTTTTATAAATCTTTCACAATTTAATAAGTATCTTATTATAAGATAGTATTTTAATTTCTTAAATTTTCCAAACTTGGTCAAAGTCTCCTATATAGTCAACTTTGACTTCTAATACCAAATGGGAACCAATTTTTTGGTAATCACTAATAATAACCTATACTTTTCTATTTTTACAATTTTGACCCAAAACTTTATAAAATGTTATAATTTTTATTAAATTCATTTAAAAACCCTAAATTGCTCTAAATTAAACCCACGGCTTTCTAATTTCCTAGTAATTACGATCTGGCCCCAATTTAACTATATAAGCATAAATTTAACTAAATAAGCTTATAAACTTAAATTAAAATGGCCTAATGACATGGCCTTATTACAACCTTGAACTTGTAAAATAAATTACACAATAAATGTCTCAAAATATAGCATATATTCTCGGCCTCACTTTGATTTAATTATTTTTCCACATAATGTCATAATTTGACCATTATGTTAATTAAATCTCTTAAATGACTAGCTTAATTTATCTTAGTCATTTGTTTCCATTTTTAGGTCAATATGACCCATATTTATATTTTCACTCTCGGCCATATATATATATATATATATATATATATATATATATATTTATTTATATATATATATATGCTTAGAAATTATAAAAATCATAAGTTTAAGGTGTTTATACCTTGATTAATCCTTGTATGAGCTCGGTCACTTGTAGGGAAATTCACCACACTATGTAGACATGTTTAATACACCAAAATAAATATGGTTATACTCCAAGCTTGAGCTTAACCATAAGGAATAATTAATGTAAGATTTAAGACAAAAATCACCTTAAAAATGCAAGGAAACTTCTAGGTGGATTCGGCCTGAATCAAACACACCACAAGGTGTTAGATCCACCATATTGACATAGGAAATAGCTAGATCACAACAAGCTGCCTTGTTATTAGGTTTTACCTTGGAAAAATGCCTTAAAAGAGGGTATTTCTCTTGGATCTCGGCAGCCACCCTTGCTCCAAATGGCTAACCAACTGAATGAACATAAATATGAAGATTATGAGTGTATAAACTCATAAAAATTCAAGGAGAAAACCGCTTGAAGGATTGAGAGGCTTAAGGTATGTTTTTACCTTAAAATGCAATTTTGAGCAACCTTGGTCCCTCTACTTGCTTCTTCAACCGAGTTTAGCTGCTGTTCTAACCTTAGAACACTGAGAATGAGCCATAGGAACAGATGAGCCCACAAATCTAAGTGTAGGTAGTGAAGAGATGAAGAAAAAGAGCTAAAAATGACCTTAAAACCTTACCTTAAGAGCTTAGGAATTAGATCTGCCTTCCATGCTCAAGAACAAGGCTTGAGAGCTTCTAGGAAGGGTGAAGGCTCGGCTGGGCAGGCTGGAATCGGACAAGGAGGGAGTGAATGAGTGGAAAGGCTTGAAATAATTGAAAAAGGTAAGTAAATTTTCAAAAGCAAATGGTATTAGGTAGAAGTTGTCTAACAATGATTGTGAGCTGTCTCCTCTCCTCTTGCCAGCCGATTTCCATGGGGTCAAATGGGTCATTAATTGACCATTGATCATACTTGGTCAATTTGACTCAAACGGGCCCCCTTGTGGAGTTTTAGTATATTTTAAATATTAAATTTGTAAAAATTTGTAAATTTCTGGAATTAAATTCCTAATATGATATAATGTGATATATTATCATATTTAAAGGTAATTATAACCTTTAAGCCCCATTAAAAATCAATTTAGAAGGCAATCTCACAAAAACGTGCTTTAAGGTGTTTTAGTGCACATTTTTGTGTCACAGGGTGTTCCTGAGCTTAGTTTCTCCTTGAGAACGGTTTTGTTGTGTTCATTACTTCATTATATACTTAGGAATCCACTTTGGATCCTATTTGAGGTCATACAATCTTTATGGTGTCTTAAAGCACATTTTTGGCTTTACCGATCTTAAGGCGTGTTTTGCCTTGTTGAGATCTTTTAGATTGTTCCCCAATAATATTTAGATGCTTATTAATCATCTTAGATCATTAATAGATCATTTAATTATATTTTAAAAGGTTAGGGGTATTTCAATATGTAGCATATTTCTCTTTGTATAACTCTTCTGGTTTACGTATTAACCGTGTATACTTGTATATATATATGCATACATGTATGTTCTCAGCAATTCCAATGTAATACCAATATTATTAAACCTCTTAGTATTTTCCCAACATACACAACCTTCACTCTTAATAATTATGATTTTCACTGATAATTCTACCTCCTCAAATTGTATTTAACGTTATATCGTTCCTCAAATTTTTCGTAACTTAAACTTTAACCCAATTATTTATATACTTTATTATAAATATGTTCCCACCAATTTAATGTCACACTAATATATACACTCATATCCTCATAATTTCTAAATTCCGTACGAACTTTAAAATTCCACTTCGTCTTAATACATATATATATATATATATGCATATTTACACACATCTATATACATAGTCTCGTAAATGCTGATGTTTGTTTATTAAATTTTTACCCAATTACCATTCAAAGTCTACAGTTTTATTATTTCTACCCTTATAATTAATACCAATTTCTACAATTGATTTTCTAATCATTTTAATCATTCACATAAACATTTTACTAAGAAGTTATTAATCCTATTCACAACTAACCAATTTACCACTCAATCATTTAATCTCCACTCTTATAAATCAATACCATTTTTTTTCGGTGTTTCTTAATTGCCAAAAATCCACTAAATCAACATATTTACCCAACTTAAAGTTACACTTAACCATTAAACAACCAAATCTGATGTGCACTAATATCGGACTATCAAAACAAAATACCATTTTTTTCAATGTTTCTTAATTGCCAAAAATTCACTAAATCAACATATTTACCCAACTTATAATTACTAATACCACATCGTAAGCACCAATATGATACAAACATAACTAGAAATCCTAGTGTTGAAATTAGTGCTTCAATGGGTTTTTTTTGCTATCTCTTTTCTTATTAGCACCTATATCCACCCAGCCTTCAAGAGAAACTAATTCACGTTAAATAACCCAATTGCAAATTACAGCCGCCTATTCATCACCCACAAGCATAGGAACAGAGACCTTAATACTGAAACTTCCACCTTTATATCCCTTAACCTTCATCAAATCTACATTCATATAATACTAAACATAATCAGAACCCTTACCACCCCAAATTAATTTCTTCATTTTTCTTTTGTTTCTGGGAATGGATAACCAATTTTTTATTTCTTGGTTGTTTTCCGCAAGGAAGCATAAGAACGGAAGGTAGAGAAGTTAGGTTATAGGTATGGTTTATGTTAGACAATAAAATTGCGAGACATGTATGGAAATATACCTCCAGATTTCGGTTTTGGACAAAGGCAGAGCACCGCCTTGTTTTCCTTTCAGAGTTTGGTCTTTCCAACTTCACAAAAGAAAATTAGTAGAAGTAAGGTGGGCTTTATCATCACTGATTTTGAATCCAGGACACTAAAATTTGAGGAGGAGTTCAGAAGGAGGAGGTGGAAATAAATTGAGCATTACCGTTCAAACCGGTTTATATTTGGTGGATGTTTAACAATTGCAGAAATTTATCCTAGCAGAGCACAACCATAAGAAGAGGATGAAGGCTGTTGCAGTAAGGTCTCCAGTCTGGCGTGCGAGCAGTAGTTTAAAGTGATTACCGCTGAAGTGCATTATACAAGTAGAAGGTAAGGAGATGTGTAAGGCACCCCACCTTCAACCTGGTGTTTGATATGTAGATGTCTGGTGGTTTAGTGTTGTACTGGCTCACGACACCAGTAGAGAATGAAAAGAGAGCGCCTTCAATCTGGTGTGCGAGGAGTAGTACGCCAGCACCAACGATGAATTCGGTTTCGCTTGAATCTAATGAATGAGATGCAGTAGTGATTTTACCACTACAGAGTGCACCGACAAGAAGATATTGTGGAGCATGTATGGTTGCCAGTAGACACACGAAAGATTGAAGAGACTGGAGTGTTGCTGAGGGTGCAGTTTGACAGTTATTTACAGGAGGAGAGGAGTGAGAGAGTGAATGAGATTGCTGGCACAACCATAAGAAGAAGAGTGAGAGAGCTTGTTGTTTAGGGTTGTAAAATTTACCGTGAGCAGAGAGTGAAGAGGGCTGGAACATGTACGTTCTTTTACCAGTGAGGGTTTGGGAAGAAAGAAAATAAGAAGGTGAAAAGTGGTGGCGGAGGGTTGTGTAGAATGAAGATGAGGAAGGTTAGCATGACGTGGCATATTTTCCACCATGTAAATTTTTTTTCCATCTTTTAATAGTTAGGGAGGTAATGTTAGTGTTAGTTTACAATTTAATAAATTAATATGTCTCAGTCCATTTCCACTCTATTTGAATTATTTAAGTGCTTTCATATCTTTAAAAAATTCATCTCCACTAACATATAAATATTGTTATAATTTTGTGTAATTTATATATTACATGTTATATCCATTTTCTTTTATTATTTAATTTATTCCTTAAATATACTCTTAAATCTAAGGATATATTCTATAGCATAATCAGATCAATTAACTATTGCTTTGTTTTAATATATTCTATATAGTATACTTCAATCAATTAATCCTTATATTATTTTCTATTTTACTTTAGGACTGATTAGTTTGGTGTAGGGTTTAATACACCCATTTTAAACCATATAAATATTATACAAATACTCAATTACAATTTAAATAAACTCATTTAATCATAAGGAAACTTGTTTATATATATAATGAATTCTAGCAAACCAGTTTTAATTATAAGGATATTTATTCCTGCCATGGAGTTTAGTAAACCTTATGAAAATACATATATTTCTTACATGATCCATAATAAGACTTACTTAATAAATCTTTTTAAATTAATGATCACTATTTTCATACCATCTTAATATTGTCCTTGTTATTATTTTATGTACTTCCTTGTACATTATACATTATATACATTATATAATATCATTGTTGATATTTATTTTCTCTATTTGAGGTGTTTAACGATTCCCCTTTTGACCCGTACATACGTTTATACAAAATGTACAGTTATAGTTAAATAAACTCTTTTTTTAACCTCCTCAAGTTCATTATATTCTATTGTTTTTTTTACATATTACGATATTTACCTTTCATTAATCAGCTTCATCTAATTAATTTATTATTAATTAGGGTAATTAATATTTGGGATATTTCAGTATTTGATTTCTAATTGGTTTGCGTTTCGCCATTTTAGGCGAAAACGTGACGTCTTTTGTGCCGATTTCGTAACCAAAATTCTAATGGCTCTAAACTTACCCAAATAATCTTATAAGGTGTCTAAGACCTTATTTTCACTTCTAAAATATTTAGGACTCGTTTTTTGATGTAAAAATAATTAATTATATTTTCGTTTATATCTCTTTTTCTAAACCTCCACCATGTCGTTTTAGGGTTTGATAATGTTTCTAACGACTTCTTAGGGATTATTTAAATATTATAGTATTCCCTTTTTACTTATTTAAGGACATTTAATTCCTCAACCTCTCATTAATTACTATTATTTAATTAATTGATGATTAATTAAAGTAATTAATATTTGGGATATTTCAAAAAACCTTATTAAATAGATTCGTTTTGAAGAGCCAAAGGGATAAGGATTAAGTGTGGAGTAGAGTGAGGAGATTATTTGATGAGGATATCAAATGAGTATGGAATGAATGATTGGGATGTAATGAGGGTTTTAAGGGATGAACCCGATTTGGAGTTCCAGTTTGAGAACTTTGAGAAGTGTGGGTGTTGTTTGAATTTTGAGGGAGACTTTAATTGTCTTAAAGAATGTTTGAGTTGCTTGAAGAGAATATTTGGTTATCAAGAAGGGTGGTCTTTTGTAGAGCTAAGGGGTATTTAGGTCTTTTTGTGAAGTCGAGGGTATTTTGGTCTTTTGAGAAGCCAATGACGTTTTGGGTTTTTCAAGAATTTTCGGGTTTTAGCATGGTTGAGTTTTTGAGGAGATCAAAGTTTGGAAGTATTCTAGGGAATGTTTTGTAGCAAAAAGCATTTCGAAGATGTTTGGTTTCGAAGATGAGTTGGTCCTTGAAGCAATCGGGAGTTAGTGTATAAATTTGTAAGAGGTTGGAGGAATGTAAGGGTTTCTGGTAAACTTGAATTGTCGATGGAAAGAGAAATCGGGATTATCTGCCGGTATGCCTAGTTTTGAACCATTGAAGGTTCTTTGAGATTGAGATTTTGAGAAGTGAAACATTTTAAGCGGATAAGACTATAGCGTGTTTGAGTTTTGGAAAGGCTAGATAAGAAGGGTTAGTGAAAGTTTATGAAAGCTTAAGGCCTTGATGGAGGGGTTGGATTGAGTTTTTCAAAATGGTCTCTCTAAAAAATTAAAATTGAAAACTGTTTTATTTTTAGAATGGCATCCTGAAGGATCACCCATGTACCCCCTCGAACATGACACTTAATTAACGGTAAGTGTCGAGGTTCGAAAGATGGGGCAATGTGTGTATGTCAAAAATTAGGGTTTAGAGAGAAACACCTTGAATGAGATACTCTCAGTCAAACCCTAATAACGTTTCTAACTCCCTAGTTTTAAAACATTGACTGAAAACATTGAAATCGAATAGAATGGAGCCAGACGATTCTAAAATCCTGGCTGCAACTAGGAAGACAGTTACATCCCTAGCACCGCCTTTTAAAATCTAGGCTGCAATTAAGGGGAGTTAGTCATCCTGATGCCCCGCCTAAAGAAATCCAGACTGCGACAAGGGATGTTACGACCCTAGTGCCCGCCTCGGATTTTATTTTGGAAAGGAATACAAGTAATGTCTGACTAGGAGAAAAATGTTTTGAAGGTGTTAGACATTTCCTGTCTCCCGAAAACGGTTTATTTTTTAGTTTGATTTGAAAACCAATTTAGAAAAAAGGTTGTTTTGAAGTTTGGATTTTTTAAATTTTATATTCTATTTTACATATGACTTTATGACATAATATAACTTATTTCCTATAAATAATTTAAATTGATGAAAAAAGATAATTTGAAAATATATGGTACAAATTATGGTAACTAATTGGTACCAGTTATGGTGCTTAATTGGTAGAAAAATTGATATAAATTATGTTAAAATTTATGACTAGTACCAGTTTTTCTACCAATTAAGCACCTTACCAATTAATTACCATAATTTGTACCATACATTTTCAAATTATCTTTTTTTTTATCAGTTTAAATGATTTATTCGAAATAAATGATATTATGTCATACAATCATCTACAAAATAGAATATAAATTAAAAAAAAGATTCCAAATATTAATTTTAATTTTTTTTGAATAAGTAATTTAAATTGGTAGAAAAATAATTTAAAAATGTATGGTTAAAATTATGGTAATTAATTGGTATAAATTATGGTACTATATTGGTATGAATTTGTAGAAAAATTAGTATAAATTATGTGTTTAAAACTCTATATTCTTTTAAATGATACTAAATAATTTGAAAAAATATAAGAAATATTTTTTTCAATTTTTATGATTTTATGATATTTTTTTTTTTTTTATTTTTAAATTTTTAATAATTTTTATTTTTTTTCATTGTTTTATATATATATTTTATAGTATTTTGAATTTTATGATTTTTTAACACTTAGGACGTATTGTGAATTTTAAAAGTACTTTGTTAACTGGTAGAGATATTTTGGTCTTTTTTTATGGTCAATGACATAATGATATTTCATGGACTTTGTGACATTTAGTGACTTTTTTTATTACATTCATGAATTAACAAAAAATATAGTAACATTTCATGAAATTATAAACAAGAAAAAAGAAAAGAAGAGAACAAAGCCTAAATCATACAGGCCGTACCGTAAGCCCGTAACCAATATGGCCGGCCTTTCGTTTTTATAATGGACAATGGTGCACTAACACGGAGTCGGCGGGTTGCTTGGCCAGTGAATTAGCGACGTCAATAAAAAACATAACCCACCAACCTAAGTTTCCCGCTTTCGCTCACCTCGAATCTTAGAGCCTACGAGTCCGAGCGGGCCCACCCTTCCGGCGCACGGCGTCTTCTGTTTCTTCCTTTATCCGCCCCCGATCTCACATTTTGCTTTTGTTCTTATCCGTCTTTTTTTTCCCCTTGCGTTCCCGTTAGCATTTGAAATTCTAGGGTTCGGCAGAGAAAAGAAGAATGGGGAGGCATCGAAGCCGGAGCATTAGTTACAGTCCCCGTCGCAGCCGCTCTCCGCCGCGTAGAAGACGCCACGACCCTCACGAGAAACGAACTGGTTTGCTCGTCCGTAACGTTGCGCTCAATTCCAGGTAGAACTCGTCTCTCTCTCTCTCTCTCTCCTCTCTCATCTCTCTCTCTCTCTGTCTCTCTCTCTCTCTTCTCTCCTCTTCTCTCTCTCTTTCTATCTTGTGTTCATGTTGTGTTTAACGGTGTGTCATTTGGTAACACCAGAGCGGGCTTCTGCGTTTGGTACGCACTAGGATTAGGATTATTCTGGGCCTAACAGCTATTTTTATTCCATTTTTGTTCATGTTTGTGCTGCGTGTTTTGTGTTTCTGTCCAGTGAAGGACATTGATATGTGCTGCCAACTTTTAGTTGATATGAATTGGAAATTTCGGAGAAGAGAATATGACATCATTTATTTCTGTTTTGCAGGCCGGAGGACCTTAGAATCCCATTTGAACGCTTCGGTCCTGTGGATGTATATCTTCCAAAAAACTACTACACTGGGTACGTGCTAAATTCAGTATAAGTTTCTCATGCTTCATTGGTTGATAGTTAACACCATACAAATTTCAATTGAATTTGTTGCTGTATATCTCTGTTTGCTATAGTATTTTGATGGACTATGCTGTATTTGACTTTCAATTACAGTAATAATTATCTAGTTAAAATTAGTGGAATCATGCCTCTACTATGTTAGTAATTTACCCTGGTAAAGAAACTAGTTAAGATGTTTTTACGGATTGGAGAGATCATCAAAGAAAAATCATGCCATTTAATGCTTTCATTACGGCAGTGTCTTGCTTATGGTTTCTCCTGGGCTTAATGCTCCTATCCTGGGGCTGCTCATTTTATTCTGTAAAGCTTTCTATCCGCAAGGTTAGGTAACTCACTGACTTGCCCAAAACTGTTCAAAGAAAACATTGAAGTACAGCGTTATAGTTCAGTTCTCTTTTTTTTTTTTCCAGTGTTATCCAGTTAGTCATTATCCTGTTTCTGCGGTAATGCTAGTACTGTTAAGCCTTTTTATTTCGATGTTCTTTCTTTTGTGCTGTACTTGCCTTGTTAAGGTTCAATGGTTTAAGTTTTTGTATTTATGCTACCGCTCACTTGTATGTGAAATCATCAAAGTTACATTGGATGCAGTTCATTTTTGGTCCAATATTCTATAGAGCCTAATTCTTCTAGACCATTGTTAGAGTTGTATCTGCAGGCCTTGTATTTTAATAACATCCCACACAGTGCTGTAAGAAAGTTTCATTTCTGTTGACAGGGAGCCAAGGGGATTTGGATTTGTTAAGTTTCGATATCCTGAGGATGCAGCAGAAGCGAAAGATAGACTAAATTACACTGTTATTGGTGGGCGGGAGATAAGGATAGTTTATGCTGAAGAGAACCGCAAAACTCCACATGAAATGCGAAGGAGAACACGCCCAAGGTGTGCTTTTGTTTTCTCATTTCCTTTTCTCTTTCCCCATGTGTCCTGTGTTGTATTTAGTTAAGGGTAGGGGCATCTGTTGCTATTAAAAATCTGTTCCATTTCTTTGTGTGCAGTGACAGACGTGGAGGAAGTTCTCAAAGGAGATCTCTTTCAAGATCTCCTAGGAGGCGAAACCGTTGTTAGTTGCACCTTTTGATTTTATTCACTTATATATTCTCTTCTGTTCTTTTTTAGTCAGCTTCCTAAATGTTTCTTGCTATCACAGCATACTCAAGATCACCATCCCCAGCCAGGCATTATTCAAGGTGTGTATGTGGATAGTGGTTCCATGGTATCTTCTAGTGATCATGATATTTTTAGTTCATATATGTCATTGATAGTTTTTTTTTTAAATATTTAAGTGAGGGTGAAGCTAATGGTCAGTAAGCAGTTGAGGCTTATATTGGTTTCTATTGACCTTGTGTGGTAATACCATGTCCTTGAATGTATTAATGTGATGGTTTCAGCTCTACTGCTTAAGTGTGGACGTTATATTAGTATGTGGCTTCTTTGTGGGGATTGCTATCTGTATTTACTGGCAAGTTGTGGATAGTGGCTTTAGAGTGACTGTAGAAGAATAATACTGGTGTGGTTGCATCTCATAAATGATTGAGTTTGTTGCCTTGTTTTTGCATACAATCCAGTTAAGAAAGTTCTTAGAGCTTAAAGTTGGTCAAAGAAAGAATCCGTCTTCAGAGAAGGAAAGCCATTCAAAAGTTTTTACCAGTAGAGATATGATGAGATTCATCCAGAAAGGTAGTTTGTTTTAGAAAGTTGGGCAAAGAGGGCAGTGACGTTATTGGATGCTGCAACCCGTGCATCAAAGTTTTAAGGCTTAATCCAAAATCTCTCTGGACAAAGTTTCATGTTTTTGTTCAGAGTTTCTGGCCGCTCAGGTAAAGGCATGAAATTTTTGTTCAAGTAGAACTTTTGAGCTTCTATCTTGTATGATCTTGAGCAGATGAGCCCAGAGATCTATTTCTGATTCCCATGTCAACAAAATGTCATGCATGAGCTATGCCCTTTTTTGCAAATGATGCTCTTTGAATGATGTCTTACTGAAAAGCTTACCTGATTAATGGTCAATTTATTTTGCTTGTTTGGTGATACAGATCTGTTTCTGCATCACAGTCACCTCGTGGGCGATATTCACATTCAAGGGAAGCTTCTGTTCATGATGAAAGAAGATACAAGTCATCTAGAAGGTCTCGGAGTCCAAAGGTTACAAAAGAATATAGATCATCAAGATCTCCTTCGAGGGATGCATCTCCATTTGATGAGAAGGCTTACAGGTCATCTAGAAGGTCTCAGAGTCCGAGGGATGCTTCTCATGATAAGGACTATAGAGCACCAAGGTCCCAAAGCCTGAGAGATGCTACCCCTGATAAGGATTATAGATCATCTATGAGGTCTTCTGGTTTGGTGGAAGAACCTTTACCAGATAAGAGTGATTTCAGATCATCCAGATGGTCTTGCAGCCCAAGGGATACTTTTCATGATAGTGACTACAAATCATCCAGAAGGTCTGGTGGTTCAAAGGAGGAATCCCCATTGGATGAGAAGGAACCCCGTGGTTCTGTCTCTCCTAGGGGATTTGGTCCTGATGATAGCAGGGACAATTCAAAAATGGGGTCCCTGAGTCCTGATCCAGGTGATGCAGAAGCCTTGAGAAAGCCTGCACCAAGAAGTCCTAGAGACATATCTCCTTCTTTTGAAAGGAAGGGCAAGTCAAAGATCAGATCTAGTCCCAAGCATCACTCCCCTGATAGTGAGAGATACTATCAGTCAAATCGTAGGTCTTTAACTCCAGCAGAGAATGGTGTTCAAAAGGGAAGGGTCAATGGACCTGATCAGTCACCAAGTGCATGCAATGGTCATAACATATCGACATCACGTTCTCCTTCCTGATCTTACTGGTAGGTGCATCTCATCATTTGAGTTGTTGCTGTGGTTCAATGTGTTAGAACCCCTGCACCATTTTAAGAGAGTTTTTTTCTAGTGGCTGTGAGGGTTCCGTAGACACTTTCTGTTTTATTTTCATCCAGCTCTTATATTAGAAGCTTACGTATAATCTTAATGACTTGTCTATAAACAAACTGGCTGAAGCACTAGTAGCAGAAGTCACAATGTCTAGCCAGCCCATTAATGTAAATTACTTGATTGCAGCGTTCTACTGCTGAAACGTGCTATTGGGCAAGTCTCTGTTTGTATGTACGAAGTTGTGGTTTTTTTTCAACAACTTTTTGCTGACTAATTGTTCTCATTACATTCAGGATCCCTTCATCTTACAACGTGGATGGTCTTGTCGAACATACCAGTAGGGAATTTTTGCTTCAGATATATCCCTCTTCTCCGCACTTACTCGAGTGAAAGGTTGTACTTGAAAGCATCTTGCAAAATTGTGGGCGAGACTTAGAATACAGTGTTTTTTCTTTGTGTTGGTGTACGTTAAAGCAACTTAGCTTCTGAAGAACAATCAATCTGTATGATTCCTGCTTTTAGGGCGCAGTCGATATATTTATTACTCATCTATAACGTTCTAAAAAAAAAAAGATATATTTATTACTCATCTATGAATGCGTCTCCACTTTTGTCGTATTTTAACATTTTCTGTACGTGAAAAGTACAAATCCCAATTCCAAAATAGTAAAGTTAGAGTATCTGTAGTAGAGTAAGGCCCCTGCGAGGCGAAACTTGGCCTTTGAATTTATGGGAGCTTATTCAGCCTAAGACTGCAGCAACTAATCGTGGAGCTTTATTAGGAAGTGTTTGGTGGGAAGATCAAATATAGTCCCAATCATTCGAAGAAAGACATATACCCTCTCCATTTCTCCATTATCCCCGTTCTTTTCTCTTGTTCATATTCAAAATTTGGGGTTTCCATGGGTGCTAGCAAACCCTTCCTTGATGAAATCAACGATATTTGTGGTGGTCTTTTTGCAATGTAATTCAGCAGCATACGGTAATATGGTAGTATGGAGAAGGAGGAAGAAAGAACGAAGGACAGATAATGGAGGAAGAATAGATGATGTGGGGATGACGACAGGAGCAGGGATAGAAATCTAGCTGGGTCTGGGACTACAGGGAACTAGGAGAGGGATTCTCGGATAGAAGATAACAATATGGATAACTTTTTGTTAACGTAGATAGGAACGTGAAAGTAAAGTTCTCTTTGCCGCTCAGGGTCATGGGTGTACATTGTCTGACGTACTTCCCTACTAGCATTAAGATTTCATGTTTCGGTCTAACACAGTCCAATCAGGATCTATGGCTCTCTCAACTGAAACTTAATGTTTGGCTGCTGAGAGGATTAACTCTTCCAGTAAACAAATCCTCTGGAATCTCTGGCTACCATCTTCCCCTTCTACCCTTCAAACTTGCAACGTTCGCTTCAGTAAAAAATGGAGTTTTTTTTTTCTCTTCAAGTTTTTCTTTCCTGGCCTGGATCGTTACTATTGGTTATTGTGTAAGCTTTCGGGTAGTGAGGGCTTATCTGGTCTCTAGGATGTATCTCTTTCTTTAGTTGTGATTTCGTGTCTTTGTTGAGCTGGGAGCCGAAACTTAGAGACGAGATGTGTGTCTGTTTGAAGCTGGTTAGCCATCTTCAGAGTTGGTGGGATAGATAAGTGGTTTTTTCGTCAGCCAGAGAGTTAGTGGGTGGTCTGAGTTCTTAGCTAGTGGAAGGTGGTGAGTTTAGCTAGAAATATTCGGCAACTCTTGTTCCCTCTCTTTGGTCTAGTTACTGGTGGGCAAAGGTTTAAAAAAAAACGAAGGAATATGGAGCAAATAACTTCTGATTGTGAGCACATGTGTATCCACCCTGCTAAAACTGAATAAGATTGATGGAGAAATAGGGATGGATGACAATGGTGATGGGTACCCCGTTTCACCCGACCACCGATTCCGATAAAATGGGTGAAACACTAGTAAAAAATGAGTGAAAAATGGGCAGGTGAAGCGGGTGACTGGTCGGGTTGGGTGAACATTTTCCACCCGGTCATCCGGTGCATTCATCCGACCCGTCACCCGCATGTATGTGTTATTGAACAAATATGGGTATATTTTTAGTATTTTGTTGGTTAATACTCTATGTTTAAGATGTTATTGACATTTATTGATGTAATTCGTATTATTGAACAAATATGAGTATTTTTATTGAAAAACTCAGCTTATATAAATGTTGAAGGCTAAAAATGCTTGTTTGAAAAGAAAAAAAACGGGTGATAGGTTCACCCGTTTCACCCGCATCACCCAGGGGTGAACGGGTGACCGGTGATGAATTTGCGGGTGACAAGTCGGGTGATGTGGGTGAAAAGTGGGTGATGGGTCGGGTGGAGCGTCACCCAACCCAAACCCGACCCATTGTCATCCCTATAGAGAAACTTTACTGCAAAGTCAATCTACCCTAGGTATGAAGAAAGTTGTGTATGACAACAATGTTCTTAGAATCGTGATTCTAGTGTAGGATCATGAGTCAAGTGTAGGATCGAAAGTGACCCATAGGATTAGATTGTGGGATCGTATATTGTTCAAAACAATATACATATGTTACAAACAACTTCTTTCTAAAATATAAGATTGAATTGAATAAGAAAATACAGCATTATAGAAAAAAATTATAAATGAAGACCACAACTATGACAATACACTTACAAAATTAAAATATACATAAGCAACATTTTGAATTCTCATAATATTGTCCATAAAAAAGACAAATAAAATGAGATAGGTTAAACATAAACAAATTCACAGACTTCATAATTTTTATGCGCGTCTTTATTTCTTTCATCACCCTTCCAACAAATATTATGAGCTACAAGTTCTTTACTTATTAAATAATAAGTCAAAATGAGTTCTACCAGCTTATTGTTTTAATTATAAACCAAGAAAGAGAAAATGATAAGAGTGATCAATCATATTTTATACATTTGTATTAGTTCTTTTAAGTTATTTTTTCATTTTACTTTAGAGTTTATAACTTTGAATTTCCAACATATACAATATTAAATAAAACTTTAAATGTTATACATTTTTGAACACCTAGATACATGTTGTAATCTTTCATGCTGGAGAGTAACAAAAAGTGATATTTCAATGTAAATCCTTATCTGCTCAATGACCTCAAATATATCTACATATAAAAGTTGTTTTTAATAGCATCCACTTGCAATGTTCAAAGTCATGGTATGAACTTTCTACAAAATTTTAGAAAATTTTTGTTTCCTTAGATTTTATTACGATATAATTCACATTGATATGAAAACAAACAAAAAATAAAATTGAGAACGTAGGATCGTACTAAGGATCTAGAGTGTAGGATCGAAGAATCATGCAATTGAATCGTAATCCTGTGACGATCCAGCACTGTAACACCCCATCTATAAATACAATGATCGTCTCCCCTAAGTCCATCTCGTACATTTACAACGCAGCGGAAAAGTTCTACTAAATTGGTGTTACCGCCGTTAGTCACCACGTGACTAACTAGGCCTATTCTCTTAACAAGTCACGGTCTGACTAACCGGATAATTACTCGAGCATCTAAAACATTACAATTCATAAATCACAACTTATACCGAGTATCTCATGTCCTAATACATCATACTAACATCTCATCAATTTACTAAACGAGTGTACATGCACAACTCGTGTAACAAATGTAAAAGCGACCCGAAGTACTCTACCCGCTCCCACTCTCAGGTTGAGTCTTCGTCTGGTACCTACCTGCAAAGTTTAAATCATAGGCCCCAAGGGGCTTAGCATATTGCTGGTATAGAAAGTGCATCCCACAAGCTAGCCGGGTTACACACGACTACTTTGTCGTATACACGCAATTGTTTATTCATACAAATAATAATAAGAAGTACGATAACAAACAACACATTTATGTGAAACATTCACAGCTCAAATAAATCGAACGTCGTAATGGACGTCCATTGATGAGTAAGTTAGATTCCTAAATCCTGAGGCCTGAGATTTGTTTAGTTCTCGTGTTTGACCATACCTTATAAAGTGTCAACCGTTTCTTAATAGAACTAGTTGTTCTCCTAACTGAAATGTTTATTTTTGTCATTCATGGTAACCCTAGCCAATGAGTTATTTAGCTCTATTGGTTTAATAAACACTAATTCTTAAGTTATGAGGGGTGTAGCGCTTGACCCTCCTGCGCCTCTTGAATTTGCCTCCCATCTCGAACTGTTCACCGCAGAGATGGGCGGGTCAGTTTGTCGACCCTAGGCGGAAGACAGATCTGATACAGATGCCGACCTCCCAACCTGAACATGCATGACCGGAGTCAGTCCCGGATTCCTCTTCTCCAAGTTCCAGTTAGCTGAAGTCCCTTTGACGATTGGTTAGTTAAACTTCTCTCGTATTAACCAACTAACAATAGGGAATATTTGTAACCTTATACAATTGTTATTAAACATAGTTAATGAACAAGCTCTGAATCAAATCGTGTTATGTACAATGTACGCACAATAACAATACCATAAATCGGTTTTATGCTTTATCCTGTTTGGGTCGTATCACAATAACACATAGCACACAAACCGAGGTAGACCTCGTTAGCAAACAAGCTACAAGAATCCCATACCGTACACCGGAGATTGGCTAGCTCTTAATCCCACGTTCGCCTAATCTGCCGAACGCCTCTGACTTATCTAGATCTGTAACCAGAACTAGTATTAGTATCCTGTGTCTTAGAACTCATTTGGTTCTCTTATCAACTTAAACCTCCTCCTAGGTTAACCCGTGTATACCGTTAAACGGGTTCGTTCATTTAGGAGCGTTTTCGAGCTCAATTACAATTCATTAACACACTAATCGTCGTTAGCAGTTTTTATAGTTGCACAGTTAGCAACTTTAGCTTACGACCTTATATTAGGGACTTTTATTGTAGTTTTCGTACTATTCATCTCATGCCGTGTTTCACTATTCATTTATACGGTCTCGTATTTACTATTCACCATATTTCACTATTCATTTATACGGTCGTGTATTTTACTATTCACCATATTTCACTATTCACGTATACGTATTTTACTATTCACGTATACGTCTCGTATTTGACTATTTATATATACGTAGTTACTATTCATGTATACGTATTCACTATTCATGTATACGTATTTACTATTCACGTATACGAGTACTATTCATGTACACCAAAATTTTCGTACACATCCGTATGATACTCCGTATCATACGTATTCATTTCTTTTTCCAATATAACTTGTATTTTCATTAAAAATACTTTAAGTATTGATTTCTCCTTTACTTATTAAATTACGGGTATACCCCTCGTATACCTTAATTTATATACGGGTCTCGTTCAACCCCGTCTTAACTCTGTTTCTTTTACAACTTGTTTCCAAATTCTTTATTTAATTTCCTTAACCTTCTAAACACATAAAAATGTGTTTATTCACATTCCTTACCCATAGTTTTCCTTCAATTTCTATTTTACTCATAATAAGTCCTAAACTTGTTATTCTTATTTCTATTTTCTTCCAAAGTTTTTCTTAATTAATTTCTTTTATACGTTCGGTCAATTACCAAAATATACCCAAGTTTGACCAGTCTTTTATGGTCAAACCCCCTAACTTTCCATTATTTACCATATTACCCCTAAAGTTAATTTAACTTAACTTTTTATTCCTTTATCCTTTTAATATCTAATCTTTTGCTACCAATTTTATTCTAGCTCCTCTAAACATTTTACAAACTGTTATTGACCAAGTTTGACCATGTTTGACCAAGTTTGACCAGGGAAATTACCATTTTACCTTGTGGTCTTTTTCTTTTATCCTAACTCATTTATTAACCAATTTAACTCCAATTAATTTCTAATTTTCGTAACTAATTTTCCTACATATTTTTGAACATCAAAATCATTTTAAACATCTCTAAACCTCCAGATTTAATTATCTAATGTTATAGTATATAAGTACCATCTTTTATCAACTTTAAAATACCAAAAACCTTATAAATTCCTTATAACACTTATAAACTCTTTTAAATTGTAAACTTAATTCTACAATTATTTTCTCATCACTTAAACTCTCAAAAATACAAATTAACTCATATATGTTTTCGTTTGTTTCGGCCTTAATATTATGTAACCAAAACTCCTCAAATTTTACATATTACTCTTAATTATACCAATTCCTTTAATTTAACTAAGTTAGATAATTTTTCTAACTCATTAATAACCCCTTAATTTTCGGCCATGTTGAAATTCATAGTATATGAATTTTTCTTGTATATTATGATAGCTTTATTGTAGCTTATATCATAAGGAGTATAAATCTAATTTTAGATTTCCAAAATATTAACATTTTAGGTGCTAAAATTAAATCTAACACCTAACAAAATCGGCCATAATAAACAAGGTACACGATAGATTAGATCATAATAGATCAATACTTAGAACCTTGAAATAGGTAGTTGTAGGATTTACCTTGTATATTTACCATTAGCTTAATATTAAAGCTTGATTTCCTTAAAATTTTGACAGCAATTTTGCTAGAATTGGCTCAAAATTATAAATAAAGATGAAATATAGATGAGTTTAGTATCCCATGCCAATCGGCTGTAACAAAAACCAAAGATAAGAAGTTTTCAAGAAGGCAATGTTTTACCTCGAGAATCAAAGGCACTTCTTTGTGGTTTTTCCTGAGAATATGGGGGCTCATGAGATATGGTTGTAAAGCTCTTGAATAGAGGATTCCAACGAGCTATCAAGATTGTGATTTGGAGCTAGGACGAGAAAGTTATGATTTCTACAAGGAAAAGTGTTCTTTAAGGCTTAAATCTAAGAACATGGAGTTTTTTTTTGTGTTGTTTCTTCAAGAGAGGATGATCTACGACCTTGGAAGCTCTCATTTGACAGGTGAGAGTCCAATTAATGATTCACCAGGGGACAAGATGATTTGGCACTTCAAAGAAGTCTTGGTTGTTGAAATAGTAGAAAGTTAAAGCATTTTGGACATGGTGACTCACCATATGAGGTCGGCAGCCTTGTGCCTTATTTGACCTGTATTTTTTTGTTTCTCTAATGTGTTTATGTAATATTGATACATTAAACTCGTTCCTAATGACTTATACCATGTGATAGGTATGTTACAAGGCCAAAAATGCCTTAAAACACCTTTTATGTGCTTCCGGGTTCACATTGATTATGCAATTTGTTTTGGATAGTTTAAATGTTTTTTCTTAATATTTTACAACCTTTAGAACTTTGTTCATGAAATAGCATGTTGCTAATTCCAATTTAAACCAAGTCGTTTGGTGGTTTTCTCCTTGACTTTCGTCAGTTTAGTACGGTTTTTGTGTGGACTTGTATACTTAATTTGTGTGTATACGCTATGGCTCCTATGACCATTTTATTGTTGTTCCCTTATTCCTTATTGGTATTTAGGCTCACTAGCCTTTTAATTCCATGTAGAAATGCTTAAGGCACATTCTCCTTTAAAGCACATTTTTCTTTAAAGCACATTTTTGTGCTCTAAGGCGTGGTTTCGGTTTAAACGCTAATTCCGCTTAATGTTTATTACTAATCTTAGAGGTATTTTCACATTTGAAATCTCTTGGGAACTTATTGGTAGTTCCCTAATTTATTTATACTCTTTAAAACACCTTTTGCTCTAATTGTTCCTAAAGCATGTTTAGTGTAAATTGTTGTTTAACACTTCTTCTAATGTTTCTAAGGCACGTTCTAGCCTTAGTATACCCTAATTAGATAGTTCATTAATATATTAAGGTTTGGGGTATTTCCAGTACAGTTTTGATCCTACACGTGATCCGAATTGTAACTATGCATTTGGTTCTTAAGATCATAGAGGATCAAGGGATCGAATCACGATTTTTGAACATTGCATGGCAAGTGGTGGCATCCTAATAGGATAAACCCGAAAGCCCTACATAACTTTTTAATTCACATGTGGAACTTGGAAGTTTTCTTCAATGAAGTTGGTCATAACAGATTCACTTTTATGTTCACCAATGAGGCTGATGTTAAACATATCTTGGCTAATGGTCCTTGTCACTTTCAGAAAAAATTGCCAGTGGTTATCCCCATTGACTTGAATATTAATATAGAAGATCATAATCTTACCTGATTCAAGTTGTGGGCAGCTATTCATAACCTCCCAATCTCCTTCTTTAACAAGTCCTCTACGATGAATCTTGGTAATAAGATTGGAACCTTTGTGGGATGCCATGAGAGAATCAATCCTCTTGCTTCGAAGGTCTTGAAAGTGTGTGTGAAGGTGAAAATTTCAGATCTGCTGTGTGGATTGATCATGTTACACTGGAAGGAATTGATAAATGTTGTCGTGTGTCTTGTGACCACCTTCCTCATATCTGTTATAGGTGTGTAAAAATGAGTCATGGCATCTTTTATTGTCGTATTAGGAAGATTCCTCTTCTAGTTAGGAAATATATGGTCCATGGATTCGCACTGAGTATGTAACGCCCCTACTTATCATAAATGTAGCGGAAATAAAATACTAAGGCGATTACAGATCATCGGGTTCCAAACACCCGCGCACCAAACCTCACCAATTACAACCTATGATATTACAAATGCTACGGTCTGAACTCGAGAAAACATAACATAAAAGAAAAACAAAATACAATAGCTCTCCAAAGTTCCTAATTCCCATCCCATACACTCACTCTCTTCGTGGCTACCTGTATAGCAATTCGTACCTGCAAGATGAAACCAAGCAGCCCACCCCAGGAGGGTGAGTCAGTTCCCTGGAATGGAACTGGTACAACTCTCCAAAACAACAGTTTTAAAAGAAAAACATAACTCTTAAAATAACAATAACTTGAAGTCAAATGCTCAAAACAAATCAGAAGAACAAGACACATCAAAATCACCAAGTCAAAGGTAACAAGATGAGGAGTAAAAATAAATAACAGAAAGGTAACGTTAGTCAATCAAAATCACACCATGTGTTAGTGAACAACCATTGTTTAGTTAGATCCAATTCCCGTTAGGAGTAGAAAGACTCGGGTAGTCACATGGACTAGGAATGAATGAGTGATAACCAAGAACCAGCAACTCAAGAGTGGAATATGATCAATGGCCAAATACGTCCTTTTAGGATAGGGGATATACAGCCCCTCGCTGTTAACTACGTCCGATTGGACAGGGATATACAGCCCCTCGCTGTTCACAACTCCGATTGGACAGGGGATATACAGCCCCTCGCTGTTTACCGATGAAGATGTGCGCACATCACAACCAAGACTTAGCTCATGGATGAAACAATATCCAGGGTCAAAAGAAGCATTTACCAAGATTGACATTTCCCATATTTCCACTAGATCGTTAACTGCACAGAGACGATACCAAAACACTCAGTCCTACAGAGTGCAGAGGCGTAAACCCCAGGCAGATAATATCTAATGAAACAACCAGATAGAAGGAACCAATTACCATACAAGGTGTACATTCAAGGCTCAATTAGTCACATCAAGCTGAGTTAGTCACACAACCAATTTCCTTTCAAGATTCATTCAAGCTCATTTAGCGTTTCTCAAAACATTCCATAAAATTCATCATCAAAAATATCTGAGTACGAGAAATCGTACCTGGTAATCGCTGTAGCAGTTCTAGTCGACTTGTGCAAATAATCAACAATACTCTGAGGAACATTAAAGGTAGTCTAACATCAATAACTTGTAACCTAAGTTAAACTTAAATAAATTCCTCACTCTTATTTCTAAGTCTCAATTGTCTTTTAAGCCCTCGCTTAAATGTTATGTATAACCTTTGACTTATATTAGAATGTTGTATAACCCAAGGTTGTAAGACTAGGGAATGTATGTTATTAACACTTGTTAATTGTTACACTCTTATCCACTTTATTCATACTTAACCCTAATTCTCAATTCAAGACTCTTGAGACCCTTATATCATAAGTGCATATTATATTATTCATCTAATCTTAGAATCTCAATAATAATTTTTAAGCTTAGTACTTTTATTCTTAATTTAGAATAAATATCGGGTTATGACCTATGATAGGTTTATCTTAGAATATTATACTATTATTTCACAATGTAATGATTGTGTATTTTATCAGTATTACCAATAATCCCATTATGATTAAGTTTTCCCCTCAACTTAATTAAGATCTACATCCTGTATATTGGAAACATGGTGTTATAGATGCATTTTGATAACCTAATTGAGTTACTACACACTCATTTATCATATGTGTTAGTTTAGGATGACTTTTATTACAACCATCTAATAATCTTATCATAAGATGTTAAATTGCTTCTCATCTTGAAATAATATATTAGTTAACTTAGATTTATCGAACTCTTACATAGTATTTCCAAGGTATATATTTACTTTATCATTAACTATATATAAGACATTTTAAGATAACCTTTTATTTATCCTTGCTTACATTTAATTTCTCAAATGTTTTATTTTTACACACATTCCCGCTATAGACTATGTATAATCCTTTTTACTAAATTTTAATAAACTTACGTCTTAAAATACATTTTTCATATTGTTTACAAAAACCTAAGGTTTCAAAGGAATAACTTAATAAATTAATCTCCTTTATTATGTTTTAGGATGAACATTATATCTTAACATAAGGTAGAATTTATCTAAGAATTAAACTCTCATTCACAAGTGAAATTGTCAATTACTTAATAAGATAATATGTTCTGAAAAATCCTCATACCTTATACTCTAATGACACATTAATATTTTCAGTGTCGTAAAGTAGATCAATATAATCTCTTATGTAACTTAGTTTTATCTATAAAAGGTTCAAAGGTTTTAAGTATCAAATTCCTATTTATAAAACCATTCTATAAATCTTACTACTAAATACCTCACTTAATTGTAAACTCACATCCTAAGTATTGGTAATTAATGTTATAAATGTATTTCATATGGCTTATCTAATGCCAAGAAACTTAAGGATTATTATTTAGATAAATTTCCAAATCATAGTTTAATGTAGTTTTATATCATAATCCTTTTAATGATTTTAACTTAAACGTTAAGTTATATTTCAATACCTTAGATGTTAAGAAATGATTAAATCTAGACTTACTAATCCACCTCACATTCATATGTAAAAGTATTTTATTTACTTTATTATTGTTTATATATTAAGAACATTTAGATGTAAAAGTATTACATTTATTTATCATTAATTCTAGAATAAGATCTATTTGTGTAACATTTTATGTAATCTAATCACAATTTTTTCCTAAGTTTTACTTATTAATTACTTAACCCAATTATAGACTTACATTATGGTCGTTGACTAATACTATACATGTATTTTAATACGGTTTATATAAATCTTAGAAATTCAAAGATAACTCCTTAAGATTAATAATCTTAATTTAATACCGCCTCATATAGTATTCTTTTATTAGTATTATGTAGAGGTTTAGTTTATCTCTATTATATTATATTATATTTCTATAAGGCATTTTATTTCTTTTATTTATGTAGTTTTTTATGTGTATATATATTAGGATTTATTCAAGACATTCCTTGTGTAGCTTTATTGCACTTAATTATTTATACTAACTTTTACACATAGCTACATCCATATATGGTTTATAAAATAAAGTATTTCCCTTAGTTTTCGTTAAACATATTAGCTTCCATATTATATATAAAAAATAAATGTAGTTTAGTTAAATTCCTTGATTTAATATAAGTTTCTATTTATTTCTCTCATATAAATATATATATAAATACATGTAACAATTTTTACCTCACTTAAAGTTAATACCCAAAATATTTATAAACATACTGTATTAAATGTTAATTAGTCTTATTATATTTTCTCCAACCTATAAAGTTCATTAATCAACTATACTTTAATTTTGATTACATTAAAACCATATATTATAAGTTATTCTTATGAAAAACTCATAAACACAATTTTTAAACCCATTTACAATTGTCCAAAAATCCCCAAATTAAATATATAGTAACTATAAACATTTTAGACATATTATAAATTTTTTTTCATAAAAAATATCTTTTTAAATTATCCAAATAATTCCATAATACTCGTAACTTGCAAAAATCATAACTTATGTTTAATAACTCAAAACCCATATTAATTTACATCAAAATAAACTAGATTAAATAAGGAATCTATGGTAAAAATTTCAAGTCAAAATACATTCGGGAAGATATTTAAATTAATTCAACAAGTTAGGGTTTAATTCTGGAAATATTATAATTCATAACCAATTTAAACTCCCCAGATCTAATCTCGGCCGTCCGTTTCTAAAACCTACGATCGGACGGCTGAAAATCCTCGAGTTCATCAGCGAACCCCAAACAGATGTCGAGTACTAATCTCTGTTCTCTTCTCTCAACCACAGAACCAAATTCGATGATTTTTGTCTCGTTGGATTCGAAATTCCAAGGCGCTTCTAATGGTACCAACTATACGAGCTATGATTCAGTATAGTGTGAATACGATTCTGGGTATCGAAGTTAGGGTTTATGATTAGTTTCGGTTTCGATTTGCTAAACTTCCCTCACTTCATTGCTTAATTGGTTAAATTGATAGAGGGTTATGAACGGGAATGCAAAAACGAAGAGCATAGATGGTGGAATTTGGTCTGAAACTCACCGGAGATGCGCCGGTTATGAACTCGAAATCAATTTCTGGAAAGGTCAATATTTTATGTGCAGTTCGAGTAGCCTACTTCACGGGTCAACTCGTGCTAACTGAGATTGATTCAATCCATGAAACCTACGTCATTTTAAAGTAGACATGTAACTCTAGATGTTAGTGGAAGAATCATTGAATTTGATAAACTAGAGAGAAAGTTACAGATCTCACAAGATCTGTGTTTACCTAGTTGGTTTCGGGATGAACTGGGCAAAATTACCGCCGTGATCGAGTAGGCATCTTTAGACAGATTTATCTCCCAAACTAGTGCGAATCAGCCTTGACCATCAACATGAAAGTTATAGAGGGATTAGAGATCTTCAAAACAAGCTAAAGAACACGAAATTTGGATAAGAAATGAAGAAGTTATGGCGTGACGAAGTTTACCCGATTTCAGGAAAACTGCAGTTCTGGGTTACGAACTCGCGAGGAGGTAACTTTGGATCAACTTTCCGATCATTATAGAAGGAGTTAGATGGTGTGTGAGTAATGGTTGGAAAGAGGAAAGATAGGAGAATCGAATGAAACAAACGGCATACCAAATGGTGGAGTAGAGAAAAAGATATAGGTGTCTAAAGATCGACCCATGGCATGCCATAACTGAAGGAAATCTGAAAAGACTAAGTTAAATCGGGGCTGACTGGGCGCGGCTGAGTCAGCCAGTCTTGGACACGTCAGCAACCTCCTAAATTTTGGCTCTAAACTTCAATTTATCATAACTTTGGCTAGGATGATCCGTTTTTAACGTTCTTTTTATCGATCTTCATGGTTTTTCATAACCTATTTATTGGTATAGGTTTCATGGCCTGGTTTGACCATTCTCAAAAAGTCAACTCTAGCATGGCTTAATAAGCTTTAAGGTTTCTAGAATTTTATATTGACTTTTATGTTTCAAAACAATGTTCCAACACTTCGTAAAATCTTTATAATATATTTGGAGTGTTTAGAAATTTTCCCAAGATTTATTGACTTATAAATCTTATTATTAAATTCATAATACTATATAATAATGTATAATAATTAGGGTTAAATAGGAGAAAACCCCTAAATAAATTTCACAATTCCATATAATAATTTAATATTCATAATTCCATACCATAATTTAATATTAATAGTATTATTTATGGTTTAATAAAAGAAATCCCCTAAATTAATTTAGGGGTATTTCAGAGTATGTTGGATCTCTAGCAGTTATCACTGATGAGTCGTTGATTGATCAGATAAGTGGTAGCTTGAAAAGGATAGAAAAATATATCCTCATTGAACAGTCACTAGAGGAGTAGACGAGTAATGTGGAGGTTAACCTGCTTCCTAGTATAGATAAAGACCAAGTGTTGCTTTCGAGCCCTATCTCTTTTCATGAAAGCTCTTCATTGCCAGCTTTGGTGAATCAGATGAGGAAAGGAAAGGCCCTAAGATGTCCATTAATCTTACAAACAAGCTGATCCTTAAGCATGTTAGTTGGGAGACTAGTCCTGTTGCTCCTCCTGGGTTTGAACATGCAATTCCTTCTATTCTCCCCTCTATAAAAGGCTGTTCTATGAAGTGGGAGATTAAACTGATGCCCTTGATCACTTTAATGATACAGTTACCAAGAAAACCAAGGTTGTGAGAAAAAGTGAGTGTGACATCAACCAATCTATCTTCTAGATCATGCTAGAAGCTGATAGAGTTGCTCCTCCTCAGTTAAAAGTGAACAATCTTCTTCTTCCTTATGAGGAAGGCGTTCATAGAGCATGTAAAGAAAATTTCTTGGTTGGAACTTCAAGAACCTCAAAGAAATTCATTCATCACAAGAAAAGAAGATTTATCAAGATTAGCTTCAGACTGGAGAATCTAAAAATAAAAGAAGGATAGTCACGATGCTACACGTAGAAGAGGTTCTTGAACAACATTCCAAAATGATTCTCCTTATCTCTTACTGCTGGGGGATGTGTCTCCCTGCAGTCTATCGGGATTAGAACTTGATGTGTGAGTTCAATCTCGTGGTTATTCCTCACTGTGACACCCCACGTTATGGTTGAAAATGATAATTTGGTTGATGAGAAGGATCATAGATACTGAGACCTGAGCAGCACCATCAGGAGTATGTGTGGGGGTCTTTGTTAGGCTTTAGAAGATGTACTTTTGTTGGTATTTTTGGTTTAAGGCTATATTAATTTGTTATTAGCCCTTGTTTTTACAAGTCATTTCATCCTAGACCATGTGTTGGTCCTAGCCTTTTGAGAGGAGCTACTTCATGGTTGGTTCATTTCACACAAGTCTTGGCTTGGGTGCTCACAACAGTCTCATATGCAACACTATCAAAGTGCTTTTAGCTAGTATCATAACATGGCTAATTGCTTTGGAGCTTGTCTTCCAGGTGGGTAGCCATAGTGTTAGGAAAATTACAAACATAGTAAACCTAGCTAGACGAGCAAGTGCACCCAATTCGTTGCAATATAACAAGTGTCATATCCACAAGAAAATTGGTTTCTTAATCGCAAGATTCGGTACTTTAGTAAAACATAAATAAAACAGTAAACAAGGGTTTAGCCAGAGGCAAGCTTGGTTGTTTGTCAATGGAAAAATAATAAAATAGTAAATTGTTTATTTGATGGAATGGGTGTGGAAGAGTACCCTAGGATAGTGGGGAATCACCTAAATCTCCCAAAGAATCTCAAAACCTTAACTCATTAACTCATTGTCCATTAGAGCTCAACTCATGAATCCCCAAATAATGGGAAATTCAATTCTTACCTAATTAGCCAAGCCCTTAATTAAAGGAGCTTTAAGCCACTAAGTAGCATTAAGCAAATACTCTTAAATAATAGCCCTAAGATTTTCCCCCCAAAATCAAGAGAGAAAAAATTAGGGTTTATCCCCCTTTTATACAAATCCCAAACTCAAACTCAAATGTAGATTGGAACCACCATAAATGCAATAAGAGATCAACTCAAAGCATTAATTGATATTGAAGGGAATAACACAAGAGTATTAAATGAGTTAGGTTTCTAGCATTCAATGAACAAAAATAGGGTTAAGCCTTATCCTAGGATACAAATAAGTCTACTCAGCCATTAAGAGAGGAAAGAGAAGGAAAGATGGAGAATTAGCCATGGGAGGAGCTCTTGAGCTTCAATGGAGGTTGAATCTTCAATCTCTTCTTCATCCTCTTCTTCTCTTCTTTCCTCCCTACAGTCTATCGGGATTAGAATTTGATGTGTGAGTTCAATCTTGTGTTATTCCTCACAGTGACACACACATTATGGTTGAAAATGATGATTTGGTTGATGAGAAGGGTCATAGATACTGAGACCTGAGCAGCACCATTAGGAGTATGTGTGGGGATCTTTGTTAGGCTTCAGAAGATGTACTTTTATTGGTATTTTGGGTTTAAGGCTATATTTAATTTGTATTAGCCCTTGTTTTAACAAGTCATTTCAGCCTAGACCATTGTTTGGTCCTGGCCTTTTGAGAGGAGCTACTCCATGGTTGGTTCATTTCACACAAGTCTTGGCTTGGGTGGCTCACAACAGTCTTATATCTAACACTATCAAAGTGCTTTTAGTTAGTATCATAACATGTCTAATTGCTTTGGAGCTTGTCTTCCAGGTGGGTAGCCATAGTGTTAGGAAAATTACAAACATAGTAATTAAACCTAGCTAAACGGGCAAGTGCACCCAATTCGTTGCAATATAATAAGTGTCGTATCCACAAGAAAATTGGTTTCTTAATCGCTAGCTTCGGTACTTTAGTAAAACATAAATAAAAACAGTAAAGAGGGGTTTAGCCAGAGGCAAGCTTGGTTGTTTGTCAATGGAAAAGCAATAAAATAGTAAATGTTTATTTGATGGAATAGGTGGAAGAGTACCCTAGGATAGTGGGGAATCACCTAAATCTCCCAAAGAATCTCAAAACCTTAACTCATTAACTCATTGTCCATTAGAGCTCAACTCGTGAATCCCAAATCATGGGAAATTCAATTCTTACCTAATTAGCCAAACCCCTTATTAAAGGAGCTTTAAGTCACTAAGTAGCATTAAGCAAATACTCTTAAATAATAGCCCTAAGACTTTCCCCCCAAAATCAAAAGAGAAAAAGTTAGGGTTTATCCCCCTTTTAGTTAAATCCCAAACTCAAACTCAAATGTAGAATGGAACCACCATAAATGCAATAAGAGATCAACTTAAAGCATTAATTGATATTGAAGGGAATAACACAAGAGTATTAAATGAGTTAGGTTTCTAGCATTCAATGAACAAAAATAGGGTTAAGCCCCATCCTAGGATATAAATAAGTCTACTTTGCCAATAAGAGAGGAAAGAGAAGGAAAGAGGGATAGTTAGCCATGGGAGGAGCTCTTGAGCTTCAATGGAGGTTGAATCTTCAATCTCTTCTTTTCTCCTTTATTTTTGTATCTCTCTCTCTCTCTCTCTTATTTATAGCTGGTATCGTGGGTGGTGATGAATGAAGAAGGAAGCCTCAAAATCTATCATTTTAAAACATCAATCTGGGCAGATTTTCCGTCCGACCGACCTTGTCAAGGTCGGTCTAGTGGGTCGGTCGGACTCTCTAGTGAGGGAGGCACGTGACATTTTTAAGCTTGACCGACCCTACCAAGGTCGGTCCTAAGGTTATCCGACTCCAGTGTGCTGCAGAAGGTTTGGACAAGGTCGGACCGACCCTCCCAGGGTCGGTCTCAAGGTCGGTCGAGTTCAGAAAGTGCTTCTTTTGTGCTGGAATTCTCCCGATGCTTCCCATTGGCTTGGCATCCTTCCCGAAGTTCTCGAACATTGATGCATTCTTAAATTAAGCTTTCAAATGGACTCACATGAGTATTTACCGATTCGAATATGTCAAAAGTATAAGATCACTAATAATCACAAAAGTACTCCATAAAGTGGTGAAATAAGTCTTGCACCAAATAAAATGAAGGTGAATAAAGACCTTGAGATAGCACTATTTCACCGCTTATCACATAACATTTGTTATGAAATAGCTCTTAAGTTGGTTAGGAAGACTTTGGTTGGTGATGACAAATGCAAAGAAAGAACTATATATGGATGGTAGCAGCCTTCATAGTCTTACGTATATTCTCTTATGTAACTAAGTATGTTTTTTTTTTCTGTTTAGAACTGGTTGGATCATGGGATTGTTAGTTTGTGGTTTTTATTCAAATTGGAATTGGGAGGTTGTTCCCGTCCTCATCAAACTTGTTTTCACTCAAATTCTAGGAAACTATAGTATTCTTTAATTTGAGTGGTAGTTATTATACAAATGAAGATTTCAGTTTTAGATAAAAAAGATAAAGTATATCTTAGAGCTTTATTTTGAGCTTTTTTGAAGTCAAACACTAACAAAATGGTCAAAGCGTTACCATAAAGGCCCATAAAGCCAGTAATTATTTATTAATCTATTTATGACTTATTTTGTAATAGTAGAAATAAATTAAATTAAATAAAAGATTGGATAGAAAAGAGTACGACAATGAAGTTATTGCCAATGAATTCAATTTGTTTCTATTGATGTGTGAGCCCTGATCTTCAAACATTATCCTATTAGCAAGTGTTAGGATCTAAGTCAGGTTCTAGATCCAACTTTTACCCAAGTTTAAGACATTGTTATAAAACATTAATCATTAAAACCTAAGCTAGCTCATTGGAACATATTATCGAGCCACCACCATTTTGACCTAATTAAACTAGGAAATGATAAAGTTTGGATTCGGGGGCTTCGTATGCAGCTTCTTCACGGTTCGATTACTTGTATTACCCATCAAAGCTACTTTCCTCTAATATTGTCATCTTAAGGCTTGAACTAAATTGATTTACTACATTAAGAGACAACTTTTGTTTTTTCTTTTGTGATTTTTAAAGATTTTTTTTCAAAGGAAAGCTACTTAAGACAAAATAGGGTTTCGGGAAGAAGATTAGGTCTAGAGTTTCCAATGTCCATGACCCTAGACCTAGTGTCTGTGGCCTCAGACCTAAATATTTAAATTTAAACATAAATGTACAATCTGGAAAATATAAAAATTTTATGAGGTTTGGGACCCCGGATAAGGTGTCTGTGACCTCGGACCCCACCTAAAAGAATATAGAAAATTCAAAATTAATGGGTTTTTTGGTCTGTGACACTGGACAGGTGGTCCTAAACTAGTTGTATGTGGGTGCGAACCACCCACGCCCTAGACTTTTTTAGGGTTTCTGGTAAAGTTTTGAGCTCAAATTTTGAGGGTGAGTTCCCTAGTGGATTCTATGTTGATTGGGAAAACAAAGAATCTAAATTGATGCCAAATTTAGGAGAAACCTTAGTGAAGAAGTTAATGGAAAAAAGGCAAAGAAACTCATAAAGGTGACAGTTTAGAGTTGAATTTTGACAGAAAACAAGCTTAAGGAAACACTAGAGGCCGTAGCTTTATGAGTATGGGTATATCAAATTGTTTCGAGCACTTTGTGTTATCGCTTGTGTTCGTCTAAATTCTTCAATATGTTCATCAACTGGGTGCTGGTTAGACAACGACCTTCTATCTTCAGTAGAGACTCTAATGACCCGTTCTTCACGCTTTGGTATGGTTAACCTGATGGTTTGATGATTGGAAATTTGGTTGGGAGCTAAAAGATCCTTTTTTGTGATTTTAGCCGAGTTTTGTGAAGGATTTTGTGGCTAGCAAGAGAGATTTTATGGGCGGTACTGTGGGGTGAGTTTCATTTGACTTAGAATGTGTGTTTATGACATGGGGAAGTGTTTATTATATGGCCAAAAGGTCTAATGGATAGAGTAAAGCTACCACTATTTGATTAGCTTACTTTGTAAGCTATCTTATAGATATAATCCGGTCTTGAGATTTTTTATGGCAGTTAGAGGGGATATTTTCTAATTTTTGTGATGTAAACTCACATTATTTGGATAAATGAGTGGTTTTATAAATATCTTGCCATCTAGTAATAATAGTCAAGTAACTTCATAAGTTTTTATTGCAATTCAAAACTAGTCAAGTATACGACTTAAGTAACGATACTATTGAAAATACCAAACATAGACCAAAGCTTAAATTGGCCAACTCATACAATTGTGTTAATTAAACTATTTTATCATTTGAAGATTGGACCCCCATGAAAAATTTGATAGAAACATTGAAGAAAGCTCAACTCATTCATTGACAAAGACAAATCCAGAGGTGAGAAGAACACTCGCACCCAATATGTTTCTGTACATACATACCCTCACATCTATCTTACCAACATATATCAGCAACACAACTAATACCCTCAACTTACATCAGACCAATAGAACATTCTATAACATAGCTAACAAACGAATGACTAACAGACTATTTCTAACAACTGTAGTACTTAACACCCCCCTCAAACCTTAGAAGGTAACTACCATATCAGGTTTGAAAATATTCAACTGCAGCAATATCAAAGAAACTAACACACATCCAGTTTGAGGCCCATTTTCCTCATCTATAGGGATAAGCTCGACCTGGGAGCAATTTAGTCTCAGCATCAGCAATCTGGTCTTGGGAGTTAACAAAATTTACTTCCATCATTTCTTCTTGCTACTTTTGACTCACTTAAAGGATGTCAAGTTCTATATGTTTTGTCCTCTCATGCAACACATGGTTTCAAGCAATGTAAATTACTGATTGACTGTCTAATTTTACATGAACTGGTAGAATGCTCTCCACCCCTAACTTGCACAAGATCCTTGTGATCCAACTAAGCTCCCCTGTTACATTTCCCATTGCACGATATTCTGCCTCCGTAGATGATAATGCTATAGTCGTCTGTTCTTAGATTTCCAAGAAAGCAGACATCCTTCCAACTGAATGAAATACCCACTAATAGACCTCCTGGTATTGGGACACCCTGCCCAATCCAAATCACAAAAAGCAGTTAGAGTAAAGTCATCTCTGGAATTAAAGAATAGACCATAATTCATAGTGCCTTTGATGTAACTTAAAACATGGACAACAACTTTATAATGCAGATGACAGGGAGAACTAAGGAAGTGACTCAAAACTTGGATGGTAAAGCTAAGGTCAAGTATGCTATGTGCTAAATAACTGATTTTACCTACAAGTCTTCTGTACAGTAAAAGATCATTCAAAGGCTTTCCTTGTTTCTTTAACAATTTAAGGCTTATATCTAGAGAGATAACAACATACTTTCCATTCATACAGTCAAATTCTCTTAAAATATCTTCACAATACTTCTTCCGCGTCAGAATTATTCCTTCTATTGTGTACAACAATTGCATAACCAGGAAAAACTCAATCTGCCTAAGTCCTTAATCTTAAACTACCTATTTAATCCATTCTTGACAGATTCTATTTGAGCAAAATCACTTCCTGTTATCAGTATATTGTCCACATAAACTACCAAATAATAGACCTACTTTTCCTTAAACTGGTAAACAAATGAATAATCATTAAGAGATTGAATAAAGCCAAGAGATTTAAGACAGACACTCAACTTGTGGTGCCACTACATGGATGCTTATTTAAGACCCTAAAGGGATTTGTTCAGTTTACAAATTTTTCTTGATGCTTCTTGCCTGTGACCTTGAGGAATTTACATGTAAACATCTTCCTCTAAGTCACCATGCAAGAAGGCGTTATTAATATCTAACTGACTTATTAACCAATTCCTCTTAGTCGCAATAATGATCAAGGTTTTAATTGTGGTAAACTTAACTACTAGAGAGAAGGTCTCTAAGTAGTCTATTCCATATCTTTGTGTAAAGCCCTTAGCAACTAATCTAGCCTTAAACCTTTCAGTACTACCATTTGATCTACACTTAACCTTATAAACCCATTTTACATTTCACTAGTTTAACTCCTTGCGGCAGTTCAACCAGATCCCATGTGTTGTTTCTTTCAAGGGCAAGACATTCATCATCCATGTATTTCTTCCATCTTATATCCTTAATTGCCTTTTCATAACATTTAGGTTCTACTATTTTACTTATATCAGCTTGGAAAAAATGATGCTTATCCCTTTCAATAAGAATAATACCAATAGTTTGTGGTAGATTTTCACTATCAATGATACTATTGTTCTCATGCAAACTAATCATCTCAGAACTATAGTCTATCTTGGAATTACCAACAAAATTTGTAGTTGCTACTCTATCCTTCAAAATTTGAGAAAAATAATCAAAGGTGGGATTAAGAATGGACTTATCTTTTCTACACTTGAGGATCCAAGCACATAATCACTTACACACTTTGGCATTTTTCTGGATCCTCCCGATCTTCTAAGGCTTTGATCTTCATCTTTTGTACATTTTGAAGGTGTCTGCTCAGTCTCTCTTGCTTGTAGATGCTCCTGCTCCATCGATGTAACATCTCTAGGAACTTGGATTCCTGTGGTTTCATCTTCACTACCCCCCGCACCTTGGACCTCTCCGTTTTCTTCTTCCTCACTATAAATTTCCCAACCCTTTGATCTCTCACTCATCTCTATGAAACTAGTTTGATCCTTTCTAAAAGGATACACTTGCTTATGGAAAATCACGTCTCTATTATAAATTTCATCAGTATCTATATCATAGAGCTTATATCCCTTTTTATTATACCCATAGCCAAAAAATACACATTTTACTGATCTAGAAAAAAACTTATTATACTGCCCTTTATTTATGTTGGAAAAACAAAGACACCCAACGCTCTTAAGTGCAGAAGAATCAGGTTTATGATCATATATTATTTCAAATGGAGTTTTATTTTCAACAGAAGAAAGAGACATCCTATTAATCAAGTAACTAGCGGTGTGAATACTTTCCCCATAAAATTTCTTGGGTAGAGAAGAATGAAACATAAGTGCCCTAGCAGTTTCCTATATATGCCTATGTTTCCTTTCAGCCACACCATTTTGTTAGTGTGTATGAACAGGTAGTTTAATGCTTAATCCCCTTAAATTTAAAATAATTAGTCCCTATTTTTGCACTTCCAAGCTCATACGCATTATCTGATCTTACACATCTTACCCTCTTATAAAGCTGTTAGTCTACCATGTTAATGAAACTAACAATAAGGCCAAAGGAGTCAGATTTATGGCTGCATAAATGTATCCAAGTGACACGACTTTTATCTTTAACAATGGTCAAGAAATAAGAAAAACCATCATGTGTTCTCAAATTATATGGGCCCTAAAGATCAACATTTATGAGTTCAAACAAATCTTTAATTTTATTGAACTTGAAGAAAAGGCAAGTCTATGACTTTTAGCACTATTACATGGTTCACACAGAAAGGGCTTATGCATTAACAATCTCTTTAGCTAGTCCTAGTTTTAACTGAAATACCCCTAACATTAAAATAATAAAATAATGATAAATAAGTATTATTTAGGGGATTATTAAACCCTAAAGGAAGTATATAAACATTTAGGCGTTAAAACGCACCTAAACTCCTTAAGGTCAGAAACGTGCGTTAAAGCCCGACCTTAAGTCAAACAAGTTATATAAGCTATAAACGTCATGTAAAGTTAATCAAGGATCATTGTATGACCCTTAGAACACAGGACCTCATCTAAGACTGAGTGAAAATACAAAATGCGCGGGAGTTCCCTTAAAGGCCCTTAAGGCCCGAAAGTCACGGAAATACATTATAGGATGAAGTAAAGCATTACTCTTCATTCCAAATACACCACAACACTTTATTAAACATATAAGATGAAGTCATCAAGCTAAATTCTCAGTTAAAGACAAAGTGCTCGGAGGTTCCCGATGGGGGCCCCATAAACCCCCGGGAGTGCCCCGGAGTGGTACCGAAGTGACACAAACTCCAATATAAATCATTATTAGAGTTCCTAACATTATTATTCAACATTATAAATAGAATGCTCAAGCCAATTCCTCAAAAATAAACAAAGTGCTCGGACGAATTTCTTAACGCTCCTTTTTGCCCCGGTTAGCCCGGGAGTTGTGTTTCGAGTTGATATAACCCCATATAACGCAATGTAACAACTTAACATAATATTATTGACTATAAACAATGTCAAGAAACACTTGGAACTCATAGCGACTACTTAAGTTTTTTGGAAACCCTTAAAGCACAAAAATGCACCTTCGGGTGTCACAAAAATGCGTTCTACGCAATTACCTTGAAGTTTTTGAGGAGCCACGAGTAGATAATCTTAAAAGGGGATAAATTGAGCATCTAAATCAATTAATTCCAGTACTAAATTCATAGTAAAAGTGGGGGCAATTTTATCATCAAAAAGGTACCTAAAATCAGCATTTTTACCTTAAAACTTTCATCTTTTACCATAGTATAAATGTACCAAATAAATGCTGGAACCTATTACACATATTAGTATGAACTTAGTACAATATAGTGTAACAAAAATCAGATTAAAAATCAACCCCATTTGTCCTCCATATCAGGCGCCATTTTAGGTGTTTTTAAGCTAGTTTTGAACTTGTAAATTGTCTTATGGAATGGTGACTCACCTAGCATGTGCTATATGATAATGTATCAAATAAATTCAGTCAAATGGCTCCTCCATTACCGATTGCCTGCAGAAAAACAAAAGGGATTAGCTTATATTAAAACAATGACATTTAAATACACAAAAGTAACATCCTAGATCTAGCTTTATTCCATGTGCTAGTATACAAACAAAACACCCATGTTCTACCTAGTGTGGCAGCTGATTTTGATCTGTAAAAGAAGAGGTTGATTGCCCCATTAATTAGTCAAAAGAATACTCTACCTACTAAGCATAATTCATAGTCAAATATAGACAAAATCAATTGTCTTGTACAGCACCTTATAGCCAATTTTGAGCAAGGAAAGAAGGATTAAATTGCCTTATAAAATTCAACTAAGAAGCCTACCTACCTAGCCATGTTCTAATGTTTTTAATCATCAAAAATCAGATGCTATACTACAGCCCATGTTACCGAAATTATATGGAGAAAGAAGACAACAAATGACTTGTATTCTATATAGAAAATTCAAAAGAAAACACCTTACCTACCTTAATCTTTGTCTTCTTCTTTCAATTATCAAACAAGCCTCCATCATTCCTTGTCCTAGCCGAAAACAAGCATGAAATAAGGGCATTTATTGAGCCAACCAATCAAGGAATAAACTAATGAAAAGATGAGTCAAATTTGACATTAAACTAGCAAAAGAAAATCCTTTCCAACTTGCCTTCTCTTATTCCTACGTGAGTCTAGCTCTCCATTCTTCCTTTGCCATCCACCACCGAATTGGTAAGCTCTCCCTTCTCATCTTCATCTTCTTCCTTTGAAGCTCTTAAGTCCATTAATGAAGGTTTAACTTCTATCTTCATTTCTAAGGTAAATTCCTAGCATTTCTCATCAAGTCTTGTAGCAAAAACCTTCCTAGGACAACTACAAGATATCGGCATCAATTAATACACCAAGGAGGTTATCTTAAATCAACATTAATCCAAGGAGCATCCAAGATCATCTTAAGGTATTTTTCATGCTTGAAAATCCTTAAGACACATTTTATGTGTATCCAAAATTCTACATCTTCTAAAGCTATTTTCTTCATCAATTTCATGAAGGAAAATTGATGCTCCATTCATCCTAGAAGTACCAAAAATATAAGGTAAAATACCTAAGGTAAATCCTTGGAAAACTACTTATAAATCTACTTAAGATCTTTGTTGAGATCTAACTCCTAAACCCCTTCCCCTCTTGCATAAAAACCGAAGAGGAACATCATTTACCATTGGAGGAAGCTTGGGAATTCAAAAGGAGTTCAAGCTCTTAATCATCCTTTATTAAGAGTAAGTTTACTAAGCAAATCTTTATTATTCTAAGCTTGTTTAAGCTTTTAAAAATTGTACAAAAATTATGTACACCTTCTTAAGAGTCAAAAACCGAAACCATAAGGTAACATATACCAAAAACATAATTTATAACATATATGGAAAATATTTACCTTAAGACACATTTTAGTGTTACAAAAGTTACCTAGGCTAAATATTTATTCATACCGAATTGTCTAGGACAAATATGCCCTATTTTGAGATAAAAATATATTTAAGACATTACAATAATTTTTACATGAGTTATATGACTCATATGTATTTATGTATAATTATTATATGTTATAAATCAAGTTTTAGAAACTAAATGGTGATATATTATCATTGCCGAATTCAAATGGTGAAGAATAGATTTTAATGAGCTATATATGTATGTAAATACATATTAAGAATTTTGGGTAAACTAAAAATAATTACTAGTGTTTAAATGACTAGATTAATAAGTTATGTGGTAAAAATATAATTTTTATAAAGTTTGGGGTAAGATATGTGATTACCGAAAATAAAGTGTGTCCATGGGATAATTATAATATAATATAGTGTGAGAATTAATATTATGAATTTTGGTTGAATTAAATAAGTGTTTAGTAGTTAAAATAACAATTTATAAAGTTTTGGGGCTATTTTGTAATTTTTGGAAAGATTGGTGTAAAACCGAGAAACATATAAGTTTATGGGTATATTAATGTATTAAGTATGAAATTAGACTATGGTCAAAGAGTTGACCGAAAACTTTGAGTTAAAATGATTTATGACATGAAATATTAAGTTTATAAAAGTTTTGGGGTGAATATGTAATTTATAAGAGTTTAAATATAAAACCAGATTTTATAGGGGGCGAATTCACAATTGTGGAAATATAAGTGTCCACTTGGTTATTAAGGAAATTAAATATTAAAACTATAGTTTATAAGTGAATATATAATTTATATAAAGTTTTTGGGGTTAAAATGTAATTATTGGAAGTTATTTATCAAAACCGAAAGGTTAAGGGTTGAGTTGGTAATTTATAAAAGTTATATGTTCAAATAATGAATACCGAATTTATAAAAGTGGTTTAGTGAATTAATTAATGAAATACCCCAAACTTAGAGATGGTATTTAAATGATAAACTAAGGTATAAGAAGGCTAAATAATGCCTTAGAAACTTTGGGAAACAATTTTAAAACATAGAAAACATAAGGAAACACCAAAAGAGCAGTTTAAGCAAAAACGTGCTCTAAGCTTGGAGAGACTTGGGTGAGCACCCAAATACCATTCTAAGACCTTAGTAATATCCTAATAGTCATTTTAAACCAATTACCAAAGAAAACCAAGCTTGAAAACAAGTTAAAACACAAAATGTGCTTTAAGGAGTCTTAAAGCACATTTTTGAAAAATTTTCTTGTAAATGGGTTTTGAGTGGCTAAATGTCCATCATTACTCCTTAATTAACTTGTGTACTAATTAGTATCACATTAGGAAGTCTAAATCAATGGGAAATCAAAAATTTCACAATTATGTGCCTTGTTTAGTGAATAGTAACCAAATAGTGCTAGTTTAAGACATTAGTCAAAGTAAGTCAACTAAATGGTCAACAAAGACCACAATATACCTCATTTGACCAAGGGGGCCGGTTTTTAAGTATGATTCCCCACACTTATCTAGTTAAGTAAAGAAGAAAGCAAAAGTAAGTAAATTCACTATTCACCTTTTAACATAAATATCTTACCTTTACTTACCTCCCTCCTCATCTCTTCATTCTCTTCTCTCACCACCAATTTCTCTTGCTCTCTCCCTTCTCCATTCACGTAGAAGGCAACCTCCATGCTAGCTCCATCTTCTCTTGACCATTACTTACTCATTTTAGCTCCAAAACCAAAACAAAACACATATTCTTCTTAGTTAGCTCAAGCTCCTCCTTCCTATCTTTTAAAAACTTCAAGAGCCTCATTTTGGAGCCAAGGCAAACCGCCATTAGAGGAGGAAACTAAAGCTTGGAGACTCCATTAGCTTCTCCATTCTCTTAAGGTAAAGAATATGTAAGAAAATCTTGGTTTCCATCACCTTTCTTCATAACCGAAAATCTATACTCATGGGGCTCCATTTTTATGCCTTGTTCTAGCTTGTTTCCTATTCTCCAAGGGCAAGAGGAGGTCCTTCTTGATTCATATCCAAGCTTGTCTTGAGAAACCAAGGTAAAACAATCAATTTAATACCTTAAAACATATTTTTAACCTAGGTTTTATTCCTTAAGGTTAGTGTGTTGTTTAGTACTCATTGGAGTCATTGAATATTGGTTAGAACATTGACAAGGAGAACTTGATTTGGTGACCGAGATTGAGCAAGGAAAAACCTAAGGAAGAAAGTGTGTGAAGCTTGAAAAGGAACAAGGTAAATGTCTTACCTTAAGGTGTTTAATGCATTAAGGGATGGGATTTAGATATGTGATGGGTTTAGTGTAGAGTTTACATTGGGAAAGAGTTATAAAAACCTAGGAGAAACAATGACTATACTTGTGAACTTGTGATTAAAGAGCAAATGGGAAATGAGATAGTTAGACAATAAAAAGGTGAACTACAAGAGCATTTATATTTCAATGGGAGCCTTGTTGTGTGTATTTGCAGGTCAAAGGCTAATATATGTGGAAATTCAGTGGTTAAGATTATTGTCATTTAAGGGCCTAAGTGCCAAGCATTTTAAGGTTATACACTATATGATGATGTGGTGTAGTTTTGGTGCAAATTGTGTGTTAAGATGATGTAATGAGAATTTGAGTGATCTTGGTTGTTTGATGTTGAAAAACCAAGTGTTTAGGTGTAACAATATACGAGAGAACCCATGTCAAAAATTTGATGGAGAAACTTAGGGTTTAAGATGTTCTAAGGAAATTTCATGACTAAGGTAGTACTAGGAAACTTTAGGAGTTGTTTTGATGAAAAAGAATGTACAAGAAGTTCTATGTGTTTTAATTGAGTTTTGGTGAACTAGGAAGCGTTAGAAATGAACAAGTATGTTGCTAGAGAAGAACTATATATGGAGGTGTTCTAGGATGCAAAAAGGACTTGAACATTATCTTGGAGATTTTAGAATGCAAATGAGTGTTTTGGAATACACCAAAGTCATTTGGACTTGTGTTGAGACTTATGCAAACTTTGGTAAACAAGGAGAAAGTGTAAACTTGTAAAAGGATTTCAAGAATGACATAAGCAGTTGGTTTGTAGGAAAGATGCTCGGGAGATGATGTTATAGTGGTGAGGAAGCATTAGGCATAGTGGTTACAATAGGTATGAACCACCACTTAGAAGCCTAGGGAAAAACATTACAAGTGTTGACATTATTACAAGAAAAATGCATAATGATTAAGATGGATCTTGATAAGTGATTTAAGGAGTTTAGTGGAGGGCCTAAGGTGTATTTTAAGTGTCCAAACGAGTTTAGAACATACTAAGAAATGAGATAAGTGTTTAAGGATATAGAAGATGAGTATTCTGGCCTGTCCGAACTTCCGTCTGAATTTGGAAGCTCGGACATGCCCTGTTGCGATTAAATTTTCTGAGTCTCGACCAGTGTCCGGACTTCTGTCCAGCCTTCGAAGTTCGGACACTTGAAATTTTTCCTTTGATTTTTCCTCGACCTATGTCCGAACTTAGGGAAGCTTGGACACATGTTCGGACATACGTCTGGTTGCACCCTTTTGAGTCTCGACTTGCGTCCGAACTTCGGAAGCTCGGACACAAGTTCAGACGCGGTGCTGTTTTGACCAAAAACTTTGTTTAAGGTTGGGAAATGATATCTAATGGTGGGGATTGATAGATATTGATGTTATAGGGTTATTAAGGGCATGCTTGGAGGGTGTAATGGCTGCTAAGTGGGTGAACAAATGTAATAGATAATGAGGAAATGGTGTGCTTAAGAGTTTAAGTTGAAACTATAAAGACTTAGTGAATAACGATGGGTAAATACTAGTGCCCAGGGAAGTTAAGTAAATTGCGTTAAGTCGAGCTAAATAATAACCTAAGCTGGGTGAAAGTTTTAGGACTTGAGAATTGGGACCCCGGAGAAGGTTAAACAAACGACAGTCGACGGTGAACGGAACAGTCTTTCTTGTGACCTGCTTGCTAACGAGGTGTCCCTCGACTTGTGTGCTATCTGTTTACTTGCTAAGACTAAGTCAAGATAAAGCATGTAACCGGATATACTTGATTCGTTGTATTTGTGTCTTCTTACACTAACCCACGAAACTTGAGACTTGCTACTAACTAAGCTTAGTACTTATTGAGTTAAGGAGAGGATTTGTACATTGGTGATTGTTGGTTAATACCAGTCAAGGTTTAACTAACACATGATATTTGAGACTTTCACTAACCGTAACTTGGGGTGGGAGTGAGGAATCCGGAATGGTACTGGCACATGTGTATTGGGGGAGGTCGGAATCTGAATCAGATCCGACTTCCAAATAAGACTTGTGTAACACCCCAAATCAATCCAAATGTGGTCTCGCAACTTAACAGAATATATACGTACATGTCACAGCGGAATTCTTTACAATCCAGGACCTTGCCACGGTCTGTCTACAGAATATACCGAACATTAGAGCAACAATCTTAAACATTTACATATCCTTCTTACAACCCCCTCACGTCCTATACATCTTACTAACTTAAATTGCCATACGAGTGTACATGCACAACTCGTAGGCCACTCTTAACCCTTAACACTTGTATCCTCTTCTTACTCTCGCGACGGCCGCTTCCTGTTGTACCTGTGTAGTAAAAACAGCCCCCAAAGGGGGTCAGCACGAATGCTGGTACGATCCCCTCATGGCCCCCAAGCTAACGTGGCTACGACGACTAATTGTCGATAGCATGGAGGTTGATTAGATGCACAACATAATAGTAAATGCTGTAAACAACAATCCATATATGAACAATCAAAGTTCACACACAATGAACGACTTAAAAGCGTTCCCTTAATTGGAGAGTTAGTTATTTAACTCCTTAAGTAATGTTCCCTCTTAACCTTAGTCCATCCTTATCTCACCTTAATCTTAATCTTATCTTAACCTTAGAAACAACCATCCTTTAATAAGGAATGGATGTCGCTTATCTTAATCTTAATTATACAAACCATCCTCTAAAGAGGAATGATTGCAACTTATCTTAATCTTAACTTAATCTTAATCTTAACAATACAAATCATCCTTTAAAAAGGAATGATTGTAACTTAGCTTAATCTTACTTAATCTTACCAATACAAATCATCCTTTAAAAAGGAATGATTGTAACTTAGCTTAATCTTAACTTAATCTTAATCTTAACAATACAAATCATCCTTTAAAAAGGAATGATTGTAACTTAGCTTAATCTTAACTTATCTTAATCTTAACAATACAAATCATCCTTTAAAAAGGAATGATTGTAACTTAGCTTAATCTTAACTTATTCTCAGAATACAAACCGTTCCTGGAGGGGAATGGTTGTAGCCTAAGTCCAAACCTGGGATTTAGGTGATCCCACCGCACCATCTTAATGCCACCTACCCTGGACGGGAATCCAGCGTAGCTGAGCCGGCAACCGGCCCTAGGCTACAAGTCCGAAGACAAGTCCTTAAGCGGAGGGCGGATCTGATTCAGATACCGTCCCCCTTTTTTCCTTAGCATGCATGACCAGAGATCGGTCCCGGGTTTCCTCACTCAAGTTCCAGTTAGTAATAGTCTCAAGACCATGTTTGTTGGTTAACCTCTTTCGGTTCATATCGTCCCTCATTAGGGGCGTTCCTTAGTCTCACTCAACTCCTTACTAAACATTGGTTAGTAAGTTCTCACGGTATGTTGTGTTAGTTTTCAAACATCACACAACAATATAATATATATATAATATATTCCGGTTGCATGCTTTATCTTGTTTAGTGAGCACACAAAAAAATAGCACACAAGCCGAGGGACACCTCGTTAGCAAGCAGGTCACAAGAGAACTGTACCGTTCACCGTTGGTCGTTCGGCTGCTTACTCTCTTCCGGAGTCCAAACTCCCAAGTCCTAAAACATTCATTCAGTTTTAGGTTGTTAATCACTTAACTTAATATGACTTACTTAACTTGTTTAACTTACTTAATTCCTTAATGATCCCCACCTAACACCTCTTAGGTCCTACACTTAATCTTACAAACTTAATCTTAAACTTTCAAGTTTATACTTAACTTAACTTAATCTCTTAAGTTCTTAGGGTCTCAATCATTACTACCCTACCAAAGGCATACCTTATTACCCATTGCCATTCTTAGAATTCAAAATTTCTCTTTTTTTTTGTTTTTAGGCTCGACCGGACTTACCGACCGGACTTGCCAAGTCCGGTCCGTTCCAGTACCCTTTACCGTTTGAAAATTCTACCCCGACCGGACTTACAAGTCCGGTCCTATGTCCGGTCGATTCCAGAGACTTATTACCGTACAAAATTCATGCCCGACCGGACTTGACAAGTCCGGTCCCATGTCCGGTCCATTCCAGAAACATTTCCCGGTAGTGTAACAGAGCCCGACCGACCTTGCAAGTCCGGTCCTAAGGTCGGTCGGCTCTAGAAACTTGTTTCTAAATTCTCTTTCAACTCCAAACTTCTCCTCATATATTTTAATATGTTATAACCTCATTTGGGCACCTCAAATACACCTTAAGCCCTCCTTTAAATACCTTAAATCATCCACCAAGATCCACCTTAGTCATTATGCATTTTCCTTGTAATAATGCTAACACTTGTAATGCTTCCTCTAGGTTTCTAGGTGGTGGTTCATACCTAGTGTAACCACTATGCCAAATGTTCTCTTCACCACTATAACATCATCTCCCAAGCATCTCTCACTATCTAAAACTCTTTTTACGCCTTTACTTAAAGTTCCTTCCTAAGCTTAAGCTTCCATCCTCCAACACCTTATTTCCTTCCTAGTTGGTTACCAACATTTGCCTAAGTCCTACATGCTCAATTACATTCTCTTGATTCTTAAATCCTCCAAGGTAATGCCTAAGTCATTATAACTCGTTACCACACTTTATCTCACCCCTTTTTCATCAAGACCACCTCTAAAACTTCCTAGTACTTCCTTAGTCATTAATTCCCCTTAGAACATATTCAAATCACCTTAATCATTACACCTTCTCCTTAATCTTATGCACACTTCTTATATTCCTCATCTCATGATTTTGGTGTGCTCAAAACACTCACCATTCCTCTAACTCCTCCTAGACATCTCTAGGTCATCCTAAACCTCAAGGACTCCTTAATTAACTAATCTCCACTCAAATTCCTTATAATGATTCCTAGTAAATCCTAGGTCATATTAGTTCACCACCATCGCCTAAACACTTATTTTCTACTCAAATTTTGCCATAGCACCTCTAGCATCATAGCATGCCCAAACACATTATTTTCCTCATTTAACCATCTCACACACCTCAAGTTCTTTCTCATCATATCTCATCACCCAAACCAACTCATTCATAACAAACTCAATATATTGCAATAATCTTAATTGCATAGCACTAAGGCTCTTAAATGACATGGCTCTTAGGCCCTTAAATGACTTAAACTTAAACACTGAATTTCCCACATATATAAGCTTTCAACCTGCAAATACACTCATCAATCTCATAGTAGTTATAATGCTCTTAAAATCCACCTTAACCTTATATCACTAACTCATTCTCATTAGCTCCTTAATCACAAGTTCATAAGCTTGTTTAAGTTCTTTTTCCTTAGGTTATATAACCCAATACACAATGTAAGCTCTAAGCCACATTGGTATTTATCTAAAACTCATTCCTTAATCTTAAACCACCATTAGGTAAGCATTTTACCTTGTTTTCTCAAGCTTATCTTAATCTCCTCCTTAGGCCTTCTTCTTGCATAGATCTCGGCCACCACTTAAATTCCTTTTGCCAATGTTCTAATCAATATTTAAGGACTCATATGAGTACTAAACAATGCACTAACCTCAAGGAATAAAACCTAGGTTAGAAATGTGTTCTAAGGCATAAAAGTGGATGATTACCTTTGAAGTCTCAAGGTAGACTTTGGCATTGAATGAAATAGGACCTCCACTAGTCCTTGGTGAATATATCAAGCTAGAACAAGGCATAAAAACATAGCCCCATGAGAAGGAATTTTCGGCCATGTACAAGAAATGATGGAAACATGGTTTTTCTTACATTTTCTTTACCTTAAGAGAATGGAGAAGTTAATGAGCTCTTCAAACTTGATTTCCCCCCATCAATGGAGTTTTCTCATGGCACCAAAATGGAGCTTTGAAAGATTTGAAAAGATAGAAAGATAGGTCTTGACCTAACTAAGACAAATATGCAATTTGTTTTGGATTTGGAGCTTGGAGTTGTATTTGGCAAGTGATTGAAGATGGAGAACCATGGAGGGCAGCACTCTCGGTTTTGGAACAGAGAGAAGAAGAAGAAACCGTGGGTGAAAGAGAGAAATGGAGGATAGAGGAGAGAAGGTAGCTTATAAGGATGTTTTGCTTTAATAAAGCAAATAGTAACTTCTTTACTTATCTCTTCTTTTTCTTCCTTATTGACTACTTATGGTGACTCACCCTCCTTAGAAAAACCGGCCCCCTACCTTAAATGAGGCTAGTCATGGTCTTTGTTGACCAACTAATTAGCTTAAGTTGATTAAAACTTAAACTAGTCACTATTTGGCACTATTCACTAATCAAGGCACATAATCGGGAAATTTTTGATTTCCCATTGATTTAGACCTCCTAATGTGATACTAATTAGTACACATGTTGATTAAAGAGTAATGATGGACATTTAGCCACTCAAAACTCAATTCTAAGACAATTTCTCAAAAATGTGCTTTAAGACTTCTTAAAGCACATTTTGTGTTTTAACTTGTTTTCAAGCTTGGTTTTCTTTGCTAATTGATTTAAAATGACCATTAGATATTACTAAGGTCTTTCATGATATTTGGGTACTCACCCAAGTCTCTCCAAGCTTAGAGCACGTTTTTGCCCTGATTGCCTTAAGGCACTTTCTTGTGTTTTCCTTGGTTTAAATTGTCTACCAATCTTCTAAGGCATATTTTAGCCTTACTACATCATATTTGATGTTTACTTAGCATACTTAGGTTTGGGGTATTTCAATCTACCCCCCTTAAAAGAACTTTGTCCCCAAAGTTCCCATGCATCTTTTCTTATTAGAATGCATGTCTTACCTCATTCCTTGATCATATAGATCATACTTATGTATACTTAATCTCATTGGATCATTGGATCCCCATATTCTCATACTTAAATATCACAACATGCTTAAGCATGTGCAGCACCAAAATTCCTTTTGTTCCTTTTGATGATTAAAACATTCACATAACTTCCAACGTATCTCCCATGTCACCGGTCCGTAGACAATGGCTCATTCGTCCTCGTCACCATGGGCCAGAATACAAAACACGCTGCTCTCCCCATGTCACCGGTCCAAGACAAAGGCTCGTGCGTCCTCGACTTCATGGGCGAGACTCAGTAAAAAGGTAATCCTTTTTACGAGGTCATGTGAGGAATAATTCCTCTAATTAAAAATACAAGCAACTCCAATTTCATTTTATCCTAAGGTCTCTATCCTTAGTGTGATTTAATTGTGACCACTGGTAGGGAGTTTCAGGAATCATCCAACCCTGATGTGATCAGCATCAGTGTAGAACTATCCTCCACCCCAATTTGTGTTCGGTTTCCCTTGATCCCTAGAAAATCAAGTTCCACCTCCCACGTCATTTTCAAACATCCAAATAATTCACTCATGTCCAATTTTCTATCTTTTTAGTTCTTCTAATCATAATCAATACATCTCCAAAGTGTGAACTCATCCATCGGACATTCCCAATTCATCTCTTAGTAATTACCTCAAGACTTAAATTCCTACTAATTCTATAAGTCCTACCAATTCCACCTCATACCATAGCATTACAATCCTTCTCATATCATATCAATATCTCATAATGTTATCTTATTCTTATCTCACACATAGTCTCATATCGACTCATACCTCATATATTCTTATTTCTTAAGTCTCCTTAATCCTCTTCCTTAATTCTCTTAACTTGTACTCACACCGGAGTTAACAAGATAGGTACTTAATATGTATGGTATTCACATCTTCTGTGTGCAATAACCATGATTTATCTCAAATGTTTATGTAAAACATATTCTCAAATTATTTTGTGTATGCACACCGTAGTTTATGTACTCAGTACACAAACAACGATAAGCGGTTTTCGCTCTACCCCCCTTAAAATGGATTACGCCCACGTAATCAACGTTATAATCTTTGAACATAAGTTCAAGATGTCTAATTCTCACCAAGCATTCTAGCTTCCATGTCATCTATCTTACTTATAATTCGATCAGAGATGACTTAGTCTCTGTATCGAGGATTCTTAACGGTACTTATACCGTTTCCTTAACTTAGTTTGGTCTAATCTCAAAGGTAGTGGTCTGCTAGCTTCGCTGCGCGACTCTGATAATCTTAGGCCTAATTGTCTCAATGGGCACGTGTTATCTTTATATATACACGGCCTTAATGAGTTGTAACTCGTCTATCCATTCTTCTTGAAGATCTTACGCTCATACTCTTAGTATTTTCTCGAATGTCTAAATTGTTCTCCCCAACTGACCTTTGGTCTGAGGATGATTCTTAGTCTGAAACTACTGTTTAGTGCATAATGCGCTTTACAGTCTTAATCCCTTACATCTTAAGGCATGTTCAATGTCTGTACTTAACAATCCGTGCTCTTCGCACTTCATAGTCCTTAATTATTTGTTCTCTTTCCTCTGTGTTGCTGGTTCAACTGAGCTCTTCTCTTCGACTGTTTGTGGTAGTAGCTGCTCTTGTCTGGTCTTGCGTCGTTGTCGGTGGTACGGAGTCGACTACTTCCCGTGTTCCTTACACCACTCGTTCACATGCATGGGGTACCTTACTGGTACATTACTACTTACCCAACTAACTCATAATGAGCGTGTCAGGCCTGCAAGCCCCTGTGGGGTGCAGTCGTCCCACGTCTCGTTTAGTAAACTCATAGTGTCCGTCACACGTTTAGCTATCGCTAATTATGAAGTATTCTGTTGTCGATCTCCTCTTTCATCGTTCCAAATAACATTTATTGTTCTTCTTGAAGTCAATCAAGGGAAGTCCATTTACTGTGTCTTGGGTATGGTACTCTAGCTCCTTCCTGTATTCCGTATTGATTCGGTCTCTTAATATCTGAGGTCTCTTTCGTAGAGCCTCTTATCTTGTTTCTCATATTTATGCTACTAGGAATGCACTTCCAGTTCCTTAAGGAATGGGTTGTGCTTCCTGTAAATCTTACCTAACCAGGTCCAGGCTACTGGCATCAATGCTCAGTTCGTCTACCATCTTATTTTCTTACTTATGCTGGTCTTAACTCATAAATCTAATTGCCTCAGTGTCAATATTTGACGGCTCATACATAATGGTCGCCTTACCGCGCACCATGACTTAATCCACTTTCTAACTATTGTACTCACGACCACTACTACCGTGGTAGTTGGCCTTTACCATGTTGCCCATTAATGGTGCAACCTCTTACTCACTTATTCTAATGTCTTACCTTATACTCAATCCCTTCTTGGTGTAAACACACTGGGAGTTCTTTCATTCCGATAGGCGGTTGTCGTACCGTGTTGTAAATAGTTGACTCTTGATATGAAGTGTTCTCCAATCTCAGATTCGTAAGTAGGCTAATCTCTTTCGCTTTCTTTCATCCTTAGTGTTATCTACCATGTGTTTACTGGTTACTGAAGAAGTCATCCGCTGATTCACAAGCTCCTCTGAGCATTGATTAATTGACGTGCCATAATGTGCAGTCACAATGTTTATCTCTGCCCATACTAATTCTTACATCCTGGGTGTTGGATATGGGGTCTATCTGTGCAACCTTCCTTATTACTCAAGTGTATCTGGTATGTTCTAAGGTAATCTCAAGGTTCATAGTTTCCCATCTTCTAAATAAAGTGTATTTTATCTCTAATATGTGAAAACCCTTTTGAGGGTTCATTCCCACTCATGGCCTCACAACAAGGAGGGGTATCCCCACCCTAAAAGGCATGGTTCGTTCTCCGCTCCTGTCCTTAGCATTATCTCAATATTCTCATTGGTACCCTTTTTTTTTGGCTTATGCAAGCTCTCTTATAACTTATTGCGCCTCGGGCTCTGATGTGGTTAACATCCTTGGCTCGTAGGCTCTTAGTGCTTAATGTCTCAGTTCATTATTTGTACTCTTACTCATCTGTAGGTTATCCTCATAAACTTCTGGTCCCTTGGAACACCATCAATCATTAGGTTACATACCAAATGTAGTATCGGGTTTCATGGTAATTGTTACATCCTGCTTCCTGCTATGGAAGTTGTTCAGGTGATCTGAGGTTACTTAATGTCTTTGACAATACTGTCATTTTACTAGACTTATGTCTTTTAATAGTCAAGGTTAAGTTCGTATTAGGCGTTCGCCTTAAGGTGTCCAAGTTGGATATAATCCTATTATCTTATACTCCCATCTCAACGCTTCGTTCAACTTCCGTTGACTATGCCACCCGTTGATGATCAATCATACTTGGGTATTAATGAGTTAAACGAACAGTGTACTGTCATTCATCATTGTTCGGCTCGACTATGCCCGCTCTGTGGGGTAGTCCTCTGAGCTTTCCTTTTCCAGGGTTGTACGACTTTAATCCTTAGTAGGTTATAGCTTACGTTTATTTCTTTATCCTTGTTTTCGGGTTTCCACATCTTCATTGAAGAATGTTGTTATTGGTATCCTTAATGGTCACTCTGGAGTCTTATCCCGTTTTCGTTGTAAGTCGATGCTTCACAGTCTCAATAGTATCTTATAATACATCCCTTGTATATCATTGCTTATATAGTGTTTTTGCTCGCAATACCGAGCAATATCTTAGGTTTTCCCCTTGGAGTTTGAGATTGGTGTTCTTACCATACTGTCGGTTGTTGTGTAGTGGGTATACCGTTGCTAGTATTTATATGGTTTAGTATTTCGTCTAAGCTCAGCTCCCTGCTGGCTGATGTGTCGGTTCATCTCATCATGGTCAGGCCGTCAGGCCCTTCCAAGGTCCTATTTTTTTTCCTGTTCTTATGGATTTGCATTCCGATGTTAACGCGTACTACGACTGTAGCGTTCGGTTACCTCGCCATGATGGCTTTCCGTGTAGCTTAACCGTGGTAGCACTTGCTATGGCAAGTGCGCCATGCAGGATGGGTTATTGGTACAAGGCACATTGGAAGTGAAACTTCCTTCTAATTTCCATGTAATTGGTAGTCCTCGGGACTCCCTCAATGATCTCTTATTTTGGATAATCGACCATCCGGCAGTTTCCTTGTAGTTTGACAGTACTGTCATTTATCAGGGCGTTCCTCTTTCTGAGAGAACCCCTTAATATTTTGTTATGTCTTAATGCTCGCTCCTGTCTCCACACTTTTGTTGTGGTTACTCAGTAATGATTCTCCTTTAGGCACTACACGGTAGTCTATTTTGGTACACAATTTATATGTGTTTCCACCGTTATCCGTGTTATGTCTAGCAGGTTTGCAACCTTTTTCATTGTACGGGGTTTGGAGTTCCCGGTTCTTAACTGGACTTTCCAGTAATCTCAATCCTCATGCTCTGTATTATCATACTGTTATGCTCCTTCGGACCACTGTCCGGTACTCATGTCGTTTCCCTTTTTCCTTTCTATTGCACCCGTAGTGCTTTCCTTATCATTGGTATGGCGGGTTATTTCGACTGCGTAGCATGTCGACCCATGTTGCCGGTAATTACCGTTCCTTTATTGATAGTATTCCATAGGTAGCGCCTGTTTCTCTGTTGATGCGCTCCATTTAAAATCTCCCAGTTCTCCATAACTGTTGTACGACAAGTTGTTTCTCGTATTGCTTACTGTTAGCTAACTGCCAGATCGGGTTTCCCGAGTAAGAGAAGGCTTTCTTCTCTCTGGCGTTTGTTCCACATATTTAGGGTTAGGGATGTGGAGGGCGGGCCTAGGCACTATGGATATCCGGTAAACACCGGGGAGTCCTGGCTAACGCACCTCACACTCTATCTCTCAACCCTTAACCCATAACTCAATCTCAACCTCATCATTCTCCTAAGTTCGGTATTTCTTGTCTTCAGAGCGTAACTACGCTCTGATACCACTTTTGTAACACCCCAACTCAATCCAAATGTGGTCTCGCAACTTAACAGTATATATAAACATATCGCAGCGGAATTCTTTACAAATCCAGGACCTTGCCACGGTCTGACTACAGAATATACCGAACATTAGTGCAACAACCTTAAACATTTACATATCCTTCTTACAACCCCCTCACATCCTATACATCTTACTAACTCATATTGCCATACGAGTGTACATGCACAACTCGTAGGCCACTCTTAACCCTTAACACTTGTATCCTCTTCTTACCCTCGCGACGGCCGCTTCCTGTTGTACCTGTGTAGTAAAAACAGCCCCCAAAGGGGGTCAGCACGAATGCTGGTACGATCCCCTCATGGCCCCCAAGCTAACGTGGCTACGACGACTAATTGTCGATAGCATGGAGGTTGATTGCACAACATAATAGTAAATGTAAACACAATCATATGAACAATCAAGTTCACACACAATGAACGACTTAAACGCGTTCCCTTAATTAGAGAGTTAATTATTTAACTCCTTAAGTAATGTTCCCTCCTAATCTTAGTCCATCCTTATCTCACCTCACTCTTAGTCTTATCTTAATCTTAGAAACAACCATCCTTTAATAAGGAGTGGATGTAACTTACCTTAATCTGAATAATACAAACCATCCTTTAAAAAGGAATGGTTGCAACTTATCTTAACCTCACCTTAATCTTAATCTTAACTTAATCTTAATCTTAATCGTATAATACAAATCATCCTTAAAGGAATGATTGTAACTCATCTTAACCTTAACTTATCTCAGAATACGAACCGTTCCTAGAGGGGAATGGTTGTAGCCTAAGTCCAAACCTGGGATTTAGGTGATCCCACCGCACCATCTTAATGCCACCTACCTGGACGGGAATCCAGCGTAGCTGAGCCGGCAACCGGCCCTAGGCTACAAGTCCGAAGACAAGTCCTTAAGCGAGGGCGGATCTGATTCAGATACGTCCCCCTTTTTCCTTAGCATGCATGACCGGAGATCGGTCCCGGGTTTCCTCACTCAAGTTCCAGTTAGTAGTAATCTCAAACCCTGTTTGTCGGTTAACCCCTTTCGGTTCATATCGTCCCTTATTAGGGGCGTTCCTTAGTCTCACTCAATTCCTTACTAAACATTGGTTAGTAAGTTCTCACGGTATGTTGTGTTAGTTTTCAAACATCACACAACAATACAAATATATATAATATATTCCGGTTGCATGCTTTATCTTGTTTAGTGAGCACACAAAACAAATAGCACACAAGCCGAGGGACACCTCGTTAGCAAGCAGGTCACAAGAGAACTGTACCGTTCACTGTTGGTCGTTCGGCTGCTTACTCTCTTCCGGAGTCCAAACTCCCAAGTCCTAAAACATTCATTCAGTTTTAGGTTGTTAATCACTTAACTTAATATGACTTACTAACTGTTTAACTTACTTAATTCCTTAATGATCCCTACCTAACACCTCTTAGGTCTTACACTTAATCTTACAAACTTAATCTTAAACTTTCAAGTTTATACTTAACTTAACTTAATCTCTTAAGTTCTTAGGGTCTCAATCATTACTACCCTACCAAAGGCATACCTGATTACCCATTGCCATTCTTAGAATTCAAAATTTGTCTTTTTTTTTGTTTTTTTTTTAGGCTCGACCGGACTTACCGACCGGACTTGCCAAGTCCGGTCCGTTCCAGTACCCTTTACCGTTTGAAAATTCAACCCGACCGGACTTACAAGTCCGGTCCTATGTCCGGTCGATTCCAGAGACTTATTACCGTACAAAATTCAAGCCCGACCGGACTTGACAAGTCCGATCCCATGTCCGGTCTATTCCAGAAACATTTTCCGGTATTGTAACAGAGCCCGACCGACCTTGCAAGTCCGGTCCTAAGGTCGGTCGGCTCTAGAAACTTGTTCTAAATTCTCTTTCAACTCCAAACTTCTCCTCATATATTCTAATATGTTATAACCTCATTTGGGCACCTCAAATACACCTTAAGCCCTCCTTTAAATACCTTAAATCATCCACCAAGATCCACCTTAGTCATTATGCATTTTCCTTGTAATAATGCTAACACTTGTAATGCTTCCTCTAGGTTTCTAGGTGGTGGTTCATACCTAGTGTAACCACTATGCCAAATGTTCTCTTCACCACTATAACATCATCTCCCAAGCATCTCTCACTATCTAAAACTCTTTTTATGCCTTTACTTAAAGTTCCTTCCTAAGCTTAAGCTTCCATCCTCCAACACCTTATTTCCTTCCTAGTTGGTTACCAACATTTGCCTAAGTCCTACATGCTCAATTACATTCTCTTGATTCTTAAATCCTCCAATGTAATGCCTAAGTCATTATAACTCATTACCACACTTTATCTCACCCCTTTTCATCAAGACCACCTCTAAAACTTCCTAGTACTTCCTTAGTCATTAATTCCCCTTAGAACATATTCAAATCACCTTAATCATTACACCTTCTCCTTAATCTTATGCACACTTCTTATATTCCTCATCTCATGATTTTGGTGTGCTCAAACACTCACCATTCCTCTAACTCCTCCTAGACATCTCTAGGTCATCCTAAACCTCAAGGACTCCTTAATTAACTAATCTCCACTCAAATTCCTTATCATGATTCCTAGTAAATCCTAGGTCATATTAGTTCACCACCATCGCCTAAACACTTATTTTCTACTCAAATTTTGCCATAGCACCTCTAGCATCATAGCATGCCCAAACACATATTTTCCTCATTAACCATCCCACACACCTCAAGTTCTTTCTCATCATATCTCATCACCCAAACCAACTCATTCATAACAAACTCAATATTGCAATAATCTTAAATTGCATAGCACTAAGGCTCTTAAATGACATGGCTCTTAGGCCCTTAAATGACTTAAACTTAAACACTGAATTTCCCACATATATAAGCTTTCAACCTGCAAATACACTCATCAATCTCATAGTAGTTATAATGCTCTTAAAATCCACCTTAAACTTATATACTAACATTCTCATTAGCTCCTTAATCACAAGTTCATAAGCTTGTTTAAGTTCTTTTTCTTAGGTTATAAACCCAATACGCAATGTAAGCTTTAAGCCACATTGGTATTTATCTAAAACTCATTCCTTAATCTTAAACCACCATTAGGTAAGCATTTTACCTTGTTTTCTCAAGCTTATCTTTAATCTCCTCCTTAGGCCTTCTTCTTGCATAGATCTCGGCCACCCCTTAAATTCCTTTTGCCAATGTTCTAATCATATTTAAGGACCCATATGAGTACTAAACAATGCACTAACCTCAAGGAATGAAACCTAGGTTAGAAATGTGTTCTAAGGCATAAAAGTGGATGATTACCTTTGAAGTCTCAAGGTAGACTTTGGCATTGAATGAAATAGGACCTCCACTAGTCCTTGGTGAATAAATCAAGCTAGAACAAGGCATAAAAACATAGCCCATGAGAAGGAATTTTCGGCCATGTACAAGAAATGATGGAAACATGGTTTTTCTTACATTTTCTTTACCTTAAGAGAATGGAGAAGCTAATGAGCTCTTCAAACTTGATTTTCCCCCATCAATGGAGTTTTCTCATGGCACCAAAATGGAGCTTTGAAAGATTTGAAAAGATAGAAAGATAGGTCTTGACCTAACTAAGACAAATATGCAATTTGTTTTGGATTTGGAGCTTGGAGTTGTATTTGGCAAGTGATTGAAGATGGAGAACCATGGAGGGCAGCACTCTCGGTTTTGGAACAGAGAGAAGAAGAAAACCGTGGGTGAAAGAGAGAAATGGAGGATAGAGGAGAGAAGGTAGCTTATAAGGATATTTTGCTTTAATAAAGCAAATAGTAACTTCTTTACTTATCTCTTCTTTTCTTCCTTATTTGACTACTTATGGTGACTCACCCCCTTAGAAAAACCGGCCCCCTACCTTAAATGAGGCTAGTCATGGTCTTTGTTGACCAACTAATTAGCTTAAGTTGATTAAAACTTAAACTAGTCACTATTTGGCACTATTCACTAATCAGTGCACATATTTCTGAAATTTTTGATTTCCCATTGATTTAGACCTCCTAATGTGATACTAATTAGTACACATGTTGATTAAAGAGTAATGATGGACATTTAGCCACTCAAAACTCAATTCTAAGACAATTTCTCAAAAATGTGCTTTAAGACTTCTTAAAGCACATTTTGTGTTTTAACTTGTTTTCAAGTTTGGTTTTCTTTGCTAATTGATTTAAAATGACCATTAGAATATTACTAAGGTCTTATCATGATATTTGGGTACTCACCCAAGTCTCTCCAAGCTTAGAGCACATTTTGCCCTAATTGCCCTTAAGGCATATCCTTGTGTTTTCCTTGGTTTAAATTATCTACCAATCTTTCTAAGGCATATTTTAGCCTTAACACATCATGATTTGATGTTTACTTAGCATACTTAGGTTTGGGGTATTTCATCACATCTTACCTAAACATCATTTCTTCCTTGTACATCAACATTCTTAAACCTTAAACAAACTTCTCCAAGACTTTAATACATTCTCAAAAACACATATTGAATTCCTAGAACTTCCAAGATAATACTAAATCCTTGTATCACTCTAAATCACCTTAATACATGTTTTCTTCCCAAGTAAAACATTTGTTCACCTTTAACACTTCCTAGTTCACCAAAACTTATTTAAAACACTTAGAACTTCTAACACATTTTCCAAATTTTGCCATAGCTTCTCTCGTATATTCTCACATCCAAACACTTAGGTTTTTACCTTATTCCATTCAAGAACACCTAAAATCCACCAAGAACTTTCTCACACACAAAACTTCACCAAATTTACACAACATCACTATAGTGCATAAACTTAAATTGCTTGGCACTTAGGCCCTTAAATAACATGGCTCTTAGGCCCTTAAATTGCATAAACCTTAAACACTGAATTTCCACATAAATAATGCCTTTGACCTGCAATTACATACAACAATGCTCCTGTTATACCCAAAATTTCAACCCCCCCGGAGTGGTCTCTAAGGCATACGTGTTACAAAGGGCAAAGTGGTCAAAATGCACCAATGCAGGATTTTCCAAGGACATTCTCGGGATTTTCTATTTTTCATATGACTTGTTCATTATCTCCAAACACTTCCAAATATCATGGTCATTATGAAAGGTATTTCATGATTCTCTGATAATATTTATTCTGGAAATTTAGCTTTTAATTCTATTTAAGCTAATTTCTTTAATAATTAACACATGAAATAGCCTCAAAATAGAAATTAAAAGGTTTCCAAAATTAAAATAAAATTGTCACTGGTTACCATGACTACATACAGTCATAAACCTGAAATTATTTTATTGGGAACCTTATCCCAAAATTTAAAAGAGAAATTCAATCATTTTTACAATTTTCTCTCTCCTCTGGAAAATACCGAAATCAAAACAAAATGTCATGAAATTTTAACACAAGATAGAGGATGATTTTTAGAGACTAATTCCGTTGGAATTTCGTTATTTCGACTTTCCAATAATTAGTTATGAATTATGGGAGATTCCATATTGTGAGATTTTTATCTAATTGATTATTTATCAAACTAACCCGATTCCAACTCTCAAAATTCCTAAAATCATTCTTTACCTTCAGTTAAATTTCATAATTTTTATCGGCTTGAAACATATTCTAAAAAATCAGATTCCCTTAGAGCACAAAATCAGTCTTTAGATAAAGATCTTGCTCTATCAATTTGACCATGCTCTTTCTATAAAAGGACCCCCCAAGAACGAACTAGGGCAGAGGAGATCATCCCCAAAGTCAGAGAACTCAGCCGTCAACCCACTTCCACGTTCTTGCAACCCCGAGCCTCGAATCTATACCGAAATCATCCCGAAATCACCAAAAACACATTCCTTCTTCTCCCATTGAGATTCCTAGCACCAAAACACAAAAATACAGAAGCAAACCGTGGCTAACAATACAAGGAAGAAGGAGCCAGAAGCTTGGGTCAAAGTCGAACCGGATTGGCCATCAACGAAGCTCTCGAAGATTCCCGACGTGAAGGAACAATCAAATCCCGAAGTCAAAACAGGTTGGAATTTGACTTCCTTAACCCCTCTGATCAGAATACACTTATGTGTGAAATTTCTAATCGAATTGACTTTTATTGCTTCTGAATTAAGGTTTGTTTGTGTTTCTGTCTAATAACTTGTAACTAAGTTTCGTATTAATTTTGACTTCAAATTGAATTCTTTCAATCACTAACGTCTTGTACATCTTTAGGCTACACGCCCATAAAATTTGAACCAAAAACACCTTCGGGAACAGCCTCAACGTCGCCGTCCGAGGGCGGTCCGCACCCACGGACGTCATGTCGGGGTCCCGGACTCCTGTCCGTAAGCTCGGACGCCCACGGACGCGGCGGGATTTTTAAATTTTAAAATTTAGGTTTTCTAATAATGTCCGGGCCCACGGACAGCCTGTCCGTGGCCCCGGACTTTACAATTTTTTGTTTTCTGTTTAATTCGACTTTTATTTTCACATAGATTAACTAAGGTCCGTGGTTACGGACATTAGGTCCGTGGCTACGGACGGAAACAAAATTTGACCTAATTCTGCCTCCGAAACCCTAGTTTAGGTAATTTCAACTTTCACTTTTATTTTCAGTCAAAAAATGCTAAAAAACAAAAAAAAACAGAAGCTCGCGCACTTAGCTTAAAACGACTCGTAATAAGCGTAATTAAACTAAGTAGAGGAAAAACGACCTCTAAGGGTAATGAAAGTAATTGAACCCTAACCAAGTCGAATATCAAGCCCCCGAACCCGAACTCTCCTTTCCTAATTTGATCTAGGTTAAAATTAGGTGGCGACTCATAATAGGTTCCAGTGAGCTAGCTTAGGTTTTAATAAATTATATGACATAGTTATTAATCTTAGGCTATAAGTGGACCTAAAACCCGATTAGATCCCAATCATATTAATCCACATAGGATAGGGTTTAAAATCGAGGCTCACAGACTGGCGACTCTGCTGGGGACAAATTCTTAATTTAACTTGTTTAATTTTAAGAAAGAGGGCTTAACTCGAAAAATTGTTTATTAATGGCTTTATTACTTTGTTTGTTTACTTTCGTGCGCACTTTAAATTTTTGCACCCTTGCATCATATGAGAGCGAGGGTCCACACAAACCAGTTCCACCCCGGGACCCATCTAGGGTCCCCTGTCAGGGACTCACACCTTTTAGGTGATGTGAATAAGCGGGGGAAAAAAAGGAGGATGTCGTCTAACCACATCCCTTAATACTGGGCCTTAGCCCTAGCGTTTTCCTGGCAGTGTCCTTACCAAGCCCAATGTTTGGTCAGTCAAAGACCCGACCGTAGACGCACACCTTCAGGTGATGTGAAAAGAGTGGGGAAGCCCAAAGAGAATAGCGTGCAAACCCTATTCCTTTGTGGTGACCTGGGCCCATGCCCCAAGCACCTCTCCGGATCGATCCTTACCCGGTTTTGATTTAAACGTCTAGTGAGGACATGTTGAATTTGTGTGGGCCTTGTTTGCTTGTATGATCGGCCCATTACCCAGCTAGAGATTGATAGGAACCTCTCCTACCTCAACTCAGCCCAACCCGAATTGGCAGCTTTATCGTTTACAGCCCAGAGGCCCTGTTTGGTTTGATATGTGTGTCATTTGGGCTTCGGCCCAAAAGTTAGACTTTGGTGATTTCTCTTTCAGCCTAATTTGAATTATCAATTTAGTTCTAGGCCCATGAAAAACAAATCTACCTAAAGCAGTCCATAAGACATGAAAATCAATCAGGCTTTTCCATTTCGGCCCAAGGCCCGTTCTAGTCTAGGTGAACCTTTTGTTCGGGCCCTGGCCCAAAGTCCTAGATCTAGGTGTCATACCTTTTAGGCCCACTCAAAACTATTTGTTTAGGTTTCAACTCATTCAAATTCAAGATAATTTTTCATTCATTGTAGTTTCTGGCCTCAAGGCCCAACAGGAACATCAAACAAATCTTAGACTTCAAAGTCTCTCGGCCCAGTGGCCCATTCATAGTTCATATGGCTTCCTTCAGCCTGTACATATCACCTCCAGATTAAGGGCCTTCAGGCCCACACAGAGTCCAAGAAGAAGACGGTCACGGTCATCTTAACGACATCCTAGCAGTCAAGAGCTCGAGTCTTCAGCATGCCGACATCAGACGGTTCAGCAGAGTTCAAATTCAAGGGAAAGTTTAGGGATCCCATGCATTCTACTGCATAACTTGCTAAAACATTCATCTTTCAAATGCATCGCTCAAAGTTTTCAAAGAATGATCGTTTTCAAACCACCGATAAGAAGCATCGATTTTTCATTTTCTTCCTCATGTTCACAAATGGATGACATTTTCGAGTCTAAAGGGTAACAAAAAAGATTTTATTTCACACAAGTTTCTTTTGAGAAAATGGTTCATGAAATAATTATTTCCCGACAATGGCATGCAAAGACTTGTATTTTGTTTCCGAAATTTTGAAATGCCTTACCAAACCCACAGCTCATCCCAAGACATCCAAATAACCCCCAAAGCGGTTCCAAATCCATATCTTTTAAATTGTTGTCACTAACCCCAAATCGATACTGGGGGCAATCTGAGTTTAGGTTCGTCATCTTTCATCTTTCGTTTAAGCGTGTGAACTAGTCTCTGAGTGAAATTCACGAGAGTGTCTTGAGCGAAAAACATGAGCGAACGAGCGTGTCATTTTACACGACTCCGGTGAGACCACATCCAAAGGTGAGGTAAACGGCAACTCCGACCGAAGGAGATAATTTGTAAATTTACGTTTAGACCTGCGAAAAGTAACAAAGAAAGGATACACAACTATTAGGGATGACGAAGCACCTAGGTACAGCACCACATAGCCAAAAGCTTGTAAACCCTGTCATTAAACCCTAGGCACCCCCGCTGAGCCTTTCATATATCCCTTTTCAATATTATGAACTCCACAAAATAACCCAGCCAATGATGAATGTCCGACCCGGTGACCAAAGGACGCAAGGAGCCGACTCTCAGATAACATTCTCATCAGTCCAAAGAAGCAATGCCGCTATCAGCATGACGAAGCGATCCGCAAATGGTCCCAGAGTGACACAGGATCAAAAGAGCTCACATCAAAACAACTCTCATAATTCAAAACCGGGAAACACAAGAACCCCGAAGGCAAAGTCAATAAAGGATAAAACAAAAAGGCAAACCCGAAGTACCTCGAAGAAATCCAAATAGCGAAAAGAGAAATGGTGTAAAGGACAACTTCAAAAGTCCAAGTCCATAAGCTCGAAAACAACGTCAACATGAAGCAGCCAGACGACTTCAAGACAAGGAAGATGAATCCGAGAGAAGACGCAAGTTGCAGCTTTGGTCACCCATTTAGGCTCCACATACCTCAAATATCCCTCCATGATCCCGTCGTCTTTCATCACACCCTATGGCCACGTTATAAGCTCTGAAGACTTCCGACTTGATAGTTGTGTGTCCAATCACGTGAAAGTAACAGATCAAATGCGTAAATCCTCAAATATCGAATTCAATGGTCTAGGGTTATGACCATGAGCGAGAAATGAGTGCAAACACCAACCACGTTGAGTGTTGGATAGGAAGCACCAACAAAGCATAAGCCTCGACCCTGTGAGGATGAGACCTGTTCGCACGTTTAATCAAAGAAAATACTGGGGGCAATTGATCGGAACGATCAATTGCCATGAACTCTAGCTCAGATTGTCCTAAGGAAAAATACTGGGGGCAATTGTTGGTTCCAACAATTGCCATGACAACATCAATTGAAACCTAAAGCTTGAGCACCACCATCCCACCACAGGCATAAGCCCTTACCCACATCAAACACCACAGGCCCACATAAGCCCTTACCTTCACTTCATACACCACCACAGGCCCACATAAGCCCTTACCTCCTCACCTCCACTACACAGGCCCACATAGCCCTACCTACACATCAAACACCACAGGCTCACATAAGCCCTTACCTTCACATCATACACCATACCCCACCGGCGGCATGTTCATCTCGTAGGGGATAAATTAAAGTCCCAAGTCTATAGTTAGGAGATGATAATTTCACTTTCCTTTTCACTAAACAGAATTTTCTTCAAAACACTACACGTTTGGCACCTCTTTCAACGATTTCTTGTCTTGAACAACTTTCCTTTAAACACTTCGGTTTCATAAACCTCATCATGGCCACATTTGGCACACTCTTGCAATGTCTTGCTTTGGAAAATTTTTGATCCTTAACATTGCCATGTTGGCACATTTTCCAACGATTTCTTGTTTTGTACAAGTTTCCTACATACACTTTGATTGTATTTTGACATGCACATCATCATAGCCACGTTTGGCACTTTCATAATCAACTTCATCATGATCATTTGCATAAAGTTTACCTTGCATCCGTCTGCACGAAATTCCTCATCATAGCCTAGAGATACAGATTCTCACCCCGAAGATATAGATTCTTCAGAGATACAGATTTCACCCGAAGATATAGATTCTTCAGAGATACAGATTCTGCCCCGGAGATACAGATTCTTCAGAGATACAGATTCTCACCCCGAAGATACAGATTCTTCAGAGATACAGATTCTCGTCCCGAAGATACAGATTCTTCAGAGATACAGATTCTCACCACGAAGATACAGATTCTTCAGAGATACAGATTCTCACCACGAAGATACAGATTCTTCAGAGATACAGATTCTCGCCCCGGAGATACAGATTCTTCAGAGATACAGATTCTCACCCCGGAGATACAGATTCTTCATAGATACAGATTCTCACCCCGAAGATACAGATTCTTCAGAGATACAGATTCTCGCCCCGGAGATACAGATTCTTCAGAGATACAGATTCTCACCCCGGAGATACAGATTCTTCAGAGATACAGATTCTCACCCCGAAGATACAGATTCTTCAGAGATACAGATTCTCGCCCCGAAGATACAGATTCTTCAGAGATACAGATTCTCACCACGAAGATACAGATTCTTTAGAGATACAGATTCTCATCCATAGATATAGACTCTTCAGAGATACAGATTCTCACCCGTAGATTCAGATACAGATTCTCACCACAAAGATGCAGATTCTTTACAGATACAAATTCTCACCTGAGTAGAGAAGAACTCACCCTCAAGCTTGTCATAAGTCTTACCCACTTCCTTAGCACCTGCCACGTTTGGCACTCTCAGTCCTAACTTTTACACACACTTCGGAATAGGTTCCGGTCCCTAGATGCACCTAGGTCTATACAAGTCATCACATTAAGCACATTTCACTCATTATAGGTAGTCAGCGCCTTAGAATAGTTTGACATTACTTCATCTTATATGTAGTCAACGCCTTAGAATCGCTTGACATCATCTCATTCTCACTCATAGGTAGTCGGCGCCTTAGAATAGCTCGATGCAATCTGCATATAGGGCCTTTTAAGATCCAAAATTTTGGGGTATCACTCAGGCATCAACTAGTCTTTTCATCTTCATTACAAAGCCTAGTTGACGGGGGCAATCTGTTATACCCAAAATTTCAACCCCCCCGGAGTGGTCTCTAAGGCATACGGTTACAAAGGGCAAAGTGGTCAAAATGCACCAATGCAGGATTTTCCAAGGACATTCTCGAGATTTTCTATTTTCATATGACTTGTTCATTATCTCCAAACACTTCCAAATATCATGGTCATTATGAAAGGTATTTCATGATTCTCTGATAATATTTATTCTGGAAATTTAGCTTTTAATTCATATTATAAGCTAATTTCTTTAATAATTAACACATGAAATAGCCTCAAAATAGAAATTAAAAGGTTTCCAAAAAAAATAAAATTGTCACATGGTTACCATGACTACATACAGTCATAAACCTGAAATTATTTTATTGGGAACCTTATCCCAAAATTTAAAAGAGAAATTCAATCATTTTTACAATTTTCTCTCTCCTCTGGAAAATACCGAAATCAAAACAAAATGTCATGAAATTTTAACACAAGATAGAGGATGATTTTTAGAGACTAATTCCGTTGGTTTCGTTCGATTTCGACTTTCCAATAATTAGTTATGAATTATGGGAGATTCCATATGTGAGATTTTTATCTAATTGATTATTTATCAAACTAACGATTCCAACTCTCAAAATTCCTAAAAAGCATTCTTTACCTTCAGTTAAATTTCATAATTTTTATCGGCTTGAAACATATTCTAAAAATCAGATTCCCTTAGAGCACAAAATCAGTCTTTTAGATAAAGATCTTGCTCTATCAATTTGACCATGCTCTTTCTATAAAAGGACCCCCCAAGAACGAAACTAGGGCAGAGGAGATCATCCCCAAAGTCAGAGAACTCAGCGTCAACCCACTTCCAACGTTCTTGCAACCCCGAGCCTCGAATCTATACCGAAATCATCCCGAAATCACCAAAAAACACATTCCTTCTTCTCCCATTGAGATTCCTAGCACCAAACACAAAAATACAGAAGCAAACCGTGGCTAACAATAAAGGAAGAAGGAGCCAGAAGCTTGGGTCAAAGTCGAACCGGATTGGCCATCAACGAAGCTCTCGAAGATTCCCGATGTGAAGGAACAATCAAATCCCGAAGTCAAAACAGGTTGGAATTTGACTTCCTTAACCCCTCTGATCAGAATACACTTATGTGTGAAATTTCTAATCGAATTGACTTTTTATGCTTCTGAATTAAGGTTTGTTTGTGTTTCTGTCTAATACTTGTTAACTAAGTTTCGTATTAATTTTGACTTCAAATGAATTCTTTCAATCACTAACGTCTTGTACATCTTTTAGGCTACACGCCCAAAAATTTGAACCAAAAACACCTTCGGGAACAGCCTCAACGTCGCCGTCCGAGGGCGGTCGCACCCACGGACGTCATGTCCGGGGTCCCGGACTCCCTGTCCGTAAGCTCGGAGCCCACGGACGGCGGCGGGATTTTTAAATTTTAAAAATTTAGGTTTTCTAATAATGTCCGGGCCCACGGACAGCCTGTCCGTGGCCCGGACTTTACAATTTGTTTGTTTTCTGTTTAATTCGACTTTATTTTCACATAGATTAACTAGGGTCCGTGGTTACGGACATTAGGTCCTGGCTACGGACGGAAACAAAATTTGACCTAATTCTGCCTCTGAAACCCTAGTTTAGGTAATTTCAACTTTCACTTTATTTTCAGTCAAAAAATGCTAAAAAACAAAAAAAACAGAAGCTCGCGCACTTAGCTTAAACGACTCGTAATAAGCCGTAATTAAACTAAGTAGAGGAAAAACGACCTCTAAGGGTAATGAAAGTAATTGAACCCTAACCAAGTCGAATATCAAGCCCCCGAACCCGAACTCTCCTTTCCTAATTTGATCTAGGTTAAAATTAGGTGGCGACTCATAATAGGTTCCAGTGAGCTAGCTTAGGTTTTAATAATTATTGTTATATGACATAGTTATTAATCTTAGGCTATAAGGACCTAAAATCCGATTAGATCCCAATCATATTAATCCACATAGGATAGGGTTTAAAATCGAGGCTCACAGCTCCCATGTCCTTTTAGTCCACCTTGTGGATAGTTTTCTATCTCATTTCCCATTGGCTCTTTAGGTTAATTATTAAGCAAATATAGCTCAATTTCCTAGTACATAAAACTACATTAAGAGAGGTCATTTACCTCTTTGTTTTCCAAGCTTTCCCACATGTTTCTCTTGTTCTTTCTTGGTTGAAAATCGGCAAGGAGCTTTTATCACTTGTCAATCTTCTAACCAATACACATATAAGGTAATGAGCATTAAGTTTAATACTTAAACTCATAATTAAACCCTAGGTTACATAAGTGTCCTTAAAACACTAAAATTGATGTTTACCTTTGGAATTTGAAAGGGAACTTGAATAAGTAGCAAGATAGGACTCCTCCAAGTCCTTTGAAGATGAATTAAGATAAGAATAGAGCAAGACAAGGCACCATTAAGGGGTGAATTTTCGGCCATGAATAAAAATGAGAGGAAATGCTAGTTTCTTAGACTTTTATTACCTTAGAACCAAGAAGAACAACAAGGTGAAGAAATGGAGTTTTCCTCAATCAATGGAGATTCCATGGAATCAAACTTGATCTCTTGAAGTTTTGAAAAGAGGGAAATGAAGGCTTGGTCTAACTAGCACAAATATGCTCTTAGAATTTGATTTGGAGCATGGAGTTGGATTTGGCAAGGAATGAAGTTGAAGAAGAGTGGTTGCTGTAGCATGAACGGTTTGGAGTTGGGAGAACCATGAGGAAGACGGTGGGAAAGAAAGGAAATGAAGAAAAGTGAGGTGAGAGTAAAGTGTGAGATATTTATGTTTATAAAGTAAATAGTCTTTTTACTTTATCCTTTCTTCTTTAATTGACTTTGCTGGCCAAGTGTGATGAATCACACTTCAAAAACCGTCCCCCCTTCTATATTAAAGATATACATGGCCTTGTTTGACCATTTAACATCTTATGTTAACTTATGACTTAAACTAGCACTATTTGAGCACTATTCACAAACTAAGGCACATAATTATGAAATTTTTGATTTCCCATTGATTTAGACTTCCTAATGTGATACTAAGTAGTACACATGTTGATTAAAAAGTAATGATGGACATCTAGCCATTCAAAACTCATTTACAAGACAATTTTTCAAAAACGTGCTTTAAGACTCCTTAAAGCACTTTTTGTGTCTTAACTTGTTTTCAAGCTTGGTTTTCTTTGGTAATTGATTTAATATGTTCATCAACATATTTATAAGGTATAGGTATGACCATTAGGTCTTATACAAATTTATCCCAAGCTTAGAGCACATTTTTGCTCTTATTGACTTTAAGGTACTTTCTTGTGTTTTATTTGGTTTAACTGTCTACCAAAGTTTCCTAAGGACTTAATTTGCCTTATTAAATCATAATTGAATATTATTAAGTCTTGGTAGGCTCTTTGGGTCCTAACCAAGTTCACTCCTAGCTTAGAGCATGTTTTTGCTCAAACTGTATCTTAGTGCTTTATTGCATTTTACTATGGCTTAAATTGTTCACTGATGTTTCTAAGGCACTTTTTAGCCTTTAAATACCATAGTTTAATATTTAAACCACATATCAAGGTTTGGGGTATTTCAATCTACCCCCCTTAAATGAACTTCGTCCTCGAAGTTCACACTTCCCACACATCATTAGATTAGAACACAGGAATCACTTGGAAATAAACTTCCATAATCCAAACATATTTTACAACACAACCTCGGACTTGATGGTCCGGGTAACACATTCACATCCATACATAACATAACATATTCACTTGATAACCTCGGACTCAATGGTCCGGGTATCTTAACAACATTTTCACACATATAACAACCCTTAGACTCTCTGGTCTTGGGTAACATAACAACATTTAGACACATAGGTCTTGATAACATAACATCCTTTAGACACATAGGTCTATGTAACACAACACATTTAGACTCATTGGTCTTAATAGCATACACTTTAGGAACTCAAGGTCAAAATAATATTTATTACACATACCACACAACATGTCATAGCATGTATAGCAATCAAAAATATCTTTGATATACACTGTGATCCCGCAGAACCCGGTCGCGATGGACACCTTCCGTCCCCTTGCCTTTGGGAGATCAAAACAATCTCTTAAATTTGAAAAAAAAATTTGTGAGGTTAAGTAAGAAAACTTTAATTATGTAGAGTATTTATCGACGCTTTATAAATACCAATCCAAAATCCTTTTTGAAAACACACACAACTCCAAGTCCAACTTATGCTCTTTGCTTCTTTTCTTAGCGTGGTTATTTGTGACCACTTAAGGGGAGCTTCAAGAATCATTCAACCCTAATGTGATCAGCATCAGTGTCGAACTATCCTTCCACTCCAATTTGTGTTCGGCCTCCCTTGATCGCATGCAAATCAAGTTCCACCTCCCACTTCATTTTCAAGCATCAAATAAAAAACTCATTTCCAATTTTCTATCTTTTAAATCATTCTAGTCATGATCATAACATCTCCAAGGGATAGAACTTCGTCTATCAGTTATTTCCATTCACTTTAATGTTGTTACCTAGGGAATCTTATTCTCACTAGGTTCTATGTCGGTTTCATACCCTTTCATGAATCACTATATAGTATATATACACATATATTTTATCAAAATACAACACACAGTTTCACATTTATACACTGTCGGGGTTTTGTTCCCCGGGAGTTTCTCTACTCCCCACACTTGTACTATCACACACAACTGTTAATAAATCAACACACTTATCACAATGGTATTTGCATCTTCTGTGCGCAATTACCACAATTAAATGATGAATGAATGCGTATGTTTACATAACACACACACCAATCATCAAAACAAATTATTTTGTGCTATGCACAACATAAATCACGTACACTTGTACGGTAATACACACTAAGTGGTTTTGCGCTCTACCCCCCTTAAAAGGGATTACGCCCACGTAATCAATCCCTAAACATTGGCTTAAAATGTTCTGCCGTCGTGAAGTGTTTTAACTTCCACGCGGTCTATTACACAATGGATTCTGATTAGAGGATCTTAACCATATTGGCGGTTTAGTTCCTAAACCAAGAATTCTCATTGGAGTTTGTTTAAACTCTTAGTTGGTTTTGATTCTGGCCTGTTAGGCTTCTAGGCGTTAATAATTAGCCATTCACTTGTGTTCACCATGTACATTCAACACTTGAATCACTGGCTCATTAGTTTCTGCTGCGAAACTCTAATAAGTGTAGAGCTTAATTGCCCCATTTGTTATTCTTACTGTATTGTACATCCCCAATTGTCACCTTCATCTTGGTAACAATGGTTTCTCAACCGACGCGTGGTATCTCTTACCGTTAGTGAATTCGGTGAGTTATAAACTTTCTATCCACTTCCATAACAATTTATTGTGTATACAGTTATGTACAATGATTGACTTGTTCCCTTATGACTTACTGTCGGTTGAGATTGAGCTACTACCTAGTGTGTAGTGCTCTCTCAGCTATTTACAACATTTGGGGTATATTCCATACCGATATTTGGCAGTTAGTGCTACTGTAGTCACCTACTGTTAATGATGTCTCCACATTTGGTTTTGTACAAGTACTCTTTTATTGGTGCGGCCTTGCATTTCCTATGCATCGGCCATTATAACATTATTCCTCCACAATTAACATGTTTCCAATTCCTAGCTATGCCACTCGATCATTACTGCGCAAGTGCAATACCAAAACACTCAGTCATACAGAGTGCAGAGGCGTAAACTCTTGACAGTAAATCTCTCATGTGATTCGCACGGAATTCACACTGTGTTTCACTGAGATTCTGATCTCGTAATACTGGCTACTGGCTTACTGCCTAGTTTGTTTGGTATCACTTATCGGTTAACAATACTTATACAACGGTCGCTTGCTGCGCACCGTGCCCCTACTCATTGCATAACACTAACTTGCATGTCTATTTACTGTCACATTAACTTCCACACATATATTTACATCCTTTGTATTATGGTTCGTCATTCATTTGGATGACTACCGAATGCTCCTTGAGCGTTGCTCACTCGAGTCTCAAGCCGGCGTTATTTAGCTCGGTGCTTCACTTTATACACACATACTACTAAACTAACTGCTCTCAAATGATAATAATATTGTCCATCCTTAACATATTTCTTGAGCTTGGTTCACATAACTACCGCTCCAGCGGTTTCACAGCATCGAGCGGTATCCCCACTCTTAGTGCAGTGGTTCGTTCTTCACTCTATTCACTTATATAACATAAACTTCTACAATCAATCTAATTTACATAACACATTTTATTTGTGGCTTATAAGCCTTACTGCCTTGAGCTGCGCTCATTGTAGGCTGTCCACACACATGTACTTCTCGGTACAACATTACATGGTTTGGATATTATATTAAGCTCCATGACAAGGTCGTTGCATTCCGTTTCCTTTCATGGGATGCCCCTTAGGCTTGTCAGTTCGTCTCCTGACAACTTATGTCTAAACTGGGTGTTAGTTTCAACCCTTGTGCTTCTGTCATGCCATTTCGTGCAACAATTATTGATGCGAACACCCTTTAAGGATTGCTCCTGGGTGTTACTAAGTTATGCCTTTACATCTGGTTCACACTTATTGGTATATTCCATTAGCCACGCCGTTTTGCGTTCTTACTGGCTTATTATCTCCTTCGATGAAGATCAACCTTTCCTGGTAGTGTAGGTACTCATTCCGGAAGTTTCATCCCGTTTGTTGTACACTGATGTGTCCATATTAGGCATTTGCCTCGTCATGTACAGGCTGGGTCTCCATTCCAGCTAACATGTTTATCCCTGAGGATCCTTAAGACGTATACGATGTCTTTACATTACAGTTAGTGCACTTCGCACCTCCTGACTCTTAAGCATTTCGTTGAAAGGAATTCACTAATTCCTTTAGTCTCGTTAACTTAACTGAGTTCCTTAACTTCAACCATTCATGGTAATCCTTAGTTCTTGTTTGACTTATACTCCTGACCGTAGTACGGAGTCGACTACTTCCCGTGTTTCGGACTCTACTCGTATACATATGTGGGGTACCCTACTGATACATTACTACTTACCCAACTAACCCATAAGTAGGTCTGTCAGGCCCACAAGCTCCTATCGGAGTGCGGTCGTCCCACATTACAGTTGGTACACTTGTAGTGTCCGTCACACGCCTAGGTGAAGTATTCTGTTGTCAACTCCCTTATATTGTCCCGTGACAATATTCATTCCATGCTTCCCGAACTTAATCGAGGGAAAGTTTATCCATTGTTTAATTCTTATCAACTGCCCTTGGTTTTACTGGTTTGGTTTAGAAGAAGGTTAGAAATAAATATTGGTTTGAAAGAAAATCTGGTTTTGAAAGGAAAGAGTTTGAATAAATCTGGGTTTGAAAGAAAAATTCTCGTGGTTCACAACGTCTTCTTGCCTTAACCAAATCTAGCTTCTTGCTGACCGGTGTACTTTTAATTACAAAGGTTAGGCTGTTAAGCCCTTCCATGGTCATAATGATGATCTCACCTAACTTCATGGTACTTTGCCAAGTACTTCGTATTTGTTAAACTTCCTGAACAGTCCTGTTATAGCAGCACTTGCTATGGCAAGTGCGCCATGCTAACTGGCTATCGGTTCAACACTTACCGGTTGTGGTATTGTTTTTACCCGCACTGTCATCAGTAGCCTTGTTGGCCCTCACTGATCTTACTGTCTTGACAATAACTCCTCTAGGTAACTTCTCACTGTATTCATATGATAATTATCAACTGGGGTGTCTCCCATTCTTGGAGTCCCCTTTCTTCTTGTATTGTTTCCTCTACGTAGCCCGTTCCACGTATTTGTCGCGGTTACTGAGACTTGTCTCTTGTTTGGGCACTACGTTGTAGTTCCTTTGTCGGTTGGTATACCGTTGGTGTATTATTTATCAACTGTGGTCCCGTAGACACTCGTCTCGGGTTTTATTAATCCATTTCTTGCCCGTTGCACTGCTGGTTGTTCTCGACTGCTCGGCATGTCAACCCAGGTTGCCGGAAATTCTATTCTTCTATACACTGATTCTTCACTCTTTGCTATGAAATGCGGTTAACATTGTTTAGATGGGAACCGTCTCCGGGGTTCCCAGTTTTCGGGATCTTCCGTATGACAGGTTCTCCCGTACTTTAATGATATTTAATAACAGCCAGATCAGGTATTCCCGAGTAAGAGTGGACTTCCATCTCTCTGGCGTTGTTTCCCAAGTTATATAACAGGGATTGTGGAGGGCGGGAAGGATATAGTAGGTTTCCAGTACACGCTGGTAATTCTTAACTAGCGTATCTCTCACGCTATCACTCAACCCTTAACCCAAAGTACTAAAATCCTAACTCGGTACTTCCTAAGCTCGGTAATTCAGTCATCAGAGCGAAGTATCGCTCTGATACCACTTTTTGTAACACCCCATCCAACAACAAACACATAACAACATTCTGCAGCGGAAATATACTACTTCACATTACTTAACTCGTTGGTGTTACATGCCGTTAACCACCCACGTGGCTAACAAGGCTATTACATAAACATCGTACCGGTCTGATGGACTAGATTCCCGAGCGACTACACATTATTATCCCTTTCCATTAACAACAAAACATACACATATCTTCCAACTGTACCGAGTATTTACAAACTGATGCCGATAACAACTTCGGTCTTACTACACCTACTGTATATATACAACTTACATGATTACCCATGTACAACGACTACCCCGTCCTACTCTCGAACGGCTTCCAGCTCCTTGAACCTGAAATAGGAAAAGAAGAGAAAGGGTGGCCCCCAAGGGGCTCAGCACCTTTGCTGGTATGGTAATCCCGCAGCCCGCATGCTACCGGGCCACGCACAACTAATTGTCGTCTTAACATGCGGTTGATTATATTTAAATCATGCATGTAACTATAAACACACAACACATAACATTTCACCTCGAGGGGCTCAACAAACAGATAACACATCCTCATTGATAAGTCACTCATGGTATTCATTACCCCTAGAGTGTTTCTCCTCTAATGGAGCTACTTCCTTAATAGACGGCAACTACCCATTAATCAGGTTATCCTTAAACGCCTCTTATCACAAACTGGGATTCATATCCATGATCCACATACTCCACAATTTACAACGTATAACATACATCACCTAACAACACATAACAACACTTTTCACGTTTCAACGTGCACATAACAATATCGCAATAGAAATTGCATTACATCAACAACACATAACATAACGGGTGCGGTTCTCTTAGGAACCGACCCAAACATAGTTAATTCACTGGTGAGCCTAGAGAATGATGTCACCCCCATGGTAAGCTCGTTATACAACACTCATTACCGTCCTAATAGTCGAACGAGTAACTTAAGTTAAGATGGTTCGGGTTTTGTGGCCCGAACACACCACACAAACACAAGTTCCCCCTAAACCGATCATAAGTCAGAATAGCTAAGCTTTGGAATAAGCTAATGGGAGATCATAACCCGTGAGGGAAACAACCATAACAGAGAGAAGGGTAAGGCTAAGAAGGATACCCACTCCCAAACAACGCGCGACCGGCCTAACCGGATTCCTCTCCACTGTTAGTACATACTTACTTTTAGATATTAGTTAGAACCCCACTATGGAGTCTATCACATCTACACACCATACAGTATTACAACTGGGTTAAACACACAAGGGAGATCCCTACATTCACATACACATATCACACAATTAACACACGCATAGCCGTGGTTAGAACGTCCCATGGTTCGGGTCGTTTACTCCGAATACCGAACTCTCATGTGATCCTAGACTCAGTTAACTAAGGTTAACACTTCCGAGGTTAAATGGTATCGGAGTTGAACACGCCACATAAATGAATTACTGTAAACTCATTACATGTTTTATCTTACAACGCGGCAAACATACAGAAAAACACATTGACATACAAGCCGGTGTAATCTGGTAGGACACAGGTTGCAAGAAAACCATACCTGTCACCGGAGTCCACTTATGTTCCTCGAGCAATTCTCGAACAACTGGTAATATTACAATTACTTTCATTTACATCGGGGTAACATGATTGTTTAAAGTCTAAAGCTCATAGTTAACCCTGTTAACTAGTTAAATAACTTCACATTTTTAACTTGTTTTACTTTCACATTTTTCTCCAACTTTCCACCTACTTAATTGTCCTTATAACTCACCTAACATGTCTTAAACAACCTTATAACATCATTACTAATCAATCCCCATCATTACATATCATTTTATAACCTTAACATTTAAATCATCTTACTTAACTTATTCTCTCAAGTCCATATATATTTATCTTTCTAACCATCAATACTCTCTTAATGGCATACCACTAATACCACTTAACATTCTTAAAATTAATTTTTTTTTAAGGTCCGACCGACCCACCGACCGACCCACCCCCTGGGTAGGTCGGCTGCAGAGAACATCCAACTTCACAGTTTCAGCCCGACCGACCCACACTGGGGTCAGTCCCCTGGGTAGGTCGGCTGCAGAAACTTCCCATACATTGTCAAACTTTCTCCAAATTTTTCCTCAAGCCTCCAAATGTGTTCTAACATCATTTGGCACATCAAACACACCTTTAGCCATGTACTAAACTCTTTAAATCACACACCAAAACCATCTTATCATTCACAAATTCCTTACAAAATTCCTAGCACTTGGAATGTTTTCTCCTTAAGATTTCTAGGTGGTATTTCACCTATAATGACCACTATACCAAGGTGTTTCCTCTACACCTTAACATCATCTCTCAAACTTCTTTTCTTACTAACTAAATCTCCTTTTTCACATCTTACCTAAACATCATTCTTCCTTGTACATCAACATTCTTAAACCTTAAACAAACTTCTCCAAGACTTTAATACATTCTCAAAAACACATATTGAATTCCTAGAACTTCCAAGATAATACCTAAATCCTTGTATCACTCTAAATCACCTTAATACATGTTTTCTTCCCTAGTAAAACATTTGTTCACCTTTAACACTTCCTAGTTCACCAAAACTTATTTAAAACACTTAGAACTTCTTACACATTTTCCAAATTTTGCCATAGCTTCTCTCGTATATTCTCACATCCAAACACTTAGGTTTTTACCTTATTCCATTCAAGAACACCTAAAATCCACCAAGAACTTTCTCACACACAAAATCACCAAATTTACACTACATCACTATATAGTGCATAAACTTAAATTGCTTGGCACTTAGGCCCTTAAATAACATGGCTCTTAGGCCCTTAAATTGCATAAACCTTAAACACTGAATTTCCACATAAATAATGCCTTTGACCTGCAATTACATACAACAATGCTCCCATGTCCTTTTAGTCCACCTTGTGGATAGTTTTCTATCTCATTTCCCATTGGCTCTTTAGGTTAATTATTAAGCAAATATAGCTCAATTTCCTAGTACATAAAACTACATTAAGAGAGGTCATTTACCTCTTTGTTTTCCAAGCTTTCCCACATGTTTTCTCTTGTTCTTTCTTGGTTGAAAATCGGCAAGGAGCTTTTATCACTTGTCAATCTTCTAACCAATACACATATAAGGGTAATGAGCATTAAGTTTAATACTTAAACTCATAATTAAACCCTAGGTTACATAAGTGTCCTTAAAACACTAAAATTGATGTTTACCTTTGGAATTTGAAAGGGAACTTGAATAAGTAGCAAGATAGGACTCCTCCTAGTCCTTTGAAGATTGAATTAAGATAAGAATAGAGCAAGACAAGGCACCATTAAGGGGTGAATTTTCGGCCATGAATAAAAATGAGAGGAAATGCTAGTTTTCTTAGACTTTTATTACCTTAGAACCAAGAAGAACAACAAGGTGCAAGAAATGGAGCTTTTCCTCACTCAATGGAGATTCTCCATGGAATCAAACTTGAGCTCTTGAAGTTTTGAAAAGAGGGAAATGAAGGGCTTGGTCTAACTAGCACAAATATGCTCTTAGAATTTGATTTGGAGCATGGAGTTGGATTTGGCAAGGAAATGAAGTTGAAAAAGAGTGGTTGCTGTAGCATGAACGGTTTGGAGTTGGGAGAACCATGAGGAAGACGGTGGGAAAGAAAGGAAATGAAGAAAAGTGAGGTGAGAGGTAAAAGTGTGAGATATTTATGTTTATAAAGTAAATAGTCTTTTTACTTTATCCTTTTCTTCTTTAATTGACTTTGCTGGCCAAGTGTGATGACTCACACTTCAAAAACCGTCCCCCCTTCTATATTAAAGATATATGGCCTTGTTTGACCATTTAACATTATGTTGACTTATGACTTAAACTAGCACTATTTGAGCACTATTCACAAACTAAGGCACATAATTGTGAAATTTTTGTTCCCATTGATTTAGACTTCCTAATGTGATACTAAGTAGTACACATGTTGATTAAAGAGTAATGATGGACATCTAGCCATTCAAAACTCATTTACAAGACAATTTTTCAAAAACGTGCTTTAAGACTCCTTAAAGCACTTTTTGTGTCTTAACTTGTTTTCAAGCTTGGTTTTCTTTGGTAATTGATTTAATATGTTCATCAACATATTTATAAGGTATAGGTATGACCATTAGGTCTTATACAAATTTATCCCAAGCTTAGAGCACATTTTTGCTCTTATTGACTTTAAGGTACTTCTTGTGTTTATTTGGTTTAACTGTCTACCAAAGTTTCCTAAGGACTTAATTAGCCTTATTAAATCATAATTGAATATTATTAAGTCTTGGTAGGCTCTTGGGTCCTAACCAAGTTCACTCCTAGCTTAGACAGTTTTTGCTCAAACTGTATCTTAGTGCTTTTTGCATTTTACTATGGTTTAAATTGTTCACTGATGTTTCTAAGGCACTTTTTAGCCTTTAAATACCATAGTTTAATATTTAAACCACATATCAAGGTTTGGGGTATTTCAATCTACCCCCCTTAAAAGAACTTCGTCCTCGAAGTTCACACTTCCCACACATCATTAGATTAGAACACAGGAATCACTTGGAAATAAACTTCCATAACCCAAACATATTTTACAACACACCCTCGGACTTGATGGTCCGGGTAACACATTCACATCCATAACATAACATATTCACTTGATAACCTCGGACTCAATGGTCCGGGTATCTTAACACACATTTTCACACATAACAACCCTTAGACTCTCTGGTCTTGGGTAACATAACAACATTTAGACACATAGGTCTTGATAACATAACAGCCTTTAGACACATAGGTCTATGTAACACAACACATTTAGACTCATTGGTCTTAATAGCATACACTTTAGGAACTCAAGGTCAAAATAATATTTATTACACATACCACACAACATGTCATAGCATGTATAGCAATCAAAAATATCTTTGATATACACTGTGATCCCGCAGAACCGGTCGCGATGGACACCTTCCGTCCCCTTGCCTTTGGGAGATCAAAACAATCTCTTAAATTTGAAAAAAAAAAATTTGTGAGGTTAAGTAAGAAAACTTTAATTATGTAGAGTATTTATCGACGCTTTATAAATACCAATCCAAAATCCTTTTTGAAAACACACACAACTCCAAGTCCAACTTATGCTCTTTGCTTCTTTCTTAGCGTGGTTATTTGTGACCACTTAAGGGGAGCTTCAAGAATCATTCAACCCTAATGTGATCAGCATCAGTGTCGAACTATCCTTCCACTCCAATTTGTGTTCGGCTCCCTTGATCGCATGCAAATCAAGTTCCACCTCCCACTTCATTTTCAAGCAAATAAATCACTCATTTCCAATTTTCTATCTTTTAAATCATTCTAGTCATGATCATAACATCTCCAAGGGATAGAACTTCGTCTATCAGTTATTTCCATTCACTTTAATGTTGTTACCTAGGGAATCTTATTCTCACTAGGTTCTATGTCGGTTTCATACCCTTTCATGAATCACTATAGTATATATAACACATATATTTTATCAAAATACAACACATAGTTTCACATTTATACACTGTGGGTTTTGTTCCCCGGGAGTTTCTCTACTCCCCACACTTGTACTATCACACACAACTGTTAATAAATCAACACACTTATCACAATCGTATTTGCATCTTCTGTGCGCAATTACCATAATTAAACGATGAATGAATGCGTATGTTTACATAACACACACACCAATCATCAAAACAAATTATTTTGTGCTATGCACAACATAAATCACGTACACTTGTACGGTAATACACACTAAGTGGTTTTGCGCTCTACCCCCCTTAAAAGGGATTACGCCCACGTAATCAATCACTAAACATTGGCTTAAAATGTTCTGCCGTCGTGAAGTGTTTTAACTTCCATGCGGTCTATTACACAATGGATTCTGATTAGAGGATCTTAACCATATTGGCGGTTTAGTTCCTAAACCAAGAATTCTCATTGGTGTTTGTTTAAACTCTTAGTTGGTTTCGATTCTGGCCTGTTAGGCTTCTAGGCGTTAATAATTAGCCATTCACTTGTGTTCACCATGTACATTCAACATATGAATCACTGGCTCACTAGTTTCTGCTGCGAAACTCTAATAACTGTAGAGCTTAATTGCCCCATTTGTTATTCTTACTGTATTGTACATCCCCAATTGTCACCTTCATCTTGGAAACAATGGTTTCTCAACCGATGCGTGGTATCTCTTACCGTTAGTGAATTCGGTGAGTTATAAACTTTATATCCACTTCCATAACAATTTACTGTGTATACAGTTATGTATTTCACAATGATTGACTTGTTCCTTTCCGACTTACTGTCGGTTGAGATTGAGCTACTACCTAGTGTGTAGTGCTCTCTCAGCTATTTACAACATTTGGGGTATATTCCATACCGATATTTGGCAGTTAGTGCTACTGTAGTCACCTACTGTTAATGATGTCTCCACATTTGGTTTTGTACAAGTACTCTTTTATTGGTGCGGCCTTGCATTTCCTATGCATCGGCCATTATAACATTATTCCTCCACAATTAACATGTTTCCAATTCCTAGCTATGCCACTCGATCATTACTGCGCAAGTGCAATACCAAAACACTCAGTCATACAGAGTGCAGAGGCGTAAACTCTTAACAGTAAATCTCTCATGTGATTCGCATGGAATTCACACTGTGTTTCACTGAGATTCTGATCTCGTAATACTGGCTACTGGCTTACTGCCTAGTTTGGTTGGTATCACTTATCGGTTAACAATACTTATACAACGGTCGCTTGCTGCGCACCGTGCCCCTACTCATTGCATAACACTAACTTGCATGTCTATTTACTGTCACATTAACTTCCACACATGTATTTACATCCTTTGTATTATGGTTCGTCATTCATTTGGATGACTACCGAATGCTCCTTGAGCGTTGCTCACTCGAGTCTCAAGCCGGCGTTATTTAGCTCGGTGCTTCACTTTATACACACATACTACTAAACTAACTGCTCTCAAATAATAATAATATTGTCCATCCTTAACATATTTCTTGAGCTTGGTTCACATAACTACCGCTGTAACACCCCTCTCCATAATCACGATATAATCTCTCACGTAGCAATAATTAAAACGTCTCGCAACGGAAGAATAAACAACAATTACAAAACTCACTCGGGTGTCACCGGCCATTACTCGCCCATGCGAGCAACGTAGCCAAACAACATCCAACTTCCAAAATAAACAAACTGCTAACTGCAGTGATAACGAGAAACTCCTATACATCATACTAAATCTATAAATCATAAACATCGACAAGTGAGCATCTACCCGATCTTAAAATACACAACCTTACCATAAGACCATACACCATCTTCATTACTATACCACATCTCCAGTTACCCTGTTCCTGCTATTCGGCTCCGACAATGATCAACAACCTGAAATGGTGTAGTATCAGCGATAGACGCTGAGTATGCCGGGCCTGGACCCTAATGGTCACTTGTCATTTGAACCATCTTGTTATTAGATTGGTTCATGCTTTACCATTTACTGTTAATCAGAACTGAAGCATAATGTATAATATACATAGTCAATCATCCAAATATCCATAAACTTTAATCATCCATCCAATCCAACCAGTCATAGAATATCTCAAACAACATTTGTATATCGAACGTATCGAGTATCAACAATATATTGTACAATGTACAACCGCCGTAGCGTACAGTTTCCATATTCGATTTACCTTAGCCTTGTAGGCTCCATCCAACCATCAACACAATAAAATAACCACAAGTATAACCAATGAACACAAAGCGAAACACGAGAATAATAAACAAGTATTAAGTCTCGTCATGGTATTGTTCGCCACTGTATAAGTCTCAATGTTTTAGTTGTTCAGTTATACCTAGTGACAATGTCTCGTTAAAACGACACGTCTCTAGTTACCCATATATTATGGCGGGTCACCCACGGCAGTAGCCACTCCAACGGTAGAGTCTCCGACCAACGAGCCATTCTAGCTCACGGGAAATTTTCTTGATACTTACGGACCCGTACACGGACATCCTGGTATCGTTTTTGTGATCACAGCGCGCACCAAGAGCCACATCCTCTTGGCTTTACTTCCATTCCATTAATTAATTAATTATACCATCGCATCGCATTACCAATTTTCTAACACAGCAGACTAAGGTCATTAGTCCAATCCGGAGTCGGTAAACTCGGGATCCAGTGTTAGATACGAGAGCGGCGTATAGAAAGGCCAATGCTCCGTATAAAAGTCTCAGATAATAGGTATATCTTATTATCTTAGTGCTACACGTTTTTCTGACGTTCCTTATGTTTCATATAGATAGCACCATAGCGCTAGTTCGTTTTATATATAGGTTATATACGAACCAATACTGTTAACTCCACAACAGTAAATAATAGCAGCTATAATATACAATTCATGCATATTAATTGTCACATTCAGACAAACAATCTTATCACAGATCACACAGAAGTCTGAACCAAGGAAGCCCTTAGAGACAATCCGAGACACATAACAACATACAAGTTATATCAACCAAATCCGAGCCCAAGGAGCAACCTTAGGACAACTCGGATCAAACCCCTTTACATACCGTTCACCCTGACTGTATTACGGTGGAGTATGAATCAGCAAGATCCTACGCTCGTGCAGTCCGTTAGCTCGTCAAGCGTCCTTGTCAGAAGTTACTCTAACGGTAATAAAACTATAAGCAGTCTCCATGACTAACTACATCCGGTATTTCCGAATAATAAGTAACCCCGACAGTTCACCCCTGTTTTCTACAGTTGTTTGTTACAGGTTTCTCTAAAACAGTCAGCTTGTTACTTAAAAACGTGTGCGTCAAAACATTCAACTGTTAAGTTTAATTCCTTATATTTCCTTTAATTTATCCACATCAGTTTAGGTACGTAACCTATAGTTGCATGTATGCATGCATTCTTATATTATATTGCATTCTAAAATTCATAACTTATAGTTCGTAACTATATATTTTTTAAAAAAATAACCACCACCATTAAATCATATGGTTTCCAACCAAAATATATTTATCCACCTTATATACATTATTCTTGTGTATGTATATATATTTTTACCACGTAGGTAATTCTCATGAGTTTCATAACTCTTATATTTTATGTTACATTTTATCACTTTTATTAGATGATTATTCCCATTAGTGTATTATATTATACAATTATATTAAGATTATTATCCTAATATCATGTAACATCTTATATTGTATAATTACAACTCCTAAGGTTTATTCCAAAACCTTAGTTTATAAATCTCATTTATTTATAGTTGTCACATTATTTTATGTGAGTACCCTTCCTTATATTAATTCCATCTAAACCATATCATTGTCATAACATTTATAACATTATAGGCCTTAGTCTAAAATTCATTTCAACTCTTATTAAACTCAGTATAGCCCTTATCTTAATTTAAATTCCGTTTTGAACCACATAACATTATGTAATGTTATACCATATACTAATATCATACTATGTGATATTTTATTCCCTTTAACATATACCTATAGTTTTTATACAAACCATTTATTATTGCCTCTCAGGCACCATAGAAAAATCTTATTCTTTCCATAAACCATAGTTTCCTTATTTACAAAATCACCCCTTTCTTTTTACCATGTTATATATATACCATTTAATATAACATTTCTAACTTATAAAAGAGTATAACCTATGGTTATTTTTTGTAAATTCCGAACAGCCCTTGTGCTATTCTATAATTGCCATTTGGCCCTATTTATAACACATAGTTCTTCCATATCGTTAAACCTATTTTATACACATATCTTAATAAATTCTCTTAATAATTCTAAAAATCACCAAATTCCACCAAAGGGTTATAAATATCCTATTAACCCATTTCTTTGATATTTACCATTCCACCATCTATTTCTCCAAAGTGTCATAATGACATATTAACTATATTATACATATATAGTTTATTTTAATTCCAAAATCCACCAAATAAATTCCTAAAAATTCCTAATAGCCCATGGGTGTTTAAAATACCATTGTACACCCTTTATTTTGGTGATAACATATTACCACATATGTATAAAAATTACCATTAAATACATAACTTATTATAAAACCTTAAATAAGTTATCAACTTATTTATTTTGGTCAAAACCTAGCATATGGTCAATGTTGACCTCCTTAATATTTCCTTGACCATTAATTCCTAATAATTATGGTTTGCACCCAAACTTTCTAGAAATCACCATTTAACCCCAAAACTTATAAAATCTTATAAACTTTATTTTAACTTTTTACCTCTAATTTTCGGCCTTATTATTCTAAAAGCCCCCAAATTTAATTTAATTACACCTAAGACCCCATTTATTTTGGTAAGCATTTATACTACTTAAACTTAATTAAAAGCTTGTAAATGCATAATAAAATGGCCTAAAATACATGGCCTTATTAAAACATTGGCTTGCAAAATAAATTACACATAATGTCCCAAAATACATATAAATTTTCGGCCTCACCATAGAATTTTCATTTAATTACCAAACTTCCACATAATGTCTTAAATTTGACAATTATGCTTGTTAATTAGTTATAAAATTTATTAAACCATTCCTTAAACATTTTAAGGTCAACAAGACCTTATTTTAATCATTCACTCACGGCAATTGATATACACACACTTAAACTTGTGTTAATGTATCAAGTTAAGGTTTTAAGTGATTTATACCTTGATTTAGCTTAGGTAAATCCTTGTTTGGATTCGCCACCTTAAGGAGAATTTCTCCAAAGCTTCTCTTACATGTATTTAAACAGAAAACAAGGCCTAGTTAGTCTCCAAGCAAGATCTAACCATAAGAAGTAATTTAATGTAAGATTTAAGGCAAAAATCACCTTAAGAATGCAAGGAGAGTTCAAGATGGTTTCGACCTGAATCAAACACACCACAAGGTGTTAGATCCACCATATTGACATAGGAAATAGCTAGATCTCAACAAGCTACCTTGTTATTAGGTTTTACCTTGGAAAAATGCCTTAAAAGAGGGTATTTCCTTTGGATCTCGGCCACCCTTGCTCCAAATGGCTCACCAACAGATTCCACATGAAAAGGAGAAGAAGATGAGGCTATGAGAAAAGTTTCACAGCCGAACTTGAAGGGGATCAAAAGTTATGAGCTTAAAGCACATTTTTACCTTAAATGGTCAAGACTTGAACTTTCCTCCTTAGATCTGGTTATGTACGAAACCAACACTTCTTCTAACCTCCAAATCACTCTACATAGATGTATAGAAAAGGTTGGAGTGTAGATCAATCGAAAAAGGAAAGAAAGATGAAGAAAATGGGCATTTTTATGCCTTAAGAGCTTACCTAGAGCTTGAAACCTCATCAATGGTGCTTGGGAACTTACCCACGGTTGGAGGGGAGCCAGAGAGAGCTCATGGACAGATCAAACTCGGCTCAAGAGAAGAAATGAGAGGAAATGACCTATTATTAAGCTTAAAGCACTTTTTTGAATATTTTAGGTCATTATTGGTTTGATGACTCATCAATGACTTATTGTTGTTGAATAATTGAAGCTAATCAGAGGGGACAACGCATGGGGCAGCCGGCCATGGTGGAGAGAGTGGGTGAATCATTTGATTCAAATTTGAATAGAAAATGAGGTAATATGTTACTTTAGTCATTAAATGACATGTGACTCATCTTGTTTTGTCTTGTACCAGCTTGGGGCCACGAAATACAAGGAGGGAGAGGAGCAAATGGAGGCTCCATTTCGGTTGGCTCACATGGTAAGGTAAGTGGAGCCCACTTGTTTTGTTTTATAGGTAAAGTTTGTCTTTTTTGTTAATTTATGTAAAAGTAAGAGCATATATTTAATTGTCACATGTCTCTTGTCTCTTGGTCTGTTAAGAGACTTAATTATCTGATTTTATGTAGTCCATTTCGTGGTCAATGGTCAACATTGACCAACTTAGTCAATGTTGACCCAACGGGCCCCACATTAGGGTTTTATTAATATTTTAATATTAAATTTGTAAAATTCGTAAATTTCTGGAATTAAATTCCTAATATCATATAATATGATATTTTATCATATTTAAAGGTTTATAACCTTTTAGCTCATTTAAAACCAATTAAAAAGACAATTTCACAAAAACGTGCTTTAAGGAGTTTTAGCGCACATTTTGTGTTGCCTGGTGTTTCTGAGCTCTGTTTTCTTTGACAATGGTCTTGTTGTGTTCCTTACATGATATTTGATCATGTAATTCAATTTTATATCATTTAGAGGTCATTTGATTTTAAGGTTTTCCTAGAGCACCTTTTTGCCCTTTTTGACCTTGAAGCATGTAAATGCTTTTTCTTTGTGTTGGAGTGTTGTCCAATGGTTATAATATGTTTAATATTATGTTAATATACTTAGGACAAATTTTTGGGTCCTACATAGTTCATTTGGGTATTTATTTACCCTTAACAGTCAAAGGGTGCAACATCTTGTTTTGTGTTGACCACTGTTGTTCTCAGTTGATTTTCTAAGGCATGTTTAGGCCTTAATTAATGTGATTATATATTTAATCCATGTTTAATAAGTTTGGGGTATTTCAACCGCTCCAGCGGTTTCACAGCATCGAGAGGTATCCCCACTCTTAGTGCAGTGGTTCGTTCTTCACTCTATTCACTTATATAACATAAACTTCTGCAATCAATCTAATTTACATAACACATTTTATTTGTGGCTTATAAGCCTTACTGCCTTGAGCTGCGCTCATTGTAGGCTGTCCACACACATGTACTTCTCTGTACAACATTACATGGTTTGGATATTATATTAAGCTCCATGACAAGGTCGTTGCATTCCGTTTCCTTTCATGGGATGCCCCTTAGGCTTGTCAGTCCGTCTCCTGACAACTTATGTCTAAACTGGGTGTTAGTTTCAACCCTTGTGCTTCTGTCATGCCATTTCGTGCAACAATTATTGATGCGAACACCCTTTAAGGATTGCTCCTGGGTGTTACTAAGTTATGCCTTTACATCTGGTTCACACTTATTGGTATATTCCGTTAGCCACGCCGTTTTGCGTTCTTACTGGCTTATTATCTCCTTCGATGAAGATCAACCTTTCCTGGTAGTGTAGGTACTCATTCCGGAAGTTTCATCCCGTTTGTTGCACACTGATGTGTCCACATTAGGCATTTGCCTCATCATGTACAGGCTGGGTCTCCATTCCAGCTAACATGTTTATCCCTGAGGATCCTTAAGACGTATACGATGTCTTTACATTACAGTTAGTGCACTTCGCACCTCCTGACTCTTAAGCATTTCGTTGAAAGGAATTCACTAATTCCTTTAGTCTCGTTAACTTAACTGAGTTCCTTAACTTCAACCATTTATGGTAATCCTTAGTTCTTGTTTGACTTATACTGCTGACCGTAGTACGGAGTCGACTACTTCCCGTGTTTCGGACTCTACTCGTATACATATGTGGGGTACCCTACTGATACATTACTACTTACCCAACTAACCCATAAGTAGGTCTGTCAGGCCCACAAGCTCCTATCGGAGTGCGGTCGTCCCACATTACAGTTGGTACACTTGTAGTGTCCGTCACACGCCTAGGTGAAGTATTCTGTTGTCAACTCCCTTATATTGTCCCGTGACAATATTCATTCCATGCTTCCCGAACTTAATCGAGGGAAAGTTTATCCATTGTTGAATTCTTATCAACTGCCTTGGTTTTACTGGTTTGGTTTAGAAAAAGGTTAGAAATAAATATTGGTTTGAAAGAAAATCTGGTTTTGAAAGGAAAGAGTTTGAATAAATCTGGGTTTGAAAGAAAAATTCTCGTGGTTCACAACGTCTTCTTGCCTTAACCAAATCTAGCTTCTTGCTGACCGGTGTACTTTTAATTACAAAGGTTAGGCTGTTAAGCCCTTCCATGGTCATAATGATGATCTCACCTAACTTCATGGTACTTTGCCAAGTACTTCGTATTTGTTAAACTTCTTGAACAGTCCTGTTATTGCAGCACTTGCTATGGCAAGTGCACCATGCTAACTGGCTATCGGTTCAACACTTACCGGTTGCGGTATTGTTTTTACCCGCACTGTCATCAGTGGCCTTGTTGGCCCTCACTGATCTTACTGTCTTGACAATAACTCCTCTAGGTAACTTCTCACTGTATTCATATGATAATTATCAACTGGGGTGTCTCCCATTCTTGGAGTCCCCTTTCTTCTTGTATTGTTTCCTCTTCGTAGCCCGTTCCACGTATTTGTCGCGGTTACTGAGACTTGTCTCTTGTTTGGGCACTACGTTGTAGTTCCTTTGTCGGTTGGTATACCGTTGGTGTATTATTTATCAACTGTGGTCCCGTAGACACTCGTCTCGGGTTTTATTAATCCATTTCTTGCTCTTTGCACTGCTGGTTGTTCTCGACTGCTCGGCATGTCAACCCAGGTTGCCGGAAATTCTATTCTTCTATACACTGATTCTTCACTCTTCGCTATGAAATGCGGTTAACATTGTTTAGATGGGAACCGTCTCCGGGGTTCCCAGTTTTCGGGATCTTCCGTATGACAGGTTCTCCCGTACTTTAATGATATTTAATAACAGCCAGATCGGGTATTCCTGAGTAAGAGTGGACTTCCATCTCTCTGGCGTTGTTTCCCAAGTTATATAACAGGGATTGTGGAGGGCGGGAAGGATATAGTAGGTTTCCAGTACACGCTGGTAATTCCTAACTGGCGTATCTCTCACGCTATCACTCAACCCATAACCCAAAGTACTAAAATCCTAACTCGGTACTTCCTAAGCTCGGTAATTCAGTCATCAGAGCGATACTTCGCTCTGATACCACTTTTTGTAACACCCCATCCAACAACAAACACATAACAACATTCTGCAGCGGAAATATACTACTTCACATTACTTAACTCGTTGGTGTTACATGCCGTTAACCACCCACGTGGCTAACAAGGCTATTACATAAACATCGTACCGGTCTGATGGACTAGATTCCCGAGCGACTACACATTATTATCCCTTTCCATTAACAACAAAACATACACATATCTTCCAACTGTACCGAGTATTTACAAACTGATGCCGATAACAACTTCGGTCTTACTACACCTACTGTATATATACAACTTACATGATTACCCATGTACAACGACTACCCCGTCCTACTCTCGAACGGCTTCCAGCTCCTTGAACCTGAAATAGGAAAAGAAAAGAAAGGGTGGCCCCCAAGGGGCTCAGCACCTTTGCTGGTATGGTAATCCCGCAGCCCGCATGCTACCGGGCCACGCACAACTAATTATCGTCTTAACATGCGGTTGATTATATTTAAATCATGCATGTAACTATAAACACACAACACATAACATTTCACCTCGAGGGGCTCAACAAACAGATAACACATCCTCATTGATAAGTCACTCATGGTATTCATTACCCCTAGAGTGTTTCTCCTCTAATGGAGCTACTTCCTTAATAGACGGCAACTACCCATTAATCAGGTTATCCTTAAACGCCTCTTATCACAAACTGGGATTCATATCCATGATCCACATACTCCACAATTTACAACGTATAACATACATCACCTAACAACACATAACAACACTTTTCACGTTTCAACGTGCACATAACAATATCGCAATAGAAATTGCATTACATCAACAACACATAACATAACGGGTGCGGTTCTCTTAGGAACCGACCCAAACATAGTTAATTCACTGGTGAGCCTAGAGAATGATGTCACCCCCATGGTAAGCTCGTTATACAACACTCATTACCGTCCTAATAGTCGGACGAGTAACTTAAGTTAAGATGGTTCGGGTTTTGTGGCCCGAACACACCACACAAACACATGTTCCCCCTAAACCGATCATAAGTCAGAATAGCTAAGCTTTGGAATAAGCTAATGGGAGATCATAACCCGTGAGGGAAACAACAATAACAGAGAGAAGGGTAAGGCTAAGAAGGATACCCACTCCCAAACAACGCGCGACCGTCCTAACCGGATTCCTCTCCACTGTTAGTACATACTTACTTTTAGATATTAGTTAGAACCCCACTATGGAGTCTATCACATCTACACACCATACAGTATTACAACTGGGTTAAACACACAAGGGAGATCCCTACATTCACATACACATATCACACAATTAACACACGCATAGCCGTGGTTAGAACGTCCCATGGTTCGGGTCGTTTACTCCGAATACCGAACTCTCATGTGATCCTAGACTCAGTTAACTAAGGTTAACACTTCCGAGGTTAAATGGTATCGGAGTTGAACACGCCACATAAATGAATTACTGTAAACTCATTACATGTTTTATCTTACAACGCGGCAAACATACAGAAAACACATTGACATACAAGCCGGTGTAATCCGGTAGGACACAGGTTGCAAGAAAACCATACCTGTCACCGGAGTCCACTATGTTCCTCGAGCAATTCTCGAACAACTGGTAATATTACAATTACTTTCATTACATCGGGGTAACATGATTGTTTAAAGTCTAAAGCTCATAGTTAACCCTGTTAACTAGTTAAATAACTTCACATTTTTAACTTGTTTTACTTTCACATTTTTCTCCAACTTTCCACCTACTTAATTGTCCTTATAACTCACCTAACATGTCTTAAACAACCTTATAACATCATTACTAATCAATCCCCATCATTACTATCATTTATAACCTTAACATTTAAATCATCTTACTTAACTTATCTCTCAAGTCCATATATATTTATCTTCTAACCATCAATACTCTCTTAATGGCATACCACTAATACCACTTAACATTCTTAAAATTAATTTTTTTTAAGGTCCGACCGACCCACCGACCGCCCACCCCAGGGTAGGTCGGCTGCAGAGAACATCCAACTTCACAGTTTCAGCCCGACCGACCCAGACTGGGGTCGGTCCCCTGGGTAGGTCGGCTGCAGAAACTTCCCATACATTGTCAAACTTTCTCCAAATTTTTCCTCAAGCCTCCTAATGTGTTCTAACATCATTTGGCACATCAAACACACCTTTAGCCATGTACTAAACTCTTTAAATCACACACCAAAACCATCTTATCATTCACAAATTCCTTACAAAATTCCTAGCACTTGGAATGTTTTCTCCTTAAGATTTCTAGGTGGTATTTCACCTATAATGACCACTATACCAAGGTGTTTCCTCTACACCTTAACATCATCTCTCAAACTTCTTTTCTTACTAACTAAATCTCCTTTTTCACATCTTACCTAACATCATTTCTTCCTTGTACATCAACATTCTTAAACCTTAAACAAACTTCTCCAAGACTTTAATACATTCTCAAAACACATATTGAATTCCTAAAACTTCCAAGATAATACCTAAATCCCTGTATCACTCTAAATCACCTTAATACATGTTTTCTTCCCTAGTAAACATTTGTTCACCTTTAACACTTCCTAGTTCACCAAAACTTATTTAAAACACTTAGAACTTCTTACACATTTTCCAAATTTTGCCATAGCTTCTCTCGTATTTCTACATCCAAACACTTAGGTTTTTACCTTATTCCATTCAAGAACACCTAAAATCCACCAAGAACTTTCTCACACACAAAACTTCACCAAATTTACACTACATCACTATATAGTGCATAAACTTAAATTGCTTGGCACTTAGGCCCTTAAATAACATGGCTCTTAGGCCCTTAAATTGCTAAACCTTAAACACTGAATTTCCACATAAATAATGCCTTTGACCTGCAATTACATACAACAATGCTCCCATGTCCTTTTAGTCCACCTTGTGGATAGTTTTCTACTCATTTCCCATTGGCTCTTTAGGTTAATTATTAAGCAATATAGCTCAATTTCCTAGTACATAAACTACATTAAGAGAGGTCATTTACCTCTTTGTTTTCCAAGCTTTCCCACATGTTTTCTCTTGTTCTTTCTTGGTTGAAAATCGGCAAGGAGCTTTTAGCACTTGTCAATCTTCTAACCAATACACATATAAGGGTAATGAGCATTAAGTTTAATACTTAAACTCATAATTAAACCCTAGGTTACATAAGTGTCCTTAAAACACTAAAATTGATGTTTACCTTTGGAATTTGAAAGGGAACTTGAACAAGTAGCAAGATAGGACTCCTCCTAGGCCTTTGAAGATTGAATTGAGATAAGAATAGAGCAAGACAAGGCACCATTAAGGGGTGAATTTTCGGCCATGAATAAAAATGAGAGGAAATGCTAGTTTTCTTAGACTTTTATTAACTTAGAACCAAGAAGAACAAGGTGCAAGAAATGGAGCTTTTCCTCAATCAATGGAGATTCTCCATGGAATCAAACTTGAGCTCTTGAAGTTTTGAAAAGAGGGAAATGAAGGGCTTGGTCTAACTAGCACAAATATGCTCTTAGAATTTGATTTGGAGCATGGAGTTGGATTTGGCAAGGAAATGAAGTTGAAGAAGAGTGGTTGCTGTAGCATGAACGGTTTGGAGTTGGGAGAACCATGAGGAAGATGGTGGGAAAGAAAGGAAATGAAGAAAAGTGAGGTGAGAGGTAAAAGTGTGAGATATTTATGTTTGTAAAGTAAATAGTCTTTTTACTTTATCCTTTCTTCTTTAATTGACTTTGCTGGCCAAGTGTGATGACTCACACTTCAAAACCGTCCCCCCTTCTATATTAAAGATATATATGGCCTTGTTTGACCATTTAACATCTTATGTTGACTTATGACTTAAACTAGCACTATTTGAGCACTATTCACAAACTAAGGCACATAATTGTGAAATTTTTGATTTCCCATTGATTTAGACTTCCTAATGTGATACTAAGTAGTACACATGTTGATTAAAGAGTAATGATGGACATCTAGCCATTCAAAACTCATTTACAAGACAATTTTTCAAAAACGTGCTTTAAGACTCCTTAAAGCACTTTTTGTGTCTTAACTTGTTTTCAAGCTTGGTTTTCTTTGGTAATTGATTTAATATGTTCATCAACATATTTATAAGGTATAGGTATGACCATTAGGTCTTATACAAATTTATCCCAAGCTTAGAGCACATTTTTGCTCTTATTGACATTAAGGTACTTTCTTGTGTTTTATTTGGTTTAACTGTCTACCAAAGTTTCCTAAGGACTTAATTAGCCTTATTAAATCATAATTGAATATTATTAAGTCTTTGTAGGCTCTTTGGATCCTAACCAAGTTCACTCCTAGCTTAGAGCATGTTTTTGCTCAAACTGTATCTTAGTGCTTTATTGCATTTTACTATGGTTTAAATTGTTCACTGATGTTTCTAAGGCACTTTTTAGCCTTTACATACCATAGTTTAATATTTAAACCACATATCAAGGTTTGGGGTATTTCACGACCGAACTTGCATGTCTGGTCGCAAGTCCGGTCCATTCCAGAAGGTTTCTGACGGGAGAATTTTCGGGTCCGACCGAACTTGCATGTCCGGTCGCAAGTCCGGTCCATTCCAGAAGGCTCCCATCTTTGCGATTCTGGGCTCGACCGAACTTGCAAGTCCGGTGGCAAGTCCGGTCCGGCCCAGTACTTCAGTTTTAAAATCTGTTTCTTAGCGTTTTACTTCCCCATTACTTTCCCAATCTTTACCAATACTTCCCTACATGTTTACCACTCATTTAGATACCCCAAATCTCCTTAATGCATCCGCCAAATCCACCAAACAACTTACACAATTCCCTCACTTCTTTTCCAACACTTGTAACAGCTTTTGTTACACTTATGCTACAGATTTTAAAACTCAATTCTCACATCCAATACTTCTACTACCAATACCATTTCTAGCATCCCAAATACAATTCCAAGCAATTTACAACATCTATACCCAAATCCAACTCTCCTCTTACCAAATCTTGCACACTAATTCTTCCTAGTTCCACAATGCAATTTAATACATCTTTGCTACAGACTTTGGTTCCTACTTCCTCCATACATAGTTTCCTCTCCTAATGCCATTCCCAAGGCCTACAATGCATTACCTCACCTCTTCAAGTCCAATACTCATTCCCTAGGTCATGTACATAACTCCTCCAAGTTTCTCCAATGCCATTCAACAATTCTTGCTATAGATTTTACACTCTTACATCCTCATACTACAAGTACCAATCCATAGTTACTAGACATCTCTACTAACTTCAATACACACCTTGGTTCTCCCATTTACCAAGTCATCCTTAAATATACATTTTCTACCAAAATTTTGCCATAGTTTACCTACTTTCCTTACTTACTCACATAAGTCCATTCTCACCAAGTTCATTCCTAAAACTAGCCACACCCGTACAAGGGTCCTACCAGCAATCAATATAATACCAATTCATCAATACTTCCTCAATCCACAATATTAATACACATATACAATACTCTTGGCTCTAAGGCCTATAATTCACATACTAGTTCACAAATACCCAAAATTCCAATACTACAATACCAATAGAATATTTTGGGTTCCTTAAATTGGTTTACCCATACCCATTACTCTAATGCATTAAATTTACCATTCAAGAAAGAGCTCTTACCTTAGGCTCTTAATTCCTTCTTTCTTTTCCATTTCTCCTTCTTCTCTCTTTCTTGCCCAAATCGACTACATGTGGAATGGAGTTGCCAAACTCCATTCCCATCACCCAATGTACACAAAATGAGTGCAATTAAAATGCTAACCCTTAAATTAACACTAATTCATTGGAGTGTTTAGAATACAAATTCTAGGGTTTACCTTTGGAGTGTTTAGGAGGGGCTTTAGCCCTTAGTTCAAGAAGGAGAGTCCACCACCATTGCAAGGTGAAATTTATGCTCAAAAGAGAGAGAGAAAACAAGGTATCCTTATGGGCAAAAATCGGTTACCAAAGGTGGTGAAGAAAACATAAATTTTTCATGTAGATTTTTACCTTAATGGAGAGAGGAGACTCCAAGCTACCCATTGGTACCATTTTCTCTTTGAATGGGGAAAACCCATGGAGATGAACTTCCTCATTTTTGGATTTTGAAAAGAGAGAAATGTAGAGGAAGGTGAGAGGATTACAAATATGTAATTATTTTTACATTTGGAGCTCAAATGAAGGTAGAGCATGGGAGAGAAGATGAGGTTGCCATTGTTGTTATTGGAGCTCTCAAAATCACCCAGCATAGGAGGGAGAAGAGAGAGAAATCGCTGGAAGAGAGGAGGGAGGTGAGAGAATAGAGAAAGGTGAGGTGAGAGGAAAAGTGGGTACCTTTTTACTTTTTCCTCTTTTGCTTTTTGACTCCCTTATTTAATTGGCTAGTTACATGTGTGTGTGTGGGGTTATTTGACTTAATAAAAATCGGCCCCCTACCGTATTACTGGTTGGAGCGTTTTTCGTCTTTTACAGAAAACGCTCGTTATTTTACCCGGTTTAGGTACTATTCACTAACCAGGCACGTTTTCCACGATTTTCTCGTTTCTTTATTTTTATTGATTATTAAGCTCCCATAAATGCTTACTAATATTTATTTAACGATTTATAATTTTTACGGGTCTGTTTGACCACTTAAAGTCACGTTTTCGGGTTTTCTCGGAAAACGTGCGCTAAAGCTCTATTAGTGTTTTAATGCATTATTTGGATCCGTTTTCTTCGGGAGTTATTCCCATATATTATTTTGGTCTTATTAAACCTTTAGAATCCATATAATGCGCTAACCGAGGTCTCATACCTCCTATGGTTATTTAATGCTTATTTAGCGTTTTCCGCTTTTTAAGCGTTTATTTATTCCTTTTGAATTTATTTTTCCTTACCAATATTACTCAAGCATTATTAGGCTCTTAAATACGGATTAGAATTATCTCAATCACTATATTTAAGTTTGGGGTATTTCAATCTACCCCCCTTAAGAACTTTGTCCTCAAAGTTGCTCAAGGTTATAGGGTTACAATACTTGCTCAGTTATACTTGCCTAATAGCAAAGCCATACATTCATCCTCCTTACAATTCCCAAATTTGTTACTCAAGGTTTCTTCATACCATACCATACCAATATACAATAGTTACTCCAATCCGTACTATTACCAACTATCCGGTTCCTTATTACAAAGTTTATACATACATACAGTGCAAAGCTATCCCCAAAGCAATGTAATACACAACACAATCCCATAGGCACTCAGGTCATCTAGACACAGGACTCCTCTATGTCCCGCTGCCCTTGGAATAATACAATACGCTATACTACGATCTTCTCCGGTATAAGCTTCTAACCGGTCCTCATTCTCTAGTCTAAGGAAAATCCTTCCCAATAGCTAATCAGAAATCTTTCTAAAGCATCCAACCCCAAATTCCAATTTATATTCCTTACTTCTATCCTATGTGTGATTCTTGTGACCACTTGAGGGGAGCTTCGAGAATCATTCGACCCTGACGTGATCAGCATCAGTGTTGAACTATCTTTCCACCCCAATTTGTGTTCGGTTTCCCTTGGTCTGATCAGGATCAAGTTCGACTTCCCACGTCAGTTTCAACAAACAAATAATTAGTTTTTTCATTTACTATCTTTTTACTCTTTCTAGTCATGATACGAATTCGTACATCTCCAAAGGATGGAATCAATCCATCAATCATCCTCACTCTACTTCCCAAATGCTTTACTCCGTGGTTCAATACTTAAATGCTCATTTCATCAACCTTCACTACTTCCATCCATTACTCTCCATCATTTCAATTATTCTAACTAGGGAATACAATACTTATGAAGTTTAGCTATCCTCAATTACTACCAATAACATACTTACGAATACATCACTCATGGGCTACATTCCTCTACTACTCACAATCAATCCGTACTATTTTTTTTTTTAAGGTTACAATACTTGTGGAGCTCCGTCCACTACTCATTCTCAATTGTATCAAAGCAATCACCTAGGGAACCCACTTTCCTCTAGGTTCTTCATCGGTTTTATACCGACTCATGCATTGTAATGTCATGTCTAACTTCAAATAGACACACACTACAGGAATTATCATTTCCCCAAGAGTTACTCTACTCTTCTTTACTAATACTTTTACACTGGGGTTACAAGATGGGTATATTCATCCTATGGTATTCGCATCTCTTGTGCCCAATTACCATGATTACGATGTGAATGAATACGTATGTTTATTTCATACAAGCACCAATCATTAAATCAATTCTCATTTGTGCTATGCACATTATTGTTTATGTGTTTTACTCGTGAAACTTACATTAAGCGGTTTTCGCTCTACCCCCCTTAAAAGGGATTACGCCCACGTAATCTACCATATGTTATTATTGAACATTGGTTTACTCAATTTGGGCAATCTGAAGCGTTTAGCTTCACTACGATATACTATACAATATGCTCTGGTCAAAGGGTCTTAACCATACCAATGGTTTAGTCTTTGCACCGAGGATTCCTATATGAGTTTATTTAACTCATAATTAGTTCGGTTCTAGCCTATTAGGCTTCAAGGCATTAATAGCCATTCTTTCATACTTACTAGGTGTATTACATTTCCTAGCTAGGGCCCACTAGCTTCTGCTGCGCGACCCTGATAACTTGGGTTACTCACCCTTCATGTTATCCTTAATGTGCTATACAACACCTTTTTATCACTCTATTGTGGAAATAAGGTTTACTAACAGTGTGGTATTCTTTTACCGCTGTTTGAACTCAATGAGTTTTAGATTGTAACCAGCCCTCCGGTAATCTATTATACATACTATTCGTACTCCCACGATTATTCACTAAGTTCCTCCGACTTGTTGTCAGGCGAGGTTAGGTCACTACCTAGTTGTAGTGCTTCCTCTGCTGTCACTAGCTTCTGAATTATACCAGTTCTTCTGGTTCAGTACAAGTGTTCTTTGCTTGTATGACCCTGCATTCTCAATGCGTCGGTCCAAGTGACTTTCTTCAGTCTTCTTTCACCTTTTATTCTAATGGAGTTCACATCTTGTGATTGTTCATGTGTTCTACACTCTTGTGCTTCTTTGGCCTTAGGTCGCACGGTCTATTGCTAAGCTTGCTTAACTGGCTTATGCCATGTTTGTGGTGAAAAGAAAGATTTACTACGGTTTACATTCTCCATGTCCCTAGCCATCCCATTAGATCATTAGCTGCACCAGTGCAATACCAAAATACTCAGTCATACAGAGTGCAGAGGCGTAAACGCTTGACAGTAAGTCACTTATGTGATAGGGTTGAATATTTCTGCCTGTCTTTTCATGCTTATACTCCGTGTCATTGTCTTACTACTTCCTCCTAGCGGTCGCTTATTGCGCACCATACTCTTACTCATTACATGACATCATTTTTATTGTCTTTGTTACTGTGGTAGTTCCTCTTTACTCGTTGCCATTGTCATTGGCACAATTTCCTTATGGTATTAACACTGAGGGTTTCCTCTGTTCGTGTGTATGGCGGTTGTCGTAGCATACCGCAATGTTACTATATTCCCACTGTGGGAATGTTTCATTCCAGTTTAGGTCTCATGTGTAGGTTGGTTTACCTCACATTATTTCCATCACTTACGATGCCATTTACCAATTATCTTGGTTGACCAAGGAAGAGATAATTCATCGGGTTACAAGCTCTCTTGAGCGTTGGTCATTCATGGTGTGTAGTGTGCACACACATTGGTTGTTTTTGACAATTACTGTCTCCATAGTGCTGAGCATTGGTTATAGGCTCTAGCTGTGTAGTTCTACTTGTATGTACATCACCGGGACATCCCAAGAAACTTCGAGGGTTTCTGGTCCCGTTCTCCAATTGGAGGGTATTCTATCACTAACAAGTGGAGACTTTTGTTGATGGGTTGTCTCCACTCATAGGTCTCACGACGAGGTTTATCATGTTGGTGTTTATACAACGGTTCACCACATGCTTGGGTGCATACGGGGTATGCTTGCTCCTTTAGTCGTGATGGTTTGGAAATCTCATTTCCTTATTCCATCGCCTCTTGGCAGTATCTACAAGCGTAGGCTTTACTGTTATAATAGATGGAAGCCTTTCTAAGGGTTCACATCTTCACCACATTGGTGGCCTTTGGCTAACGAGGGGTACCTTCCCTTGGGTTTCTCGTAGTGTCCAAGTGTGGACTAGGCCAATGTTGGCATCATCATGATTCTTATGCCTCTGTGCTACCATTGCTACAGAAGGCATGAAGAAAAATTAAGAGTTTGTCTACTGTATACTAGGGTGATTCTCTAGTGATAGTGACATTGAGATAGCCATTAGTCCAAGCCACTCATAAAGTTGGGTTTGAATTGATGGTCCAATTGTTGATTTCTTGTCGTATGAGACGATATCTCTTGCAAGTTTTGTTATCAAATGGTGTGGGTTATGCGACCGTTAAGGTTTGCATATCATAGTTGGTTGATGGCTTTTAAGCCTTATTACTGCAGGTTATGCTCTTCGCAAACTGCTTTCGCATGTTTCCACCTCATTTATACCCCAAAGGTTGGAGGCATTGCTGGGCTCCGTGATAATTCGTGACATCACGCTTCTGTTCATATGATGCCCTTTAGGCAATCGGGTGTTAATCCGAGCCTTCTGGTAATTTAGGGTATTTCCTGTTAAGTGAAATCCCTTCGGCGTCCTAACCGAATGTTCGTTCTAGCTCATGTGCTGTTGTCATGATGATTGTTCAACTGTTGTTAATCCAAACACCCCTTTAAGGATTGCTCCTGGGCGTTGTTGGTCACGCCGTTACATCCGGCTAATGTTTATGGCATGTTGTGCCTACTCCACCGCCTTGTGGTATTGTATTTTGAGTCATCCCTTTTTGGGTTATAACGTCTCCCGTTCTTGGGTAGACTGTTCATACTCTCTCCTCGTGTTTTAGACTAGGTTAAAAATCCTCTCTAGTGACGGATTACGCTCCTTAGTAGTCTTGGCATTTGTTCTTGGGATTCTCGTCCCGTTCATTGAACATTGTGGTGTTCACATTAGGCATTTGCCTTACGGTGTTCAGGCGAGGTATACTTCCCAGCTGCCATGTATTTGTTTGAAGTCCTTGAGACATGTCCAATGTCTATACCTACTAGCCTGTGCTCCTTGCACCTCCTAGTTCTTACTCCTTATCTCAGATGGATTCTCTGAGTTCTATATACTTCTTAGTTGAGTCCTTCTCTTTGGTCGTCTGGAGTTCCAGTTGTTCTGGTTTGAACTTACTCATGGTCCGTAGAACGGAGTTGACTACTTCCCGTGTTTCGTACACTACATGTGTACATACATGGGGTACCGTGTTAATACGTTACCATTTACCTAACTATCTGTCAGGCCTACAAGCTCCTTCGGAGTGCGGTTGTCCCACATCCGTAATTGGGTAACTTGTAGTGCTCGTCACACGCCTAGGTGAAGTATTCTATTGTCAACTCCTCTTGTACCATTCTATGATACTCACCGTAATTCCGTTGGTTTGGTTTTAAAATCCAAGGTTTAAAAGAAGGTTTGTGGTTTGAAAGAAGACTTGGTTTTGAAAAATAGTAGTTCGGTGTTAAAAGAGGTTCTTCATGGCATAGCCTGTTCGAAATCTTGACCAGTCCAGCTTTCGCTGACTGGTGTATCCTTTGTACAGTGGTTAGGCGTCAGCCTTTCCAAGGTCCATTCTTTCAGTTCTTAGGATGTGTGATCCAGTAGTTGTTCTATACGGCCACAGTATATACTATGTACTTGTGGTGTGTTAGAAGTCCTCAACGCGTTCTTGTTCTTACTGCACTTGCCATGGCAAGTGTGTGGTACTGGTGGTTTTTGGGTAAACCTATACCGGTCACGGTATGGTTTCCTCTTGCATTTAATAGTCTTGTTGACTCTTCCCTTGATCATATTGACCTATGGTTGGGACACTTGATTCTTTAGGTGGCTTCTCAGCGATCTGGACATGGCTGTCGTAGATCTGGGTATTTCTCCAATCCTTGGAGATTCCCTTGATTTGGTTTAGTGTTATTCCTTGTTGCTCGTTCCCACACATTTATTGTGGTTATTGAGCCTTAGCTTGTTTAGGCACTACTCTTGTAGTCCTACCGGTTCATATCCCGTGGATGCCCTTATAGCTGTACAAGCTATGTCGGCCAGGTATTGTAACCTTTTGGCGTTGTAGTTTCGGAGTTAACCACTCCTGACTATGTCCTTAGTCAACTGGTATACCCTTGGTGGTATTCTTTAGCTACTGCTGCTCCGCAGACTTGTGTCGCGGGTTCCATTACTACTCCTTTTCTCATTTTGTTGCACGGTTAGTGCTTCCTTCCTGCTGCTGGTTGGTTAGCTAGGTTTCGCGACTGCAGAGCACGTCGCCCCATGCTGTTATAAGTTGTAGCCTCCTTGTAGTTGGAGTGCTCATCCTACCGCTATTAAATGCGGCTATTGTTGTCCAACCGGGATCCATCTCCGGGACTCCCAATTCTTGGAATCTACCATATGTCGGTTCTTGTTACTGTGTGATTGCTTCACAATTGCCAGATCGGGTTTTTCCCGAGTATGAGAAGACTTTTCTTCTCTCTGGCGTCCTTTCCCAAGTTATACAATGGGGTTTGCGGTGGGCGGGACTGGTGTTGTAGGTATCCGGTACTCACCGGGAGTTCCTAACTAGCATCCCTCTAATGCTATCACTCAGCCCATAGCCCTAAGCTTCTAATTCCTAACTCGGTATTTCCTAAACTCGGTATTTCCAGTCATCAGAGCGATACTTCACTCTGATACCACTTTTTGTAACACCCCTACCGCTAATACTGTCATTACCATCCAATCTCCTTATACATTCGTACTCTCGCAGCGGATACATACTTACTCAACGGCGGGTGATACAATGTTAGCCACCCACGTGACTAACAAGGCTACTACTACATACAACATCGGTCTGATGGACCGGAATCCCGAGTACTACACATATACAATACATACTCCGTTTACTAATCACGTACTGCTATGCTCCATTCAACACGTTACTCCATTACAATACTACACGATACAATGTACATAACCGAGTTTACTAAGTTCCAAATACAAACATCATGATTCTTCCAAGTTCCTATGTACTCATTAAGAGTCTAACTACTACCCATTCCTCACACACTACTTACTTCCTAGGTACAAGGGGAGTACTACTTAGTACTCCTTTACATTCCACCACTAGCAGTCCAAATGTGGCCACCGGTCTCTGACCTTGACCATATCCTCTTCAGGTACCTGCACACTAAAAACATTCCCCCGAGGGGGTCAGCTTTCGCTGAGCATGATAACTGCATACCCCGCGTACTAGCGAGGGTACGCCGACCATTTGGTCGAATACATGCAATTCAATTTACAATACATACATTCATACATACATGCTTTCATTCATGATACTACAACACTACACAAGGTATTCCTACATTCGCACAGTACAATACATGCTTGGAAGACAATACAAGTCAACAATACTTACTTACCATCTTCCAGGATACACATACACAATACATACTCATTACGCAATACGGAGATACACTTCTCCAATTCACACAGAAGGCTTGTTAGCTTCTTTGCACGCCCGGGTTAATCGGGTGTTCAATACTCATTACTCAAGGTCAATGACTTACAATAGTCGAGACCGATACTCATACAATACTTACTTCTTACTTGCTTTACTCCAGTTAAGTCGGTATGACCTCCGGGCAGGGATTACTACATCCCACCACCGGGCTTTAGGGTGGCCCACTAATCCAGGATGCTACCCATTCAAGGGATTTGGTCCATGGAAAAGATTACAGCCAGGATTCGGATCCAACCTCTTGTGTTTCCTTATCCTCACGCGTGGCCGAAACTATATCGGACTTCTACTCATTCCATTTACTCATTACTCATGTCAGGAGTTAGATTGTTAGGAATTAGTAGAAGTCATTACTTCATTTCCATACATCCATACAGTACACAAGTACACAATACTTACACATACTCTTCATTTCCACTCATACATTTCATGAATTATACAAACTAAATGTTCAAGGAGATACTCAAGAACAAAATAGTTCAAACACAGTTAAGTGCAATATAAGTCTGATTCGTGCATTTATCTTATTGGTGATCACATAAGCACACAAATCGGGGTAACCAGGTTAGGATACAGAGCATGAAGAAATCATACCGTACACTGTCGTTTTCGTACTACCGGGTCCTTCGACGATCAACTACCTGATTCCTATACACACATGAAGTAGTACGATCAATGATCTATTATTGATCCAACTTACTCCTTCATTGATACTTTCAATGGACACTTACTACTCCATTACTTTCTTACTTGATTATAAAGCCATTCTTTTCTTTACTACTTCTTAACTTGTTTCCTTACTCATTTACTTACTTTCTTACCATTATTACTTCATTTATAGTGTGCTACTACATATATATGCTTATACGTATATAGGCATATATATATATATATATATATATATATATATATATATATATATATACATACGATACTATAATCATAAAAAAATATTTTTTTTGACTCGACCGAACTTGCAAGTCCGGTCGCAAGTCCGGTCGATTCCAGTAGCTCACATTACGGGAAAGTCTTCTGGTCCGACCGAACTTGCATGTCCGGTCGCAAGTCCGGTCCATTCCAGAAGGTTTCCGACGGGGAATTTTTCTGGTCCGACCGAACTTGCATGTCCGGTCCATTCCAGAAGGTTTCTGACGGGAGAATTTTCGGGTCCGACCGAACTTGCATGTCCGGTCGCAAGTCCGGTCCATTCCAGAAGGCTCCCGTCTTTGCGATTCTGGGCTCGACCGAACTTGCAAGTCCGGTCCATTCCAGAAGGCTCCCGTCTTTGCGATTCTGGGCTCGACCGAACTTGCAAGTCCGGTCGCAAGTCCGGTCCGGCCCAGTACTTCAGTTTTAAAATCTGTTTCTTAGCGTTTTACTTCCCCATTGCTTTCCCAATCTTTACCAATACTTCCCTACATGTTTACCACTCATTTAGATACCCCAAATCACCTTAATGCATCCGCCAAATCCACCAAACAACTTACACAATTCCCTCACTTCTTTTCCAACACTTGTAACAGCTTTTGTTACACTTATGCTACAGATTTTAAAACTCAATTCTCACATCCAATACTTCTACTACCAATACCATTTCTAGCATCCCAAATACAATTCCAAGCAATTTACAACATCTATACCCAAATCCAACTCTCCTCTTACCAAATCTTGCACACTAATTCTTCCTAGTTCCACAATGCAATTTAATACATCTTTGCTACAGACTTTGGTTCCTACTTCCTCCATACATAGTTTCCTCTCCTAATGCCATTCCCAAGGCCTACAATGCATTGCCTCACCTCTTCAAGTCCAATACTCATTCCCTAGGTCATGTACATAACTCCTCCTAGTTTCTCCAATGCCATTCAACAATTCTTGCTACAGATTTTACACTCTTACATCCTCATACTACAAGTACCAATCCATAGTTACTAGACATCTCTACTAACTTCAATACACACCTTGGTTCTCCCATTTACCAAGTCATCCTTAAATATACATTTTCTACCAAAATTTTGCCATAGTTTACCTACTTTCCTTACTTACTCACATAAGTCCATTCTCACCAAGTTCATTCCTAAAACTAGCCACACCCGTACAAGGGTCCTACCAGCAATCAATATAATACCAATTCATCAATACTTCCTCAATCCACAATATTAATACACATATACAATACTCTTGGCTCTAAGGCCTATAATTCACATACTAGTTCACAAATACCCAAAATTCCAATACTACAATACCAATAGAATATTTTGGGTTCCTTAAATTGGTTTACCCATACCCATTACTCTAATGCATTAAATTTACCATTCAAGAAAGAGCTCTTACCTTAGGCTCTTAATTCCTTCTTTCTTTTCCATTTCTCCTTCTTCTCTCTTTCTTGCCCAAATCGACTACATGTGGAATGGAGTTGCCAAACTCCATTCCCATCACCCAATGTACACAAAATGAGTGCAATTAAAATGCTAACCCTTAAATTAACACTAATTCATTGGAGTGTTTAGAATACAAATTCTAGGGTTTACCTTTAGAGTGTTTAGGAGGGGCTTTAGCCCTTGGTTCAAGAAGGAGAGTCCACCACCATTGCAAGGTGAAATTTATGCTCAAAATAGAGAGAAAAAACAAGGCATCACTATGGGCAAAAATCGGTTACCAAAGGAGGTGAAGAAAACATAAGTTTTTCATGTAGATTTTTACCTTAATGGAGAGAGGAGACTCCAAGCTACCCATTGGTACCAGTTTCTCTTTGAATGGGGAAAACCCATGGAGATGAACTTCCTCATTTTTGGATTTGAAAAGAGAGAAATGTAGAGGAAGGTGGGGGGATTACAAATATGTAATTATTTTTACATTTGGAGCTCAAATGAAGGTAGAGCATGAGAGAGAATATGAGGTTGCCATTGTTGTTGTTGGAGCTCTCAAAATCCCCCAGCATAGGAGGCAGAAGAGAGAGAAATCACTGGAAGAGAGGAGGGAGGTGAGAGAATAGAGAAAGGTGAGGTGAGAGGAAAAGTGGGTACCTTTTTACTTTTTCCTCTTTTGCTTTTTGACTCCCTTATTTAATTGGCTAGTTACATGTGTGTGTGTGGAGTTATTTGACTTAATAAAAATCGGCCCCCCTACTGTATTACTGGTTGGAGTGTTTTTCGTCTTTTACAGAAAACGCTCGTTATTTTACCTAGTTTAGGTACTATTCACTAACCGGGCCCGTTTTCCGGGATTTTCTCGTTTCTTTATTTTTATTGATTATTAAGCTCCCATAAATGCTTACTAATATTTATTTAACGATTTATAATTTTTACGGGTCTGTTTGACCACTTAAAGTCACGTTTTCGGGTTTTCTCGGAAAACGTGCGCTAAAGCTCTATTAGTGTTTTAATGCATTATTTGGATCCGTTTTCTTCGGGAGTTATTCCCATATATTATTTAGGTCTTATTAAACCTTTAGAATCCATATAATGCGCTAACCATGGTCTCATACCTCCTATGGTTATTTAACGCTTATTTAGCGTTTTCCGCTTTTTAAGCGTTTATTTATTCCTTTTGAATTTATTTTTCCTTACCAATATTACTCAAGCATTATTATGCTCTTAAATACGGATTAGAATTATCTCAATCACTATATTTAAGTTTGGGGTATTTCAATAACCATACAACTTTTATAATTTATTTAATTATCCATATTAACTTTCGGTATTTATATTCCATACCCATAACTTTCGTAAATTACAATTTATCCACACCTATTTTCGATTTCAACTTATTTTTCTCTATATTTGCAATTTAACCCCAAAACTTTATATAAGTTACATAATACTTATAAACTATGGTTTTTAATATTTAATTCTTCCTTATTTCCGAAAAGGCCCATATATTTTGCAAATTACATTTCCGCCCATATTAAATTTCGGTTTCTACATGTCATTTTTATAAATTACATTTTCACCCTTAAACTTTTATAAACTTAACATTTTATGTCATAAATCATTTTAACCCAAAGTTTTTGGTCAACACTTTGAACAAGACTTAATTTCATGATTAATACTTCAATATACCCATAAAATCATTATATATTTTTGGTTATATCCCATACTTCCCAATAATCACAAAATAGCCCCAAAACTTCATTAAATGTTATTCTTAACACTTGAACACTTAAACACTTACTTAAATTTACCAAAATTCATAATATTAATTCCTACCTTATATCATATTATAAATATACTAAATGACCCCTTTAATTCTTGACAATTAAATTAAACACCCCAAACTTTTCAAAATTTGTATTTTAGCCACATCATTTATTAAACTAGCCATTTAAATACTTGTAGCTATTTTTAATGTTCCCAAAATTTATAAGATAAGTAAATACACTTATATATATTTCAAAATTCACCAAATCTCTTGTATTGCTCTCGGCCACAATTTAATTCTTACCATATGGTTTTAAACTTGTTTTATACCTTATAATAAATACTTATAAATGTATATAAGCCATATAACACTTCTAAAAATTATGCTAATGACTTAGAATGATTATAAACTCAAAAATAGAACATTTTATTCCTAGACCATTCGGTTTATTTATTTATGTAACATAATTAATTTTTGTGACACAAATATATATACCTTAAGGTAATAACATTACCTTATATGTTATAAATTATTTTCTTGACAATATAACCTATAGTATTTTCGGTCTTAATTTATTTAGAGGTTGTACATAATTTTTACACCAAAATTTGAAGCTTAAACCAAAGTTAAACTTAATAAACCTTACTTATATAAACTTACCCTTAAATCAAGACAATTCTTGTACTTGATTTTTCCTTGAATTCCAAGCTCTCCAAATGCTACCTTGATGAAGAATTTTTGGCTCCTTATAAACATTTAGGAGATCTATTTGTTAGACTTCTAACAAGAGTTTATAAATAATATTTGTAGTGATTTTACAAGAGTTTACCTTAGGAATTTATCAAGGTATTTTTGATACACTTGGGATGATTGTAGATCCAAGTTTCCTTCATGAAATAATGAAGAGAATATGGATTTAGAAGTTCCTATATTTCGAAAATTGCTTAAGGTGTTTTATTAGGATTTTCAACATAAAAATATACCTTAACTTGATCTTGTTGTTCCTTGTGTTGTTGTTGAATTTAGGAACCTCCTTGGAACATATATGCTTGGCGAAAATTGTAGAAGTTGCTAGGATGATTTCTTGCTTCAAGACTTGATAGATTTAACTAGGAAGTTACATTAAAATGGTGTTAGGACTTAAAACACCATTAATGGAGCTTAGTAGCTCTTAGGAATTAATTTAGGAAGGAAGAAGAAAAGAGAGAGTAAGGAAGAAGGCTTACCAATTCGTGAATGAGCAAAGGAGGAAGTGAAGCCTACGTGAGATATTAAGGCAAGAAGGCAAAGAAGCAAATTGGAAATTATTGGTATGATTCAAGGCATTATTTTATGTCTTGTTTTTAATTAATTTGACTTAGAAATTTGACTACAAAAGTCTCTTAATTGAGACACGTTTTCGGATGATTGATGAGGGAAATAACGGTGACTTGTTTGATAATTAAAAGCTAGAAGACAAGAGGTATGGTGGTAGTAGTCTTCTTTGAATTTTTTTAAGTCAATTAACATGTTAATTATTCCCCTCTTTTCCTTATGATTCACGGTTGTTTATGTGCTAGATGACAACTGATTTTTGCTTGATTGGAGACAAGAGATCATGCTTGTTAGGTTGGTGTTTTATTGAATTATTGATGAGGCAATCAAACCCCATTTATTTGATTGAATTCGGTAGTCAATGTTACCACCAAGACTTTGATTTTTTTGTTTTATTGTAACAAGTTAGTCTTGCTAGTTAGATACTTGTTCCCTTGATTGATTTAGTAGCAAATCATATCCTCCTTTTCCTGATTTAAATCGGCAGCCATGAGACAATGGAGCCACTTGTTCTTCCTTGTTAAATTGACTAGTCAAAGGTATGACTAGATTTGTATTTAATTCCTTTATCTTAATATAAGCTAATATTCATTGTTTTCTTGCAGGGGAAATCGATGATGAGGGTCTATATTGACTGATTTATTTGTTACATAATTATATAGTACTTGCTAGATGAGTCACCATTCCATAAGACAAATTTTTGAACTAAAACTAGTCCATTTTACACCCTAAATAACGCCTAATATGGGGACCAAATGGAGTTGATTTTTACTTTGATTTTTGTTAAACTATATTGTACTAAGATTATACTAATATGTGTAATAGGTTCCAGCATTTAATTGGTACATTTTTATTATGGTAAGAGGTGAAAGTTTTAAGGTAAAAATGCTGATTTTAGGTACCTTTTTGATCCCAAAATCGCCCCCACTTGTACTATAAATTTAGTACTGCCATTAATTTATTTAGATGGTCAATTTATCCTCTTTTAATATTATCAACTCTTGGCTCCTCAAAAACTTCAAGGTAATTGCGTAGAACACATTTTTGTGACACCCGAAGGTGCGTTTATGTGCTTTAAGGATTTTTCTGGAAAATAAGTAGTTGCAATGTGTTCCAAGTGTTTATTGACATTGTTTATAGTCAATAATAATATTTTAAGGTGTTACATTGGGTTATATGGGGTTATACCAACTCAGAACGCAATTCTCGGGCTAACCGGGCAAAAAGGAGCGTTAAGAAATTCTCCCGAGTATTTTGTCTTTAACTGATAATTTATCTTGAGAACTTCATCTTAAATGTTCATTAAGGTACTATTATGCATTTAGAATGAGGTGTAATGCTTTACTTTATTTAATAAGGTATTTTCGGGACTTTCGGGCCTTAAGGGCCTTTTAAGGAAACTCCCGAGCCATTTGTATTTTTATTACATTTTTAGATGAGGTCCTGCATTCTAAGGGTCATATAATGATCCTTGATTATCTTCATATGAAGTTTATAGCTTATATAACTTGTTTACTTAAGGTCGGGCTTTAACGCACGATTTTGACCTTAAGGAGTTTAGGTGCGTTTTTAACGCCTGAGTGTTTATATGCTCTCTTAGGGTTTAATAATCCCCTAAATAATATATATTTACTATTATTTAATTATTTAAATGTTAGGGGTATTTCAGATAAGGCAACGTCGGATAGTGAGTTGAACCTCATTGACCTCAATGGTATCCATTATGAAGATGGTGGGAGGTGGTAAAGAACAGGAGAAGAGTTGTAATTGCAGTTGTTTTGTTGTAGTGTAAAGAGAGCAAGGCAAGTGAAGATGGGTGGTTGAGTCGAGATAGAGAGGTATGGAGTGCGCTGATATAATAGATGGAATACCAGGGGGCGAGGTTGGAGTGGATATTCAGCAGGTTCCTACAGCTTGCACGCAACATAAGTTGGGGGAAAGGATCGAGCGTAGTAGATTTGTCCATGGCCAGAGTGTGTTAGTGCGGAAGATTTTCTCTACTTCCACAAGGTAGAGAAAATCATTACCTTATGTTTACAAGGCAATGTGAAGGCAGAAGTTGAGAGGGCAGAATTCCTAAAACCCTCGTGTTCTAGGGAGATGAAAAAACACTAGAGCAAGAGTGAGGCAAACGAATCCGAATAAGAAACCCATCCGAGTTGTGATGGTAAGTTCCTTCTTGTCAAGCCTCTTTTTTCATACTACTAATTTAGAGGATAAAGGAGAAGGTTGAGATGCTTGAAATCACATTATCCTTAGAGTGTTTGGGTGTACATGTTGGCCAAATTTGAGGCCTTATAATACCCACAAAATTTCTTTTAGTTCCACAAAATGTGTCTTTTGGGGCTATAAATCAAATTCGACTAGCTATATCTATTTTGACCCTCTTGTACACAAAACCTATATCTCCAAAGATGTCAAGTTTGATAAATCAGACTTTCCCTTTCAAAATCCTACCTCCCACCCACCCATCCTCACCTGCTATTGATTATAATCCCGTGACAAATGTTCTCATCCCTATTGACTCAGTTACTCACACCACCTCCCCTCCTACAGCTGCTCTCTCTATAGAACCAATTTCTTCCACTGACCCTATCATTTCTCCTTCTGGTCACTCTTCTGCACCTCAATCTCCACATTCCATTCCCTCTCAGGTCATTCCCCTGATCCTCCACCCCCCAACCCATATACCCATCATATGGTTACTTGAGCTCAAACTCATTCTCTCAGACCAAAAATAAGAACAGAGGACACCATTAATTAGTGCAGCACCACTAATGTTACAAATGCAGCTGATACCAGAGAGTCCTAGTTTTACTCAGTCCATGAAATATGTAGAATGGAGAGAAGCTATGCAAAAGGTATTTAATGCTCTACAACACAACCACTCGTGGGATATTGTTCCATATGAATCTCACATGAATATCCTAGGAACTAAGTGGGTACTAAGAATAAAAAGAAATGCCAATGGGACTCTAGAGAGGAGGAAAGCCAGGCTTGTTACCCCAGGTATTGATTACAGAGAAACCTTTAGCCTTGTGGCTAAACCCTCAACTATAAGGCTAGTCCTAGCTGTTGCTACGACCAAAAATTGGCCAATTAATCAGATAGATGTTGACAATGCATTTCTGCATGAGAAGTTAGAAGAAACTGTCTACATTAAGTAGCCCTCTTGTTTTGTTGATAAGTCCTTACCTCACCATGTTTGTTGCTTAAAAAAGGCCCTCTATGGCCTTAAACAACCATGTAGGGCCTGGTTTTCTAGGCTAAGTACCTACCTCACTCATATAGGCTTTAATGACTCCTCCACTAACCCTTCTCTTTTCATATACACTCACAACAAGGATATGTTTTTACCTTAATCTATGTGGATGACATTTTGATTACAGCTTCATCTCAACATGTAATTTCTAGCCTCGTTTCTAGCCAAGCCAGTGAGTTTCCTATCAAAAACTTGGGATAAATCCATCATTTCATGGGCATATCTATCACCCGTAACTCTTCTGGCCTAAAACTGTCCCAAGAACACTATATTCAAGATCTACTTTAGAAAGCTCACATGAATTAAGCTAAGCCTGTTTCCACTTCTATGGTTGATTCTCCAAACCTCGATACTACTACATCCAAACCCTACCCAAATCCCAGTTTTTATCGAAGTGTTGTGGGGAGTTTGCAATATCTGGCTTTCACCAGGCCAAATATCAGTTTTGCAATAAATAAAGTGAGTCGATTCATGCACTGGAATGCTACCAAAAGAATTTTGCGTTACCTGCGTGGCACCATGGTCGTCGGCCTTTTCTTTCGTGCTCCTCCTCTGGGCGACTTTCAGGTATACTCCAACGCAGACTAGGGTGGCTCTCACCTTGACCGCTGCTCTACCACCGGATTCCACATTTACATCGGGGATTAGCTTGTCTCCTGGTCCTCTCAAAAGCAATAGGCCATCGTCCATTCCTCTACGGAGGCAGAGTATAAGGCCCTTGCAACAACCACAACAGAAGTCATTTGGTTACAAATGATAATGGGAGATTTGGGGATTTTTCTAGACAAAAGTCCAATCTTGAAATGTGATAACATAGATGCCACTTACCTTGCGATGAATCTGGCTTTTCACAGCCGTGCTAAGCACATCACCATTGATTTCTTTTTTGTCCCTGAGCGAATTCGAAATGGGAGCATGCAGACTGAATTTGTGCCGACGATAGAGGAAATTGCGGATGGATTTACAAAAGCCCTAACTCAGCGAAGGGTTGACTGGTTTTGTTCCCAATTGTTGATGTTTTCCCCTGACCTTGGGAACGCAGGCGGATATGTTTTCCCTAGACCATGGGAATACGGGCGGATAGTAGCCCATACTAGTCTAGGCATATATTTATTTTGTAAATAAGCACAATATGCTAAGTATGTCTACACAGTGATATAATGTCCAAGTCTATAAATACAGATATTTTTTAAAAGTAATGCAACATAATGAATTAAATACAACAGTAAAATATCTCCCGATCCTCTCTTACCCTAATTTCTTCAATCCTGTTCCTCTTTCCTGGCACCAGAATAGTGAGAATCAACAAATGGAGGGAGGAAAGGAAGTAACGTAGAAGAAAGTATAAACAAAGCTAGTTGAAGTACGTAGTTAGGGCTGCCCATGGTAGGTTAACCGTCTTATTCAGTTAACCGCTTCGTTATCCGGGTCTTTGGTTTTTTTATTTAATTTTGTTACCATTCCATTTAGATCGGTTAACCGGAATCGGTTAACCGTTTAATTCGGTTTTCTAAAATTCAATTCCGTTATCATTCCGTTTAGACCAGCTAACCTTTAGTTCGGTTCGGTTTTATCGATTAACCGTGTAGCCGTATATTTTTTTAATGATGAGACTAATACCATTAATATTATACTACAATATTAATCATTCACCTAAATCATGAGTGACAAATCAAATATATGTGACAAAACATATAATAATATGTATATTCCTTCAATAGATAACATTAATTATTATATAAGGTGAACATTAATATTTGAAGTTTTCCATTGTTCGTATAATCGGTTAACCACGGTTAACCCTGCGGTTAACTATTCTGGAAAATTTAATACGGTTACCGAAACAGGTCAATTTACACGGTTCGGTTAACCATACCATAAGAACCGGTACGGTTAACCTGAAAACATGTACGATTCACTTCGGTATCAGTCGGATACCGCGGTTTCGGAATATTTTGGGCAACCCTACGTAGTATGATCCTTGGCATCTAGATACAGAGCTTCAAATGTTTTAACGGGACATCGACCAGCTCATCGATAAAAATAGAACTTTCAAACGTTACATATATAGGACATATGACATAGGGGCTTAAAAAGTTAAACAACAAAGTATAAATTATATGAACACAAATTTGATGTTTAAAAATTGGTAAACCAATATATGGTTTATTATATTGACTTTATTCTATTATATAATTTCTAATGAATAACTAGTATTTATAAACAATAGTTGAACGTATGATAAAAAAAATGAACAAATGGTATATTATATTGACATTGTTTTATTATAAAATTTCTTATGATCAATTAGATCTAATTTTTGAACACTTAATAATAAATAGTTGAACATATGGTCCAAAAGATTGAGCAAACTAATTCTATATTTTTAAACATGAACGTGAGTTTCGAAAAAATGAACAATATGCAGTAAAATTTGAACAAAGTGTTTTAAAAGCTAAACAACTAATATCGTGTATCTGAATCTAAACTTATAAGTTTTAAAAACAATTTCATTTTGTATATAACATTTTTTGAATAATTAGTCTCGAAGTTGAACTTCAACAAAATTTAGAAAAAAACTGAAATAAATTTTGAATAAAAAGTTAAAAAGTGGTACAACGAGTATCACACAAATCAATGGTACATATGGTTACGACAATGAGAAGGCTCTATAGTTCTTCATCACTCAATTTTGTGGATTTATTCATCGATGTCAATTGTGAAATTCTTTCTTCTTCAATAATTAGTTACTAAAGTGAATTGGGCTGAATCAAATAACAATTGTAAACTTTAATTTGAGTTTGGATTGATCTAACTAAGATTTAGGGAGAAAGAAAGAGAAGAAGAACAACCATAACTACGATGAAGAAGAACGACGATAACTGCGATGAAGAAGAACGACGATAACTGCGATGAAAAAGAACGATAATAACTGCAATAAAGAATGTATTTGTAGATATTTTTAAAAAAATCTTTTAGAATCATAAATTGTTAAAATGATTTCTAAATTTATGAAGAAATTAAAAAATTATTTTATATAATTAAAAAAACTTTAAATAAATACAGAAAGTTAAAAACAAATGACATGTCAAAACCAGGTGTAGCGCTGTAGCGTGCTTCCGATTGTATAGTAGACTAATTGCATCACATGGATGATGCATGTGGTGAAAATGCCGGAAAACAACAAGACAATCATTACACGTCATCAATTAGTGCCTAATCATTATCACACTATTTATATATGAGATTTCCCCACCCTCTTCAGCAGCATTACAAACCCACAACACGCTCCCAGCATTTCAGAGCGAACTCAAACGCCGATCAGGGAAATCAAGTTGTATCTCATACAGTACAAGCAAACACAGGTTGAATGTCTATGGCTTCGATGACGATGCTGAAGAATAATGAGAGGCTCAGAAAACTAGGTTAAAGAATTGGGACATGTGTAATAGGCTCTCTTGTATTGCATTGTCAATTTGTATGTATATATATACAGAACTGTAAAGAAGTGTTGCTACCCTAAATACATCGGACTAAAGCCTGTTTCTATTCTATGTGTTTTGGGCTTGTTGCTTCTTGGGCCTTTGGGCTTCATTATCCTCCCTCGCTCTAGCACTGTCGAGACAGAGGTGTGAGCGCAATTGCAGAAACCGATTTGGGGCTAAGGGTTTCGTGAGCAAGTCCGCCAGCTGGTCATCGCCACTGATGAATGCGACTTGGAGGGATTTTTTTTGAACTCGTTCGTGCACAAAATGGAAATCGATTGCGATGTGCTTTGCTCGAGCGTGAAGTACTGGGTTGGCGGCGAGGTACGTGGCACCCAGATTGTCACACCAGATCGTGGGAGGTCTTCGAAGAGGAACACACAAGTCGCGGAGCAATTGCTGAATCCAGAGAGCTTCGCGGGTAGTATTTGCTAATGCCTTGTACTCTGCCTCTGTTGTTGATCTTGCGACTGTGGGTTGTTTTTTTTACTGCCATGATATAAGAGTCGAACCAAGATAGATGCAGTAGGCTGTAGTGCTCCTCCTGTCTGTTTGATCACTTGCCCAGTCGGCATCAGTATAAGCTGCGATTTGAAAGTTGTTGTATGGACTGATGTGGTATGATAGGTGTTTGGTAGAAATGAGGTATCTGAGAATGCGTTTTAATTGTTGCCAATGATAATTTCTGGGATCATGCATTGATTGGCAGAGTTTATTGACAGAATAGGTTAGGTCTGGTCAGGTGAGGTTAAGGTACTGTAAGGCTCCCAAGATGCTTCTGAATTGAGTGGGGTTTGTAGGCATTTGTGTCGATTGAATGGGGGTGTGGACATTGGTGTGATTACTGGTTTTGCTAGAGACATGTTGGCTTTAGAAAGGAGTGTAGAAATATACTTCTGTTGACTCAAAAAAAGGCCCTTGGTGTTTCTGTGTATTTGCATGCCCAAGAAAAAATGGAGAGACCCAAGATCTTTAACTGGAAAAATGTCAGAGAGTTTGGAAATGAAAGAATCAATTAGGTTGGAAGATGAGCCCGTGATGAGGATGTCATCAACATAGACTAGGCAGTATAGAATGTCTGTGGGGGAGGTGTAGATGAACAGAGAGGTATCTGATTTTGAAGCAGTGAAGCCTAAATGAATCAGAACATCACTTAACTTAGAGAACCAGGCTCTAGGAGCCTGTTTCAGACCATATATAGATTTTTGTAGGAGGCAAACATGGCCAGGAAAAAGAGGATCAGAAAAACCTGGGGGTTGAGCCATGTAAATGATTTCTTGTAGATCTCCATGTAGAAACGCATTTACAATATCAATCTATTTGATCTGCCACTTTTGAGCCACTGCAATAGTTAGGACAAGCCTTATAGTTGTTGGTTTGATCACTGGACTGAATGTTTCATTGTAGTCCACTCCCTTTGTTTGTGTGCAACCTCTTGCAACAAGGCGTGCTTTCCTTCTTTCTATTTCCCCCTCTGCATTTCTTTTTGTGCGCAGTACCCATTTTGCTGTTAGGACATGTGCACCCTGTGGTCTTGGGACCAACCTCCATGTTTGTGTGTCTTTGAGTGCATTAAACTCTTGCTGCATTGCTTCTTGCCACACTTTGTATTTTTTTGCCTCAGTATAGCAAGGTTCCTCAGGAATCATGTCTGTCAGATGGGCTTGAGGCCAGTTTATTGTGCCGTCTGTTCTGAGAAATGGTTTTCTGATGTTGTGTTTTGCTCTAGTTTGCATTGGGTGATGGTTTGGAGGTGGAGCCTCTGTAGAGGGGCTAGGAGATGGGGTGGATTGTGTGGAGGTTGGGCTTGTAGATGAGGATATGGGAGTGTTATGAGAACTGTGAGATGGTGTGGTGACGGGGGTAAGAGTTCTGGATGGGTTTGGGGATGCAGGTGAGTTGAGAGATATAATTGGATCTGAGGAAATAGGGGTATTGGTGATGTGAGGTGCAGAAAGGCTTAGAGGTATAGTCTGCGACGAGGGAGTGTTGATGGGAGATGGTGAGGACTCAGCATAGGGAAACTCTTCCTCATGAAAGATAACATCCCTAGTGGTGTAGGTTTTGTGAGTGGTACTGTCAAAGCAAATGTAGCCTTTAAAGTTGGGAGCATACCCTAGAAAAATACATTTTGTAGTTCTGAAAGATGTTTTGTGTTTGTTCTGTGGTCGGAGGTTGGGATAACATGTGCAGCCAAAAACTCTGAGAAAGTGATATTCTGGTGAGGTGTGAAAAAGTAATTCAAATGGTGTTTTATGTGAGAGAGTGGGGGTGGGTGTACGGTTTAAAAGGTAAACAGCTGTGTGAAAGGCCCTTTCCCAAAAAAGTAGAGGAAGGTGTGAGTGAGCAAGGAGAGAGAGTCCTTTATCAACAATGTGCCTGTGTCGGACCTCAACACTCCCATTTTGCTGATGAGAGTAAGGACAAGTAATGCGGTGGAATATTCCTTTTGCTTTTAGGAGAGGAATTAGGGCTTTGAATTCCCCCCCACCGTCAGTTTGCACACTTTTGACAGTGGTATCAAAATAATTTTCCACAAGAGTGAGAAAAGTAGTAAAGAAAGTAATAACATCAGACTTTGCATTAAGAGAAAAAAACCAAACAAAGTGACTATACATAGTCATCCACTATAGACAAGTAATACCTAGCACCATTTAGAGCCAAAACCGGTGCTGGTCCCCATACATCCAAAAATAACAACTGAAAGGGCTTGGTAGAAACAGAAAAAGTGCGGGGGTGTGGGAGAGCATGGACTTTACCCAAACGACAACCTGCACATGTGTTTAAATCACTGCCCTTAGAGGTAATGGGAAGATTATTGTTCCTAATAACAAAACTAGTAACCCTTAAAGAGGGGTGACCAAGGCGATTATGCCATAAACTGGGACTGGTCTTTATTGTAGACAGAGCCTGATAGGCCACAGGTCTCTGGGTTTGTGAGAGGCTTGTGTTGAAGCAGTAGAGGCCATGCTTAAGTCCTCCCTTGGCTAGTACCCTCCCCGTATGTAGATCCTTCATGAGAAAAAAAAGTAGGATAGAAAACAAAGGAAACATTATGATCTGAAGCAAACTGGCGAACTGAGAGGAGATTTTTTATCAGTTTGGGAACATGTAGAAGATTTGAGAGGAAATAATTGCCTGAGGGTGTTGGAAGAATACCAGTCCCTTGATGTTGAACAGGAAGAGATGTGCCATTACCAAAGCTTACTGCATCAGATTTGTGTGTGATGTCTTGGTCAAGGGCTAGATTCGACAGATCATGGGTAAAGTGATGAGTGGCTCCACTGTCTGGATACCAGGTGTGGTCAGTGGGAAGGGTAGTAGTGTAGTGGGCAGTGTAAGTTGGAGGAGGTGCTTGAAAGGCATGATCAAAACGATGAAAACATCTGTCAGCTGTGTGACCAACTTTGTTGCAAACCTGACAGATTGGTCTTGTGTCTGGCTTTCCTGATAAGTGAGAGCTTGAGGTAGAGTAATAGTTACCTCTTCCACCACGGTTGGAGTTTCTGCCTCCTCTGTTGTTGTAGCCCCTTGTGTTGTAAGTTCTCCCTCCCCTGTTGTTTTTGTATGTGTTTTTGGAGTTGTTGTTGTATTGTGTAGCATTGACCGACAGTTAGGCATTGGAGAGGGTGTCTGTGGCTTTTTCAGAGAGTAGGGTTTCATAGGTAAGAAGGTAACCATAGGCTGCCTGGGGGGTAACTGTGGTGGTCATCATTGTGAGATTTGTGGCAACGGTATCATAATCTGATGGTAGACCTCGAACTATGTAACTTAGAAAGTCACTGTCAGAGACAGAGTAGCCAGCAGAGGCCAGTGAGTTTGCAATATTTCTGGCACGCCCAAAGTAGTCAGCAATGGAGTCCGCACCCTTTTTGATGCCAATCAGTTGAGATTTTAGCTGCATCACTCGAGCATTGAGTTGAGCAGAGAGAATGTCCTTAATGGTGTCCCATACTTCTTTGGAAGTTTGACAAGGGATTATTTGATTGTCACTCATGGAAGTGGTAAGAACGGCCATAATGAGTTTATCTGTTTGTTTCCATTGTGTGTAAGCTGGGTTAACAGTGCCATTGATTTGTGCAGCTGGACAGAGTTGAGAGCCATCTACCCAGCCAAATAAACCATGTCCAGAAAGGTAAGGTTCAACTTGCTTCAGCCATAATTGATAGTTTTCAGCGGTGAGCTTGGTGAAGTGTTGAGATGTGGAGACAAGAGAAGAAAAAGTAGAAGAAGTGGTGGTAGAACTTGTGGAGCCCGAGGTGCCAGAAGTATTGGACGAGTGAGAACCAGAAAGAGGAGTCTCCATTGAAGAAGAAAGAAGGAATAGAAGAAGAAGAGATAGAGGGGAACGACGAACGTCGAAGAAGATGAAGAAAAGAAGACTAGATGTCTGCGGCTCTTGATACCATAATGAGAGGCTCAGAAAACTAGGTTAAAGAATTGGGACATGTGTAATAGGCACTCTTGTATTGCATTGTCAATTTGTACGTATATATATACAGAACTGTAAAGAAGTGTTGCTACCCTAAATACATCGGACTAAAGCCTGTTTCTATTCTATGTGTTTTGGGCTTGTTGCTGCTTGGGCCTTTGGGCTTCATTAAAGAAAGGTTTCAGCATCATCGGTAATGGTGGTGGTGAGGCCAATGGAATCGGCGATTACTGTCTTGGTCCGGTGCGGCATCAAGGGCTGTAGCGCGGAAGGAAGTTAGTGAAGTTCCTAGCATGCCGGATTTTGACTACACTCCGCCATCGTATGAAGGACCTCGAACAGATGAGATATTGAAGAGAGACGGAAGGAGTTTCTTAGCCCTGCCATGTTTACCTTCTATAAGAATCCTGTGAGTGAAATTACTTTACTTCCTCTGTTATTATCCGTAACAAGAGTTTGCTTGAATAATCATCTATATAAATCCAGTCTCCAGATATCCGGAAACATCAAGCAAGCAAGATGTAGTAGTATTTACTCAAACTTAAATGTTTTTTTTTTTTTATGAAACTATTATACTTTTTGTATATATTTTAATGTGTGTGCTGTCATCCAATCATACGTTTGGGTGCCGTGTTACAAACATTGATTGATTAAAAGCAGAGTTTGACAATTGACACTCCAAAAAACAGAGCATTGACGATCCATCTCTTCCTTGTTATTCTCTACTCTTTCATTGCTTAACCTAACTTAATTGGATAATTAAATTAACGTCTATGCAGCTAAATGTGGTGGCTGGTAAAATGCAATACTTGTACGATGAGAATGGGCGAAGATATGTGGAGGCATTTGGAGGGATTGCAACAGTATCCTGTGGACATTGTCACCCTGAAGTAATCAGTAATCAGAGCTGTGACTGATCAGGTTAACCGCATTCAACACTCCACCATTCTGTACCTGAACCCAGCTATTACTGAGTTTGCACAAGCATTGACTTCGAAACTCCCTGGCGATCTCAAAGTGAATACATATACTTAAATCTCTTTACATTACAAATTAAAAGTAATCATCTCAAATATTTTTCTACCTTTGTTCTTAATTAATCAATTGCGGGGTGTAGGTGGTGTTGTTTACAAACTCTGGTACAGAAGCAAATGAGGTTGCATTGATGATGGCGAGACTGTATACTGGTTGTCAGGATATAATCTCATTATCATGGTAATGCTGCAGCGACTATGAGTGCTACTGCTATGTCTAACTGGGAATTCAATACAGTGCAGGTGTGTATGGATTGTGGTTGATAAATTTCATCAAATAGTGAACATGTGACCTAAGAAAACATGTTTGGATTACAGAGTGGAATGCACCATGCCATCAATCCTGATCCGTACAGAGGTGTGTTTGGTTCAGACGGTGCAATGTATGCTAATGAAGTTAAAGATCTCATTGAATTTGGAACATCCGGTCATGTAGCGGGGTTTATTTTTGAAGCCATTCAGGTTTGACTTTTATTAGTTTCATCTTTTTATTTCCCAGAAAATAAAATTGTAATGCATCAATTTTTCATACCTGATCAATGTATGATATATTATAATTAATTCATCAGGGTGTGGGTGGAATTGTGGAGTTAGCTCCTGGATACTTACCAGCAGTACATGAAACAATAAAGAAAGCAGGGGGTCTACTAATTGCTGACGAGGTTCAAGCTGGGTTTGCTCGAACTGGATCTCATTTCTGGGGATTTGAGGCTCATGGTGTTGTTCCTGACATCGTAACAATGGCAAAGGTATATTCCCATATTAGTTAATCCACCTCCCTCCCTTGGAAACTGATGATGAAGTATATGTATATGATGTATGTAGGGAATTGGGAATGGTATTCCACTTGGAGCTGTTGTGACAACCCCTGAAATTGCGAAGGTTTTAGCACGTAGAGGTTACTTCAACACATTTGGTGGGAATCCTCTTTGTACAACAGCAGGGAACGCGGTTCTTAGAGTGATTGAGAAGGAAAAACTTCAAGAGAATGCGTATGAAGTTGGGGGTTATCTTAAGCAACGGCTAAGCTGTTTGAAGGATAAGTATGAAAGTACGTAACAAGTTTCTGTTTTGGACTAAATAACGCTATCTAGTGTGTATCATCATCAGATCGATGAAAATAAGCTTTAATTCATTTTCTTGCTCATATATATATATATATATAGTAATTGGTGACGTGAGAGGAAGAGGATTGATGCTGGGAGTGGAGCTAGTTACTGATAGGAAGCAACACAAGATTCCAGCTAAGGAAGAGACTCTGCACATCATGGACCAGATGAAAGGTAATAATATTACAGGTTTTATTGGGATGTAATTTGAGTGTGGGAGTTGTTGTGAGACTGATTAATCCTAAATTTGGATTGGGTTTTGATTTGTTTTGAACACTTAGAGATGGGAGTGTTGGTTGGAAAAGGTGGATTTCACGGGAATGTGTTCAGAATTACTCCTCCACTTTGCTTCAACATGGAAGATGCAGGTATAATCTCTTCTTTCATCAAAATTTCTTGTGACAATAATAGTATAATTATTCTATATTAATTCTTTACATATATATGCAGATTTTCTTGTGGAGGTGATGGACTATACAATGTCTAGAATGTAAAAAAAAAACAGCTGCAGCTCCTCGATAGACTCACCTGGGACTGGGAAGTTAGCCAACAACTCCTCGTTTCGTATAGTTTAATTATTAGCAATATAGGGTTTAAGTTTCTGGGGATCTTAATTAGGATGGGATGCGATTCCACAACTTATTATATACACAAAATTAGCACTACAGCTTCTCGTGTATGTAATGTTATGTACTCAACTGTTTATGAAAAAGCTCACCTAGTACAGTAACACTTTTCAAGTAAATCCATAATGACCACATTATTCTCTGATAATAATGTACGAGCACATTCTCAGCATCGATACTGGATGGATGATGTACTCATTCCTTCGAAGCTCAGGTAATACTGCCATTTGTATATTCAGTAAATGAGTACAAACAATTAGAACCAAAAAATGCAGGACCGAATCAATCCGATCAGCTAGGGTTTTGGTGCTTGCCAGTTACAACACACACACACACACAAAATTGAATTGGGGGATCAAAAATCCAAATCAAAATCAAAACCAAAAAACTCACTTACTAGTACTACTACAATCAAACAGTGGGCAATGAGATTGGGGAATATAACAACCTACCGGGAGGAAGCTGTGAAGGGGAATGATGAGCATTGTTATGGTAAGAACATCTCAAAACTCCTGCTGACGAAGTTGGATCTGGTGGCAGACCTGTGGAGGAGTACCTAAATAGTAGTAGTAAAGAGACGAATCGACGCAGCAGACGGCGCAGGTCTTCCATCGCCACAACACTCTTCCTCATTATCACGGATGTCCAGATCCAACCCGCCTGCTCGAATATAAACCTAAACCTAGCCATAATAATTACTATAGGTGTACAGTTTAGTAGTTTACACACACAGGCGATCTGGCGATCGATCACAGACTCTGATCATTCAACAATCAGGTTGATTCGTATATATAGGTATTCTCTGCCACCGACAAGTACGTACTCTCACTTATCTGTCTGTGAGAGAGACAGATTCCCCTTGTTTCGGCTGCAATAATTCGCTGTTATTTGTCGTCAAGGAAGGAGGTGGTGGGTTCAAGAATTTGGCGGAGGCGTACGTCCTTGTGTTAGGGTTTGTCAATCAGACTGTCAGGAATAAATGGTTTAGCAGATCCAAGGGGGTTACTGTTATACCATCATGCATCTGGTGCCTTGTTGCTTTTCCGTTTACAAAGTGGAAACTCAAATCATTCATTGCATGTTTGTGTTGTGTTCTCATGATGTAGTCATTTTCGTAAACCCGCACCATGTTTAATACCCTTCGCATTGTACTTCACCTCACTCTATTTGACGACGCCTTACCATACAATGTCGACATCCTTATTCTCTCTCTCTCTCTCTTTCATGCGTCTAATTATTATTATTTTTTTTTCTATTTCTTTAGATGTTTTTAAATAATAACATACTAACGTTTTTTTCTTCTGATTTTGACTATTTAGATACTGCTACCCGCTGGTTTATCATTAAATCTGTAGTTTTAAGTGAATTTGATGTTTCACAAGTAGGGGTTTGATTAACGATGTAAATGTTTAAATTAAATAAACAATTAATCAATAGTATTATTATTTTTGCTCTTCAAATTATTTTTAAAATATAAAATGTTTTTAATTTTTTAATCTTTTACATTATACCTCCATCCCTCATACTTTCACTGCCAACTTACTTTTCAATTTCCCATTAAGGGTAAAATGATCTACTATTAACAAGTACGCATGGCAGCACTACGGCACTAGAGAAGCGCTTCAGCTTCAGCTAAATCAATTGATATGCACACTGAAGGACACAGGTTGTATATAAAAGAGAGAAATAATAGTACCAAAATTGAATTACCTCTCACTGCCAAAATATATGTCTAAAATGTATACTTTTACATCACTTTTCATATAAATTCAAGTTAATTATCGAAAACAAGTTCCAATCTAGATATATTTTAACAAATGTATATTCGTTACATATATATATAATCAGACTTATGACACCAAAAATACTAATAATCCACTATTAGTTCATGAATAACCAAGAAATCTGAACTCTGACCCTTTAGTTTCTCAGATGAGGTTAAACGCATATACAAGGAAAGGGGCCGAAAGTGGGGCTTTCACAGTTAAATCTGCTTACTTCTGGGCATACAAGATGAAACACAACCTCTACAAAGAATATTATTGGAGCAATTCGTGGAGATAATTTGCAAATTCTCTTCCCGCGTACGAATTAGGTTGTTTACCATGGAAGCTCTTCCATGGGATCATTCCCTGTCGAGCTCTGTTAAGATTTCAGTGTAAGACTGATGTGAGAGGGTGGTGCTCTATCTGTGAAAGAGTGGAAAATATTGTTCACAGCTTGGCCTTGTGTTCAGTAGTCAAACTTTTGTGGCATTTTTATCTGGTTTTAAAGCACCAAAGGGAATTTATGATGATGTTTTTCGAGACTGGATGTTATCCTTATGTGAAGATGGTAATCTTCTCGAAGTTGGAAAACTCTTAAACTTTCTTTGCAAACTCTAGTATGCTAAGTGCCAGCTACAACATGATCGAGTCCAAACTTTTAGGCACGGAATGACCCAGCCAAAATCTTTTGTTCAAACAACCACCCTTAACTCTCCAGTCCACACCTTTGTAAACCATGTTTTGCTGGATCAAAACCAGAATACAATTCAAGTCTTTGTGGATGGAAGCACAATTGATGATAGTTTAGGTATGGGTGTCGTTTGTAGAGAGCCTAATAGTGATATTCTAGCAGTTAAAGTCACAAGAGGCTTGGCACCATAGATTCCGCAAGTTATCGAAACTAAAACCATGTTATTTGAGCTAGATATTTCCAAAAATCTCGACGCAACTTCTGCCGATTTCTTCTCGGATTATCTTTTTATTGTAAATTTCTTGATGCCTAAATGGTTCTTAAGAAAATGGCTACCTTGGCCTTAACCTTTAACAATATTACAAGGTTCCACATAGATAGAAGTAAAAATATGGATGTTTATCTCCCTACTCAACTAGGAAGGGTAGGCACTACCAATGAGTTATGGTAATCTCCCGTCTAATATTAAGAACTTGATTTCAACCTAAGAGAATGAAGTTGTTACCCTTTTTGAAAGAAAAAAAAAGGGACGACTAACATACATATCGACAATCTGATCTCACATAATATATTATTCTCCAGGCTTATTACCCTTTCTTATGGTGGCACATTAACAACATGTCTTGGCTACACCCACATGTAGCCAAAGATAGCTACATAACATGTACATATAGTATAAGAAACATGTACATTACACCTATAAAACATGTACATTACTTATATAACAAATATTGTACACAAAAATAGTACGTTCACTATAATTATTTATTGTACAGGTTTTCCTTATTCATTGTACATGTTTTCACTGTTGGTTGTACAATAATGTAGCTATCTTTGACTACATACACATGTAGCCAAGAATTTGTCTTTCCTCTTAGCTGATATGATTCCCAAGTTTTCAATCTGTGTGACTGAGTTTATTATAGGGTCCATACCATAGGAATGAGAAATTCTAAGTTGTCAAACAAAAGACTTAATTGATCGGGATTAGCAGAAATTCAAAGAACTTAATATGCGAAAGTAGTCAAAAGGATCGCCCAAATCGTGATAGGGGAGTACTAGATAGTAGTTATTATTATTTATGTTTGAACAAAGATAGTGGAAGATTACTATTTTTTTATGAGCTGCACGTACTATATAACTAAATAAGCAAACTATATCGCTAATTTTGTGAAATTTTGAATGATTGTTGGTTAAGTTTTTGTTTTGACAATCCTGATAGTTCCTAGGACATTCCATCTTGCCCCATGATAGTTCCTATGACATTTGAAACAGCATTTTTTACTATGTACATCACATCAAGACTATGACACATTAAATGATCCTTCCAATAAGAAAGAGAAAACAAAATTGATTTTTTTCCATGGTCCACCATTCTCTATATCTTAAAAAATCAAACCATTGAGATGCTGCAATATTTGATCACCAGATGATCGATGACATAGGAGGAGATCTCAACTCGTCTTCACAGTCAAAAGATTGGACGTTCCGTATGAAAGCTATGATGAGGTCCTAACAATTGACGATGACCCATGTAGCAAAATATCTTTTCATGTTGCAGCCACCTTGATGTTATATCAGCTTCACAAGTAGGACATGCACATTTCATTAGTGTTATACCCAGGGAGCATTGAATATCTAGGAAAGTCACTAATTGTTGTCATACGCACTGCATGTAACTGAAAATGTTCATTTTGAGAAGCATCATAAGTCTTAATTCCTTCATCCCATACATAACTTTGTCAATTCTTGTATCAAGGGTTGCATATAGATATCTATCTTGTTGCCTGGACCTTTTGGGTCCGAGATTAACAAATAAAAAATGAAATTTGGCTACTTCATAACCATCCATGACGGTATGTTGTAAGGAATTAGGATGATGGCCCATGTGCTATAAGCAACATTATGGTTTTGTATGGATTGAAACCATATGAAGCTAAAGCTATTCGAATATTACGAGGATTAAAGGAGAATCTACTATGTAATGTATCAATATTCTTCCAAGCCGAAGAGTCTAATGGATGCCTCATTCGATCATCCCTACGAGGCTCATCATGATGTCATCGCATGATAGCTGTTGTCTTTTTTGATATAAAAGCCTCCACAACCTTGGTTTTAAAGGAAACCAACGTAAAATCGTAGTTGGTTTCTTCTTCTTTTTTGTAGACAATGTAACATCAGAAAAGGGATTATGCAGATGTCCTCACAAAACGATTCAGTCTAACGGGTTTGGATCGATCTGAAGAGGTGCTTGGGGCGTGGGCCCAGGTCACCGCAAAGAAATAGGGCTTGCACGCTATTCTCTTTGGGCTTCCTCACTCTTTTCACATCACCATGAGGTGTGAGTCTACGGTTGGGTCTTTGAGTGACCAAAATTTCGGCTAGGTAAGAGCACTGCCAGAAAAATGCTTGGGGCTAAAGCCTAGGTATTAAGGGGATGTGGTTAGACGACATCCTCCTCTTTTCCCCCACTTATTCACATCATCTTAAAAGGTGTGAGTCCTGACAGAGGACGTCTAAGGCGGGTCCCGGGGTGAAATCGGCTTACGTGGACCCTCACTCTCATATGATGCAAAAGTACATGAATTTAAATTACCCACAAATGTAAACAAACAACATAATAAAGGCCGTAAATAAACAATTTCGAGTTAAGCCCTCTTTTCTAAAATTAAGTATTTATCCCCAGCAGAGTCACCATTCTGTGAGCCCGATTTTTGAATCACTACCCTTTATTGATTCGAATTGGTTAGGGTCTGATCGGGTTCAAGGTCCACTTATAACCTAAGTTTAGTAACTAAGTCATATAACTATAATTATTAAAACCTAAGGTAGCTCACTAGAACCTATTAAGAGTCACCACCTAATTTTGACCTAGGGTAAATTAGGAAAGGAGAGCTCGGGTTCGGGGGCTTGTTATTCGACTTTTTCGGGGTTTAAATTACTTTCACTTCCCTTCAAAGTCTCTAATTTTGTTTTCGTCCGTGGCCACGAACCTAATGTCTGAACCCTTGGACCCTAGTTAACCTAAGTGAAAATAAAAGTCGAATTGAACATAAAACGCAATTTTCAAAAGTCCGGGCCCTAAACACGGCGTCCGTAGGCCCGAACATCTTTTATAGAACCCTAATTTTTGAAAATTTTAAAATCCCGCCACCGTTCGAGAGAGTTTGTGCTTACGGACAGGGCGTCCGGGACCTCGGACATGGCATCCGTGGTGCGGACCACCCTCGGACGGCGGCGTTGAGGCTGTTCCGGCGGTGTTTTGGCTCAAATTTTATGGGCATGTAGCTTGAAAGATTCTAAGCACATTAGTAATTGAAAGAATCTAATTTAAAGTTGAATTTAATGCAAAATTTAATGAACAAGTAATTGGGCAAAAGCAAAAAGAAATAGCAATTCATAAGCAATAAAAGGTTAGTTTGCACTCAAAATTTAACAGAAGATTAATGAAGTCGTGGGGAATCAATAGAACAAGGTTCTAACCTATTTTACCTTGGGGGTTGGTGAGACTCTTCACATCGGGAATCTTTCGGTGCTCCGTTAAAGCCGGTTCCAGATTGAGTTCGACCCAAGCTTTGACCACTGACTATTGGAGCTGTTCTTCACATTTTGGAGGTGATTTGGTTGGTGTTTGATGATTATTGTAGCAATGGGAGTTGAAGGATGTGTTTATGTGGTGATTTTGACAGAGTTTCGATGGAATTTTGGTGTTTGGGAGCTTTGAAACGTGAGAGAATGAAGAAGGCTAGGTACTCTGATTGCTTGGGGTTCTGTATCCTGTCTTTTATCAAGAGTTAAGGTTCCTCAAGTAGGCCTCACTAAAGATAGAAAAATCCGATAAAACCCGAGATTTACTGATGTTTTAGCTCAAAGGCTTTCCAAAAAGAATCTGACTATATGAAATTTTAACCACGTGTAAAGAAGGATATTTCTGATTTTTATGAGGTGGAATTTGAATTTTTGGATATTGGAGTATTTTTAAACTCAAGTTTTTGTCAAATTCAATCAGAATTTGCTAGAAAATTATTGGAAATTCGAAAAATCAAACCTTTATCATGTATTATAATTTCAAAGCATTCCAAGTTGATTTGAGTTAATTTCGAAGGAGAGAGAAAGCTTACAGGAGATCTTAAGAGCCTTGAAAATTACGAAAATGCCCCTGAGGTTACTCCCTTAGAATCTATAATACTAGTCTCAAATGGTTTTCGTGCTCCTCCCGTCCTTCGAATAGATCATAATGTCATCTATAAAGACCACCACGAACCGGTCTAGATACGAATTGAAAATCCGATTCATCAGATCCATGAAAACAGCAGATGCATTGGTCAATCCGAACGGCATTACCAGAAATTCATAATGTACATATCTGGTTGTTGCAGACGTTATATCGTGAGTGGTTAAACTGGTGTAAAAAATAAAAGAAAAGAAATTAAAAACTCAAAATAAACGTCGGGATGCAAAAAAATCCCGGTCGTGGTAGTATAGTAAAAATGTAAGCGACCGGATGTCGAACCGTGGGACTAATGTGCATATAATAGTACCTAAGCGTGTCACAAAAAGGGGGGATTAATTGACTTATTTTTATAAATAAAAAGGAAAGATTAAATAAACTAAGTAAACAGATAAACTAAACGGGACTCTGGTTCACGTTAATATAATATCTGCTCTTTCATGCTAGGTCTACTGGTTTAATTATAATAGTTTGGCAAGATCCTGTTTTTATTCTTAAGGACTAAATCATAGCCTCTTAAGAACTCGTTCCAGTTGTGCTAGGTCCGATGAAAACTCAAGCATCCACTGGTGGACGGTAGAGGAGTATGAGAATTTTATTCTTGCAACCTGAAAATACTAACTCATTAAGTCATAATAAGCTTTCTCCAGTTTTACGGCTTAATTAACCTGTCTATTTATCACTGGTCTGATCAAAATAGACTTAGTAAAGCAATTTAAGAAACTCATGACATTTATTAAAAAGATGTGAGAAAACCTTTAAGCGTAACAAACTTCATTAAAATTAAAACCAGTAAAACATAGTGCATAATTGATACAGATACATAATAATTATTCCCAGAGCATACGTAAACTAGCCTAACATATTAAATAGTTTGATCTTCTATTTAAATACGTGAGACTAGAGGTGAGAATAATGAGATGTAAAGAAAACAAATGGAGAAGCGGGAGATTAGAAATGAAATGAACGAGTGAGTGAAAGTGTAGTGGTACGAAGATGGAATGATGGTGAGAATTGGAACTCCCGGAGGAACCACGGACGGAACCTCTCGAAGGACACTGAAGAAGGTAAATTGAGCGTTGTATTTATAGAGGAAGCAGAAGAGGCAGAGTTGCAGCTCATTGATTGCAGCTCATTGATTGCAGGGGACAGAGCTGCAACGTGTGAGCGATTTATGGTAGGCGGTGGGCGGAGTAGATGGATAAGGTAGAAACAAGTCGACGGGGGAAGTCGACGAGCGAAAAAGATAACCCGTTTCAGATCTGGAATTTTACACACGTCCGCTTCACGTCCGCATGTTCTTTAGGCGGTTGCATGGTGCATGTTACTCACGTCCGCCCTAATAGAGGCGGTAGTAGAGGCGGTCTCCACCTTCATGTCCGCCTTTGCAAGGGGCGGTTGCATGGGCGGACTCAAGCAAGTCACGTACTCCTCTCTTGTCCGCCTATTTCAAGGCGGTCGCAGGGGCGGTTCTTTCTCCACCTTGTCCGCCTAACCCTAGGCGGTTGCAGGGGCGGACAAGGCTCTATTGTGTGCCTCTCGCGTGCCTTGTTTAATCCCTTAATAATATATGTGTTTGTTTGTCATTTTTCCTACATTTTAACACATATAATACATCAATTAATATAACAACATAAATATAGGAAAAACCCAAGATAAGTGAGAAACATTACTAAAAATGCTGCAATTAATAAGGTGATTAAACCTTAATAAGTCTATATGTTTTGCACTTATCAAACTTCCTCACACTTGACTTTTGCTTGTCCTCAAGCAAATAAGGAATATAATTATCTCTAAGCCATAATAATAAAACAAGATTAAATAAGTGTAGTAGAGAATTTAGACAAAGTGACAATTGAAAGAATAATTCTGCTCTTAGAAGTAGGTTTTTATAAACAGTGAAAGAGAACAATTTAATAAAAGCATAGAAAAAACTAGACTGCAGAAAACAAGTTAAATTAACCTGGGATTCTCAACCAATTTCAATTCTCTAACCCGGGATGACAAGGGGTGTGAAGTAATGCCTTATTCCACAATACCTTTCAACACCACGTACTCATGTTTATAAATATAAATTGCAATTTATTATTTACATCTTTTTTTTAATGTGCAAATTGTATACAAAAACACAATTTTTTTAATTGCATTATTTTTTTCTGTACCCCAGACTTTTCTCTCTATCCTTGTAGCGGTGTTGGGTCTTCTATCCCAGGTCACGAGACCTTAGGTAGATAGGTGTTAAAGCACCCCAAAGAACTTAATAACCGGATAGACGAGGCCTGTTTTTGGTTAGAACAATTCATAAACAGTGGAGTACCTTGTCTTTATCCTTTTCTTTCCTTGACTTTCCACATATTTCCATAATCCCAAGCTAAACTAAATTGGTTTTTACAACTAGTAGATCTATCATATTTTGAGTGGAAATAGAGTATTTTGAAGGAAAATAATTTTATACAAACTCCTTTAAAATAAAACCATCTTTCAGTTGTCACCTGACATAATTTCAGACACTTCTACAATTATTTTACCTCATTTTTATCAATTTTTTTTTTAATTTAGGCAGTTTAGAGTAGCAAAAAGTGAGTGTGGCATTATCGAACTACTGTCATATTTTCAGGGAAAGGTCTCTCCTTCCTCACACTTAAGAGGAGCATTGTCCTCATTGTTCAGAATTAAATTCAAGAAAAGGACCTTTCAAAATATGACAGACTCATAAAGGATTAAATATAGGTTGAACATTAATAAAATAAAGGAAGAACTGAAACTCCCCTTGTATAGTAGATTGAGGAAGGTATCCTTCCTCACACTTAAGCTTTGGTAGGGGTGAGACGTTCCTCACACTTAAGTTCACGCAAGTGTTCAACCGAAGATCGAAAGTCCAAAGCAACTGAGGTTGCTTTCCATAGGCGAGTTCAGCTATATGTTCGAATATAGAATTTATTCTGAAAAGGGAAACATATATAGCCAGCAGAACTCAAGTGGTACCAAAAGAAAATAATAATATGAAAAACATAAATAAATAGGCATAAATATTAAAGCACTGCATAAAACAAAAACATAAAGTAAAATTAACTGTTACCTTCCTGTATGTAACAAAAGTTTTGGCAATGTTAAAACAGTATTAGTCTACAAAATGTTAGTAAACAACAGAGAAATATAAAATAAAAATAAAAATACAAATCACTGTGGTGGTGGTGGAGGCTGTGAAGGCTGTGTTGGTCCCTGGCCTATCTGAGCGAGGAGATGCTGCATGAGCTGAGCGGTCTGTGCATGCAACTCGTCACTCCGGTCTAAGCGCTGTGTCACCCGTGAATACAACTCGTCACTCCAATCCAAGCGCTGCGTCATCTGTGACTGCTCAGCCAGCATCCTCTGCTGAGTCTGCTCAAAGCTCTCGAAGCGCTGATGCATCTGCTGCTGCATCTGATGGAAGGCCTGGAGCTGACTCTGTAGATCTGTCGACTAAGGAACAGGAGCTGGAGTCTGCATCACGTCAGTAGTCGGCACGTAGGGCTCCTCTCCCTGTGCAGTCTCAGCGGACGGGTGGTCGGGATCAGTAGAAGGTGTAGCTCCCGTAGAGGGTCCTGCTGCTGCAGATGATGCAGTGGAAGACTGGGTAGCGCTACCCTTCACCCAAGTACCGTCATCTGAGCGCATAAAGCCCCAGCGCCGCACAGTCTGCAGTGTGACTGGGCGCTCTCCTGTCCGGAGCTCTACACCATGTAAGGCCTCTGCTGGGAGGTGAGTGATAAGGTAGTACCAGATGGAGAAGGGAAAAATAGGGGTGATCTTTTTCTTCTTCGTCCTCAGATAGGAAACCACCTTATGGAGCTGGTCGAACATGATGTGGCTGAAGGAGAGGCGCTGAGTGGGTGGAGATGGAGAGAGGAGGTAGTCTAGTAAGGCGCAGTCCTCATCAGAAGCATCATGCGCCGCAGATGGGCGAATCTGATGGCCAATGATGTCCAAGAGAAGCCTCTGCTGCAGTGTAGGGAAGCTCGCGAAAGGGAGGACTTCCTTGTCCTCCTCCCCTCGATGTCGGGTCCTCCGACCTACATCCTGAAGCCACCTCGACTTCGACATATGCATGTGGTCCTCTGTGAATCCTCGGCAATCGCCCGGATTAACCGGGATCTGGAAGATAAATGAGAATGTCGAGGGTGTGATCTCCACGGGGCGATGGCGTACGAAAGAGGTAATGCTCAGATTGCCCGCCTGAGCATTAGCATAAAACTCTCTAACTACCTCTGCACAAAAGACTCCCGCACCTATCTTTAGGACCATCGAAAGTCCTAATCTGGCAAACAGAGTATCCACCCCTGCAGCCTCTAGCACCTCAGGCTCAAATCTCCTCTCTATCACAAAATCTTTGCCTAGATCGTACCAGGCACGAGCCTCTGCTGAGATAAAGCCGTCATCCCTAAGATCTGGATGACGAGGCGGTGCAGAAGAAGATGATGCTCCAGGGCAGTCGCCCCTAGCAGGTCCAGAACCAGAAATACCACCACGCATACGAGGAGGCATACTAATAATTTGGAATTTGAAAGTAAACAAATATTAACAGCATAACAATTAATATTTAATAGTAGACAGAGTAATAATAACATGAAAATTAATGAACATAAAAACAACATAAAAATTAATAAACAAAAACAACATACAAATTAACAAATAAAAATAATATAAAAATTAATATCAAACAGAGCATTAATATTTGACATAAACATTTTAGCAAATTAGCAAAAATAGAAAATAAGTAGAACAAATAATATGAAATATAAAAAATAAAAGTGAAATAAACTACATAAATTCTGTCGAAAATTCGACAGAACCTCCCCTAAAAATCTTCGATTCTCCACAATTAAATCAGCCCAAATCTAGGTAATCCAATATCATTATCACACAAATCCACATATAACATCCCATAATCATAAATAATTCTTTTAATAACAACAAGGTATTAACAAAATTGGAAAATGCAATTTTAACAATGCACTCTCGAAACTCTTATACACCTAAATTAGAATTCATCTAAAACACCAAATTTAAGCGTACTAAGTATAGATTTAACCTTGTGTACGTATATTATGATTAAGAGAAGAAGAATTCGAGGACAAAAACACAATTTAAGCTCGAAATTTTTGAATTGGTCGACCTAGGGTTTCGAAAATTCAGTCTCTAATTTCTCCTAATGTAGTTCATCATTTGTGGATTTGAAGCTATAGAAACGTAGAGAACGGAAAAACGAAGATTTTGGTACTAACCTTGCGTGATTTGGTGGAGAATTGAAGAAGATGTGGTAATTGAGGGGGAGGGCGAACTCGCGCTTCGGTCTTCTCTTCGTCGTCGGGTTCGAATTGGAGCAGAATTGAGGAAGAACAGAATGATGAAACGCGGCGTTTTTTTTTCTGTATAGAGGGACGTCCGCTCGGGCGTCCGCGTGGGAGTGAGGCGGACAAGGGGTGGCGAACTGGCTTCAGTGTTGTCCGCGTCGGAGACCACCTCATTTTTAGGCGGACAGGAGGCGGTTGTCTAGGCGGACTGGAGGCGGTCATACCACTGCTTGCGTTTTTTTTTTAATTTTATCCTTATTTAAACAACAACAAAAATAATGAAGTCATAAAATAATGGGTTAGTAATAAAAATGACATAAAATTATAAGTTAGGAATTAGATAACATAAATTATAAGTTAGTAGTTAATTTACATAAAATTAAATGTTAGGGACAATGGAAATTAAATGTTAGGGACAATGGAAATTAAAATGTTAGAGACAATGGAAATTAAATGTTAAGGACAATGGAAATTAAATGTTAAGGACAATGGAACTAAATGTTAAGGACAATGGAAATTAAATGTTAATAATATAAGAGTTAGAAGTTAGATGTCAGAAGTCAAATGTCCGTAGTCATATGTCCAAAGTCAGGTGTCCAATTAATATTAACAGATTATTAGATAATTAATATTAACATAATATAGTAGATAATTAATATAAACAAAAACAAAATAATATAGACAAAATATTCTAATTTAACAAGTGAATAATCCGGGGCTTAGGGACTAGAATAAACTAGTCCCCGGCAACGGCGCCATTTTGCAGAATGGATTTATCGTGAGTGGTTAAACTGGTGTAAAAAAAAATAAAAGAAAAGAAATTAAAAACTCAAAATAAACGTCGGGCTGCAAACAAAATCCCGGTCGTGGTAGTATAGTAAAAATGTAAGCGACCGGATGTCGAACCGTGGGACTAAAGTGCATATAATAGTACCTAAGCGTGTCACAAAAAGGGGGGATTAATTGACTTGTTTTTATAAATAAAAAGGAAAGATTAAATAAACTAAGTAAACAGATAAACTAAACGGGACTCTGGTTCACGTTAATATAATATCTGCTCTTTCATGCAAGGTCTACTGGTTTAATTATAATAGTTTGGCAAGATCCTGTTTTTATTCTTAAGGACTAAATCATAGCCTCTTAAGAACTCGTTCCAGTTGTGCTAGGTCCGATGAAAACTCAAGCATCCACTGGTGGACGGTAGAGGAGTATGAGAATTTTATTCTTGCAACCTGAAAATACTAACTCATTAAGTCATAATAAGCTTTCTCCAGTTTTACGGCTTAATTAACCTGTCTATTTATCACTGGTCTGATCAAAATAGACTTAGTAAAGCAATTTAAGAAACTCATGACATTTATTAAAAAGATGTGAGAAAACCTTTAAGCGTAACAAACTTCATTAAAATTAAAACCAGTAAAACATAGTGCATAATTGATACAGATACATAATAATTATTCCCAGAGCATACGCAAACTAGCCTAACATATTAAATAGTTTGATCTTCTATTTAAATACGTGAGACTAGAGGTGAGAATAATGAGATGTAAAGAAAACAAATGGAGAAGCGGGAGATTAGAAATGAAATGAACGAGTGAGTGAAAGTGTAGTGGTACGAAGATGGAATGATGGTGAGAATTGGAACTCCAGGAGGAACCACGGACGGAACCTCTCGAAGGACACTGAAGAAGGTAAATTGAGCGTTGTATTTATAGAGGAAGCAGAAGAGGCAGAGTTGCAGCTCATTGATTGCAGCTCATTGATTGCAGGGGACAGAGCTGCAACGTGTGAGCGATTTATGGTAGGCGGTGGGCGGAGTAGATGGATAAGGTAGAAACAAGTCGACGGGGGAAGTCGACGAGCGAAAAAGATAACCCGTTTCAGATCTGGAATTTTACACACGTCCGCTTCACGTCCGCATGTTCTTTAGGCGGTTGCATGGTGCATGTTACTCACGTCCGCCCTAATAGAGGCGGTAGTAGAGGCGGTCTCCACCTTCATGTCCGCCTTTGCAAGGGGCGGTTGCATGGGCGGACTCAAGCAAGTCACGTACTCCTCTCTTGTCCGCCTATTTCAAGGCGGTCGCAGGGGCGGTTCTTTCTCCACCTTGTCCGCCTAACCCTAGGCGGTTGCAGGGGTGGACAAGGCTCTGTTGTGTGCCTCTCGCGTGCCTTGTTTAATCCCTTAATAATATATGTGTTTGTTTGTCATTTTTCCTACATTTTAACACATATAATACATCAATTAATATAACAACATAAATATAGGAAAAACCCAAGATAAGTGAGAAACATTACTAAAAATGCTGCAATTAATAAGGTGATTAAACCTTAATAAGTCTATATGTTTTGCACTTATCAGTTGTGAGGGACTGAAATACCCCTAACATTTAAATAATTAAATATAAGTAAATAAATATTATTTGGGGGTTTATTAAACCCTAAGAAAGCATATAAACACTTGGGCGTTAAAAACGCACCTAAACTCTTTAAGGTTAAAAACGTGCGTTAAAGCCCGACCTTAAGATAAACAAGTTATATAAGCTCTAAAACTCATATAAAGTTAACCAAGGGTCATTTTATGACCTTTAAAACACAAGTCCTCAGTTAGAACTGAGTAAAAATACAATATGCCCGGGAGTTTCCTTAAGGGCCCCTTAAGGCCCGAAAGTCCCGGAGATACTTTATTAAATAAAGTAAAGCATTACACTTCATTATAAATGCACCATAACACCTTAATAAACATTTAAGATGAAGTACGCACACTAAATTCTCAGTTAAACACAAGGTGCTAGGAGATGCCTTATGAGGGCCCCATAAACCCTCGGGAATGCCCAGGAGGAGTGCCTAGGTGGCACGAACTCCTATAAAATTAATTCTTAGAGTTCCTAACATCATTATTTAACATTCTAAAGAGAATGCACGAGCTACTTCCTCAAAAATAAACAAAGTGCTTGGACGAATTTCTTAACGCTCCTTTTGCCCAGTTAGCCCGGGAGTTGTGTTCTGAGTGGTTATAACCCCATATAACTCAATGTAACACCTTAACATATTATTATTGACTATAAAAATGTCAATAAACACTTGGAACTCATAGCGACTAATTAATTCCCAGAAAAATCCTTAAAGCACAAAAATGCACCTTCGGGTGTCACGAAAATGCGTTTTACGCAATTGCCTTGAACTTTTTGAGGAGCCACGAGTTGATAATATTAAAAGAGGATAAAATGAACATCTAAATCAATTAATGGCAGTACTAAATTCATAGTACAAACAGGGGCGATTTTTGAGACACAAAGATACCTAAAATCAGCATTTTTACCTTAAAACTTTCATCTTTTACCATGATATAAATGTACCAATTAAATGCTGGAACCTATTACACATATTAGTATGGTCTTAGTACAATATAGTGTAACAAAAACCAAATCAAAAATCTGTCCCAATTACTCACCATGTGGGGCGTCATTTTATGCCTATATTGGCTAGTTTAGTTTATAAATCATGTCTAGTAAATGGTGAATCAACTTATCTTGTATTATATGCTAAGGTGGCGAATTATTTGAGTCAAATGGGAGCCTCACAACCGTATAACCTGCAAGAGAAAACAATAAGGATTAGTTTAGATAAAGGTGAGGAGATTATATGCTAAATCTAGTCATACTTATGTGTTAGGCAATAAAACAAATGAAGCAAGTTGTTCACTACCATATGTGATTGCCGATTGAAATGAGTAGTGGGGAGCTTGATTAACCTAATAAAACATATACCTAACTTATATAATGACCTTGTCTACAATTAATAACAATTCAATTAGCCTTTATACTCCACTTAGCCGTAAGGCTACAATCAATTGGAGCCTCCCATTTCAATTGCAGCCGATCACACCTGCAAGAAGAGACAAGCTTAGTTCAATAATTAAGCTAAATGAACATTAAACAATTACCTTGTCTAGTCATCCTTTCATTAGCAAACAACAAGATGCCCATTAATTCCTTCCATTAGCCGTAGCACTACAATTAGGAGATGCTAAATTCATTGGTGGCCAACCACCCGTATGTCTAGCCAACAAAGAGGTTTATGTAGCTAATTTTGTAGTCAAAATAAACATAAACATGACATAAAATAATAACACATAATTGAGCCTTGATTCTCCTTATTAACTTACGTGAGGTTCTTTCATTTCCTCTTGCCTTTCACTTGGGCGGTTGGGTAAGTGTTCCTATCCTCTCTTTTCTTCTTCCATTGTTAGCTAATTCCTTAGAGCTCTAAGCTCCATTAATGGTGAATTAAATCCTAACACCATTTCTATGTAAATTCCTAGTTAAATCTACTAAGTCTTGAAGCAAGAAATCATCCTAGCAAACCTACAAGAAATCGCCAAGCATTAGTGTTCCAAGGAGGTTCCTAAATTCAACAACAACACAAGGAACAACAAGATCAAGTTAAGGTATATATTATGTTGAAAAATCCTAAGTAAATACCTAAATCATTTTTGAAAATATAAGAGCTTCTAAATCTATATTCTCTTCATTATTTCATGAAGGAAACTTGGTTCTACAATCATCACAAGGTGTATAAAAAATACCTTGATAAATTCCTAAGGTAAACTCTTGTAAAACTACTCCAAATATTATTTATAAATCTTTGTTAGAAATCTAACAAATGGATCTCCTAAATATATTTAAGGAGCCGAAAATTCTTCATCAAGATAGCATTTGGAGAGCTTGGGATTCAAGGAGAAATCAAGTACAAGAATTGTCTTGATTTAAGGAGTAAGTATATATAATTAAAGTTTATTAAGTTTAAGCTTGATTTAAGCTTCAAGCTTTGGTATAAAAAAATTATGTTTAGGCCATGCTAATATTAAGGCCGAAAATTATTGAGTTAAGATATCAAGGAAAATAATTTATAACATATAAGGTAAGATTATTACCTTAAGGTATAAATATGTGTCACAAAAATTAAATATGATACATAGGTGGTCAAACCGAATTATCTAAAGATTATTTATTCTATTTTGAGATTATAATCATTCTAAGTCATTAGCATAATTTTTAGAAATGTTATATGGCTTATATACATTTATATGTATTTATTATAAGGTTTAAATCAAGCTTTAAAACTATATGGTAAAATAAAGTTGGGGCCGAGAGCAATATATGATATTTGGTGATTTTTGAAATATATAAATGTGTATTAACTTTATTATAAATTTTGGGGATATTAAAAATAGCTACAAGTATTCAAATGGCTAGTTTAATAAGTTATGTGGCTAAAATGTAATTTTGAAAAAAGTTTGGTGTATGAATAATAATTGCCGAGAGTATAAGGAGTGATTTGGTATATTTATGTTATAATATAAGGTAGGAATTAATATTATGGATTTTGGTGAATTTAAATAAGTGGTTAAGTGTTAAAATAACATTTTTATAAAGTTTTGAGGCTATTTTGTAAATATTGAGAAGTTTGAGAGTGTAACCGAATTACTTATTATTTTATGGGTTTGTTAAAGTAATAATTATGAAATTAAGTCTTGGTCAAAGTGTTGACCAAAAACTTTGGGTTAAAATGATTTTTGACATAAAATATTAAGTTTATAAAAGTTTTGGGGTGAATATGTAATTTGTGAAAGTATATATGAAAAGTAGAGGTTAAATGGGGCGGAAATGTAATTTAAGAAAATATATGGGCTACTTCGGTTATTTAAAGAAATAAAATATTTAAACTATAATTTATAAGTTAATATGTAACTTATATAAAGTTTTGGGGTTTAAAAGTGAATAAAGGAAAATATAAGTGAAAACCGAAAACTAAGGGGTTTATTTGTAATTTATAAAAGTTGGTATAATGAGATTGTAATTTACAGAAATTAAGGTGGACATTTGGTAAATTAAAAAGGTAATATGGAAGATTAATAATTACAAAGGTTAATGTGGGTAATTAGTGAATTATAAAAGTTATAAGGTTATTTGGCAATTTATAGAAGTTAATATAATTGTTTTACAATTTCCGAAATTGATATGCGTATTTAGTAAACTATAAAAGTATATGGTTATTTGGTAAGTTGTAAAAGTAAATGGTTCAATTATGATTACCGGAAACTATATGTGATTATTAGTAATTTATAGAGTTGTTGGGTATAAAATATAAATACCGATTTAATAAGGTAGGTTTGTAATTTAATAATAAAAGGAATTGAAACTAGGTAATATAGTATATTATGGTATATTAAGTAGTATAATATAAAGTTTATAAAATAAATTTTGGTTATAATAAAAATGACCAAGGGAAGTAATATAAAGAATAAGTAAAAATAATATGGATGTATGATTAATGAAATAAAGATATACAGTACAGTGGGAATTCATTATCACATGTGAATATCATATAAAATAACGAACTGTTGAGCTACCTAGAACCACTGTTAAATAACAGGGGGAAACTAAAGAACATACAAAGTTATTATACAACGAGTATAAACATTACAGTGACAGTACTATAGCATTTAATGAATAGTTATATTAATATTACCCGGTATTGCGTGTTTAAACAACAGCGTACGGGGAAGGACTACTGAACAGGAGTTTGCCGAGATAGCAGTTACTTGGTGAACGGTATGTTAATTGTGTGGTCTGAATGTCCTAAGGATTATCCTAAGGTCCAGACATTATGTGTTTAAATGTTTAAGAACGATATCTATGATTTTATGTGAATAATATTGTATACTGTGTTGCTCGACTTCGTTGAGTTTTATTTATACGCGAACGTCTTATGACTGGAAGTTTATACATCTAAACTGGAACAAGACTAACTGACCTAAAGGTATTATTGAACCTAACTGATGGTCAACTATTATAGTCTTAACTCAAGGGTTGGTTATTATGTCACTGACAAAAAGGGCTAACTTATAAAGAGAGGAATCCAGATCGTTTCGACTTTCTGGTTGCGCATTGTGATCACTACGAGAGAATTCAATGGAGAGTCACTCAAAGGAAATCCATCAGCCACATTCGGGGATGGCGGAAGGCACTGCCGTTGGTGCACAGGTTCGACCAGATCGGTCAATTAACCAGGGCCATAGGGTCAGCTGGTAAACAGTTCCAATGGAACACAGGGGACATTCGTCCATTAATAAGTTATTAAGGTTTGACTTATCATGACACTTGGGGTGGAAATTAATTGGAAAAGGTTAAATGATTGGTTTACAGGATAAGGTCAGGTGGCTAACTAACAAGTACAGTTTAATACGCGTATCTTGTTTGGTGATTGTTATGGATAATTAATATGTGATTATTGGTTATTGTTATGGATTATTAATGTGTGACTATTAGTTGTTTCTATGAGTTATTGTGGTGTGGTTATTGGTGTCGTGTACTATTGTACACTGGTGTTTACAGGTGAATTGCTATGTGATCGTTAAAGGTTTACAACTATTACTGTTATCATTGTAAACCGGTATCTTATGTAATGAACCTAATATCAAGATGGCTTAAATGACTTAAGGAATCTGAATGATTTAAGACTACATTTAGCATACCAGCATTTCGATTGCTGAGCCCTTCATTGGGCCAAACATTCCAGGTTATTGAAGAAGACACAAGCTGGAGTGCGGAACTCGGGGGTAGCTGTTGTGTTTTCAACAAACACTTTTGGTTTTATTTTGTATTTTATTAAAGTGGTTGTTGTATTTCATTAGTTGCTCATTTAGTTGAATTTGTTTTGTAATAATTAGAGTGCTCAGTATCTGTTCATCACAGCGTGAAAGGTGGTAATGTTGGAAAGAGTAAGGATGCCTTGCTACTCACAAGGGTGAGTAACGGCGTGTAACACCAAGGTAGATAGTTTTATTTTCCGGTGCGATTTGCTATTTATTATGCTACGAATTATGATGTCATTACAGGTTTAGGATTAGGGGTGTTACAGGGACGTCTTGGGATGTCTTTCTCTACAACTCTGAGCTGATGATAACCCGACCTCAGGTCGATCTTAGAAAACAATCCTACACCCTGAAGCCAGTGGCCGACCTAGAAACAAAAATCTGTGGGGGCAATATTGAAAATGTTGTTTCGTAAAAAACTGGGAATGAAATAATGAAATACCCCTAAATTAATCTAAATTAATTTAGGGGATTTCTTTTATTAAAACCCTTGATAATATTATTAAACATTAAATTATTATATGGTATTATAATAATAAACGTTAAATTATTATATGGTATTATAAAGATAAACATTAAATTATTATGTGGCATTATGGAAATTTATTTGGGGGATTTCTTCTGTTTAAATACAATTTAAATTAATTTATTATATGGTATTATGAATTTAATAACAAGATTTATAAGTCAATAAATCTTGGGAAAATTCCTAGACACTCCAATTATGTTATAAAGATTTTAGAAATATTTGGAGCATTGAGTTGAAGCGTAAAAGTCGATATAAAATCCTAGAAACCCTACAGCTTATTAAGCCTTGCTAGGGTTGACTTTTTGAGAATGGTCAAACTAGCCCATAAAACCTATACCAATAAATAGGTTATTGAAAACCATGAAGATCGATAAAAAGAACGTCAAAAACGGATCATCCTAGCCAAAGTTATGATAGATTGAAGTTTAGAGTCAAAAATTTGAAACATGCCACGTGTCACACTGTCACGGGTCGCCCACACAGCCTGAAAATCGGAACTTCCAACAGTAATTTTGCCCTCACTTTAGACGGCTATATCTCACTCATCTCTTAATATTTTTCAATGCCGTCTTTTTCATTCTCTTCTCCTTTGAATCCTCTTTCAACCATTACTCACACATACCCTAATTCATTATACATCAGCCGCAAATTCGATCTAAAGTTGACCACTTGCGAAACTCGTACCCAGAATTCCAGCTTTTCACCGAATTCAGGTAAATTTCGTTTGATCATAGCTTCTTCGTCTCTCAACCAAAATTTGGTTTCTTTAGCTTGTTTTGAAGATCTCTAATCCCTCTACAACTTTCATGTTGATGACCAAGGCTGATTCGTAACCGTTTGGAGGATATAGTTGCCTAAAGTTTCTGATTCTGCAGCACATAAAATCATACAGAAACCGCAGGTATAAACTCGTAACTTTCAGGTTAGATTTCTCCCTGTGTATTGCGAGTTAGAGTAAGTTATCGAGATCAATGTGTAGAGCTATGTTTCTTCTTTCTAATGAGCCCAAGAACATGGCCTAACTCGATCTAGAACGTATTTTATAGATCTCCAAAGTTCGCTACTCGAACAGCTCGAGTTCGAATTTTTTTCTTCCAGAAACCGATTACGATTTCCGTCACCGGTGCTTCCCTGGTAAGTCTTCGTTCAATTCCTCCTATTTGTCACTCGATTTTGCATTATCGACCTAACCCAACTGCCAATTTCATCAATTATGCCTTGTATTGAGAGAATTTTGTAAAAATCGAATCGGGTATAACATGAACCCTAACCTCTTCGAACCCAGAATCGAATTCGTAGGATATGCATTATAGGTGGTGAAATCGGTGTCAATAGATTCGTTTTTCAATTTCGAATTCAATGGAAAAAGAATCAACGAATTTGGTTCTGTGAGTTGAGAGAAAGATCGAATTAGTACTCGGGCGTGGTTGTTGTTCGTGATGAACTCGACAATTTTCGGCCGTCGATCGTAGTTAAAAGAAACGGACGCCGAGATTAAAACGTTTAAGTTTAAGTTAGTTAGTTTTTAATATTTCAGAATAATACCCTAACTTGTTGGATTTATTTAATTGCCTTCCCGAATGTACTTTGACACAACTTTTAACCATAGATTCCTTGTTAAATCTAGTTTATTTTGATATAAATTAATATGGGTTTTGAGTTTTAAAACGTAAGTTATAATTTTTGCAAGTTTTGAGTATTATGGAATTATCTAGATAAATTGAAAAGATATTTTTATGAAATAAAAATTTTATAATATGTCTAAAATGTTATAGTTACTATATATTAAATTTGGGAATTTTGGACAAGGGTAAGTGGGTTTAAAAATTGTGTTTATGAAATTTTCATAAGTTTATCTTATAATATATGGTTTTTAATGTAACAAAAATTAAGATATAGTTTGTTAATAAACTTTTTAGGTTGGGAAAATATGAAAAGACTAAATTAACATTTAGTAACAGCATGTTTATAAATATTTGGGTATTAACTTTTAAGTGAAGTAAAAATTGTTTATATATATATATATACTTATGAGAGAAAAAAATAGAAACTTATATTAAATCAAGGAATTAAACTAGTCTACATTTTTATTTATTATATAATGTGGAAGTTAATATACTTAATTGAAGCTGGGGAAATACTTTATTTTATAAACCATATATCAGATGTTAATATGTGTAAAAGTTAATAGAGATAATTAATACAATAAAACTACATAAATAATGTTTTGAACAAATCCTTGTATATATAAATATATACATTAAACATAAATAAAAGAAATTAAATACCTTATAGGAAATATAATACGAAGGAATTAATAAGTAAACTAAACCTCTACATAATACTAATAGAAGAATATTATATGAGGTGGTATTAAATTATAGTTATGTATTAGGCTTAAAGAGTTACCTTTGAATTTCCAAGGTTTATATAAACCATAAAGCACATGTATATTATTAGTCATTGACCACAATGTAGATATATAATTGGGTTAAGAAATTAATTTAGGAGAGTTTGTAATTTGGTTACATAAAATGTTACACCAATAGATCTTAATATATAATTAATAATAAATAAATGAAATAGTTCTACATCTAAATGAGAAGTGGATTAATAAGTCTAGATTTAATCATTTCATAACATTTATAATATTGAATAATAACTCAATGTCTTAAGGTAAAATAATTAAAAGGGATTAAGATATAAACTATGTTAAATATGACTAGGGAGTTAATCTGAATAATAGTCCTTGAGTTCTTAGGATTATTTAAGCCATATGAAATACGTTTTAAACATTAATTACCAATACTTAGGATGTAAGTTTATAATTAAGTGATGTATTTAGTAGCTAGAATTTATAAAAGGTTTATAAATAGAAATTAGATACTTAAAACTTGTGAACCTTTATTTTGAGGAAACTAAGTTACATAAGATACTATATTGATTTACCTTACGACACTAAAATATTAGAATGTCATTTGAATATAAGGTATGAGGATTTTTTTTCAGAATAGATGACCTTATTAAATGATTGACAACTTCTCTTGTGAATGGGAAATTAATTCTTAGTTAAATTTTACCTTATGTTAAAATAGAATGTCTATCCAAAAAGCATAATAAAGGAAATTAATTTATTAAATTATTCCTCTGAAACCTTAGGTTTGTAAACAATGGGAAATGTATCTTGGACATAAGTTTCTTTGATTTGGTATAAAGGGATTAAACATGGTTTATAGGAAGTGTTTGTGTGAGAATGAAACCTTTAGGAGACTAAATGTAAGTAAGGGTACACAAAAGGTTTTTTGAAATACCTTATCCTATAGGTAATAATAAAGCAGATAAAATGCCTTGTGAATACTATGTGTAAGAGTTATTAAAGGTAATTAAATTTAATAAAATTTCTAAAGAATGTTTTGGATAAATCCTAATATATGCATATAAATACATTAGAAATACTAAGAGATAATGATAACATTCCCTGTGGGAAACATAATTAGAAGATATATATATATATATATATATATCTATATATATATATATATATGTGCTAAACTTTAGGTCCTTAATCGGTAATGTCGTGAGTTAGTCAACGATGACTTAAGATTTTAATTAAGCTAATCCCGTGATTAAGATTAAGCAAATGAAATAAATTAAAAGTATCCTCACGTCAAACAAAATGCAATGGCGTAGTTGGTCAAGTTAAACCCAAAATCAAATCGAGGTTGCGCGTTCAAAACCTCGCGAAACCATTTTTAGGAAAATGTAATCAGTTGGTGAATACGTAACACAGACTTGGGTTGGCCTACTGGGCCTGAGTCCATGAACTTCAAAAGCCCACTTAAACAATCCAAGAGAGTTTGGACCACTCTTAGGGTAAACCTTAAATCATTCCTAATCAACTGAAATGGGCCTAACGGAAGATTTAATTAACTAGATCTAGCCAAGTGCTATGAGAGGATAACTGTAAATCTAAAACATAACCCGGTAAGAACAAAAGGTGTTTGGTTATACAAATCCCATAACTAATCAATACTTGGAACACCCTAATTATAGGTTGTTAGTGGGAGTTGCGCTTTCAAGTTTGGATTACTGTTTACACATATGAGGTACGATTTCTCGTACTCAGATACTTTTGCTAACAGACTTTATGGAATGTTTTGGAAAATGCTAACTGCGCTTGAATGGATTTCAAAAGGAAATGGTTGTGTGACTAACTCAGCTTGTGTGACTAACTGTGCCTTGGATGAACAACTTACATGGTTATTGGTTCTGTCTGGTTGTTTCATTAGATATTATCTGCCTAGGGTTTACGCCTCTGCACTCTGTAGGACTGAGTGTTTTGGTATCGCTTAGTGCAGTAATGATCTAGTGGGAATATGGGAAATGTCAATCTTGGTAAATTCTTCCTTGACTATGGGTACTGTTACATCCATGGGTCGAATTATGGTCATCCTTTGGGAATGGAATCTTTATCTAAGTGGTGCGCACCCTTTTCACCGATGACCGAGCACAGGTCGGTGGCAGCGGAGGTCTGCTATACCTCGCCCTTGTGGCAACTGACAGCGGAGGTCTGTTTACCTCGCCCTTGTGGCAACTGACAGCGGAGGTCTGTTACCTCATCCTTGTGACAACTGACTGGCGGTGGGGGCTATCTCTCCCAATGGGGTTTATTCCACTCTTGAGTTAATGGTTCTTGGATCTTTCATATCTTTCCTAGACCTTGTGACTACTTAGTTCTCTCTACTCCAACTGGAATTGGATCTAACTAAAGCATTGGATGTTCACTAACACTTGGCGTGGTTTTGTTTGATTACTTTACCTTTCTATTATTTGTCCCTTCCTTTAACTTATAATCTTGACTTGGTGATTCTAAAAGTGCCTTGTTTCCCTGTTTTGTTTTAAGCATTTGACTTCAAGTTATCGTTTATTTCAAGAGTTATGTTTTAAACTTTTGCTTTGGAGAATTGTACCAGTTCCATTCCAGGGAACTGACTCACCCCTCTCGGGGTGGGCTGCTTGGTTTCATCTTGCAGGTACAAATTGATTTTATAGGTGGCCATGAAGAGCATGAGTTTGGGATGGGATTAGGTTTATGGAGAGTGAATGTATTTTATTATTGTTATGTTTATGTTAAGTTTTCTCGAAGTTCAGACCGTAACTTAGTTAATTGTAATGGTTGTAATTGGTGAGGTTGGTACCGGGTGTTTGGAGCCTGATGGTCTGTAGCACCTTTAGTTTATTTTCCGCTGTTGTTTTTATTATAGGGTGTTACAAATAAAGACTATATAATTGCTCTCTGTGAGTCTTTATAATCTAAACAACAATACATAATAATGTTATTGTTAATGAACTTAAAAGTCTAATTAATTTCACCTAAAATTATATAGTTTCTTACCTAATTTTTCTATATAGACATATATTTTTTATATTGTTCCAAAAACATGTGGGGGCACGTGCCCCCACAGATTAATACATGCGTCAGCCACTGCCTGAAGCTGATAAAAAGGTCGTCAATCCTCAGCAACGATATCTGTTCTTCACTGTAACTGGTTCAGCTCCCAGTAGTCTATACACAACCTCAGACTCCCATTTTTCTTTTTTCACGAACAAGACAGGGGCTCCCCACGGTGATACACTTAGGCGAATGTACCTGAAATACACCTAACTAATAAATTATGATTTAAACATCTATTAATGATGTATTAAGGCTAAAACATGCCATAACAATATTGGTTAACAATCCTAAATTAAAAAGAAGCAAAAACATGCTTAAAAATCACTTAAGGCAAATTATGCTCTAAAGAAGCCTTAAGGATTATGTAACCTTGGTTAGGGTCCAAAGTGGATCCAAAAGCCTTATAATTAAGGTATTAACATAATAAAACCATTACCAAAGAAAGCCAAACTCTAGAAAGAGTTAAAACATAAAAAGCAGCACTAAAACTTCTTAAGACACATTTTTATGAAAGTGAAATACCCCAAACCTTAGAATGTGGTTTAGACATTAAAATATTGTATAATAAGGCTAAAAAGTGCCTTAGAAACATTAGGGAACAATTTAAACCAGTAAACACAAATAAATACCTTAAAGTCGATATGGGCGAAAATGTGCTCTAAGCTTGGGATAAGCTTGGTTAAGACCTAATGAGCTTACCAAGACCTTATTTATATGTTAATGAACATATTAAACCAATTACCAAAGAAAACCAAGCTTGAAAACAAGTTAAAACACAAAATGTGCTTTAAGGAGTCTTAAAGCACATTTTTGAAAAATTGTCTTGTAAATGGGTTTTGAATGGCTAAATGTCCATCATTACTCTATAATTAACATGTGTACTACTTAGTATCACATTAGGAAGTCTAAATCAATGAGAAATAAAAAATTTCACAAATATGTGCCTTGTTTTGTGAATAGTAACCAAATTAAGCAAGTTTATAACATAAGTCAACATAAGTGAGTTAATTGGCCAAAAAAGACTAAAATACCCCTTATTATATTATGGGGGCCGGTTTTTACAAGGGTGAGTCACTCCCTCACTAGCTTAATAATATAAGTAAAGAATGAAAAAGCAAGTTACTATTTACTTTAACATAAATATCTCTTAAAACCTTACCTTTTACTTACCTTCTCACTTTCACTTCTTCATTTCCTTCATGTTCCCACCGTCTCCAACTTCATCTTCTCCCTCTCATTCACGGTTATGCTACAGCACCACCACCATTCTTCATCTTCAACCTCTTGTAATTCCTAGCTCCATTTACCAAATCAAAAACCAAGACCACCATTCTCTTAGTCTTGCCAAGCTCTTCAACTTCATCCTTTCAAAACTTCAAGATCACCATTTCGGTGCCATGGAGATCCACCATTGAAGGAGCTTGAGCTTATATTTTTATGCCTTGTTGATTACCCTTGCTTCAAGGTAAGGAAAAACCAAGAAAAACAACATTTCCTTCATGTTTTAGTGTTGACCGAAAATCACCTCTTCATGGTGTTTTCTCTTGCTTTGTTCTAGCTTCATTCCAATCATTCAAGGGCTTGGTGGAGTCCTATCTTGTTACTTGTTCAAACTCTCTTCCATTTCCAAGGTAAAACAATCACCTTAATGTTTTAAGACAATATATAACCTAGGGTTTATAATGAGATTAAGCATGAAGCTTGAATGCTCATTACATTGCTTGAATATTGATTAGAAACTTGACAAGCAAACCAAAGTCTTGCCGGTTTTAATCAAGGAAGAGCAAGGAGAAATTAAGTAAAAACTTGTGAAGGAAAAGAGGTAAATGTGCTAACCTAATGTAGCTTATAATACCTTAGGAAGAATGAGCTTATATTGCTTGTTAAAACTACCTAAAGAGCTAATGGTAAATGACTTAGTAAAATGTTCTCAAGGAGACTATTAAAGGGCATATGTGTTGTTGTATGTATTCGCAGGTCAAAGGCAAATATATTGTGGGAAATTCAGTGTTTATGGTTTATGCAATTTAAGGGCCTAAGAGCCATGTTATTTAAGGGCCTAAGTGCCAAGCAATTTAAATTATGCACTATATTGTGATGTACTGTTAATTGGGTGAAATTTGTGTATAAGAATGTTCTTGATGGATTTAAGTGTCCTTGGATGTTTGATGGCGAAGACTATGTGTTTTGGTGTAACAAGATGTTAGTAGAACTCATGTCAAAAATTAGGTAATGTATAAGAAGTTCTAGGTGTTTAAATAAGCTTTGGTGAACTAGGAAGTGTTAGAAATGAATAAGTATTTTACTAGAGAAAGAACCATGTAATGAGGTGTTCTAGAGTGCAAAAAGGACTTAGGCATTATCTTGGAGGATTGGAAATCAAATGAGTGTTTTGGAATACACCAAAGTCATTTTTGGAATTGTGTTGAGACTTATGCAAACTTTGGTAAACAAGGAGAAAGTATAAACTGGTAGAAGGATTTCAAGAATGACATAAGGAGTTTGGTTTGTAAGAAAAGATGCTTAGGAGATGATGTTAGTGTTGAGGAAACATTTTGGCATAATGGTTATTATAGGTATGAAACACCACTTAGAAACCTAAGGAGAAAACAATATAAGTGTTGAGGATTTTGGTAAGAAATGAGTAAGTGTTCAAGGGTATAGAAGATGAGTTTCCTGGCGCGTCCGAACTTCCGTCCGAATTTGGAAGCTCGGACATGCCCTGTTGCGTTTAAATTTTCTGGGTTTTAAGTGATGTCCGGACTACCGTCCGACCTTTGATGTTCGGACGGGGTGCGAGGACGAGTCTAGCTTACAAGTCTCGAATGGTGTCCGAACTTGTAAGTCCGGACAGAAGTTCAGACACACCCATCTCCTTTCTCTAATTTTGTTTCGACCTGTGTCTGAACTTTGGAAGCTCGGACACATGTTCGGACGCTTGGAATTTTTCCTTTGGTTTTGCTTCGACCTGTGTCCGAACTTTGGAAGCTCGGACACATGTTCGGACATTCGTCTGGTTTCACCCATTGAGTCTCGACCTATGTCCGAACTTTGGAAACTCGGACACATGTTCGGACAGGGTACTGTTTTGACCAAAAAACTTTGTTTAAGGTTAGAAACCGAAGTCTAATGATGGCGATTATTTAGTAATGATGTTATAAGGTTGTTTAAGACATGTCAGGTGGGTTATAATGACAATTAAAACGGTGAAAAAGTTATAACAAAGTGTGAAAATAAAATAAACTAGAAATTTGAAGTAACAAATTTATAAAGGTCTAGTACGTTAATTAACCGACGTTACTAAATGTGTATAGGATTCTCCAACGGTGGAAAACAATCACAGCAGGGACCAAGGTATGGTTTTCTCGCAGTCTGTTGCCTACCGGTTTACACCGGCTTGTGTGTTGTATGTTTTTATGAGTGTTTATGACCTTGTAAGACTTAAGTCATGTAATGAGTTTACAGTTGTTAATATTATTGTGTTGTTAAGGTGTGACTCATTTCCCTTGTGTGTGTCTAATAAGACTTAACCACTTGCTTGTGATTTGTTTATTGAGTTCAATGTTGAACTTCTAATAAGTGCTAACCGGGGAAGTGAGGAGTCTGGTAGTTCCGGCCACGCGTGTGAGTATGGGAGTCGATGTCATAACCGGTTCGATTCTCTTTGTATGTTAAGGTTGTCTTCTCTTTTGGTCTTCAACCTTCCCTTTAGCTTAACCAAGGCTATTTTACTGACTCACGTCGGGCCACAGGGGCATACTATGTTTGTTCGGTGTGCTTGGATCACTATATCCGACGCACCTTTTTGTTAAGTTATTCGTTCCATTTAACAGGACGGTAATGAGTTATGTAACGAGCTTAGCATGAGTTTGGCAACATTCTCTAGGCTCTCCATGGGATCTAATTGTGTTGGTTCGTTTCCTAAAAGGATTCGTTCTTGTATGTTATGTGTAATGTTGTTATGCAATACTCTTGCTATGATATATATGTTGTATGTTTAAAATGAATGCCATGTCATCATGACAATTGGTTGCGCGTATCTCAGTAGCCGATGGGCTGCGCGTTAACCATACCAGCCAAGGGTGGCTGACCCCCTCGGGGGCTCCATATTTATATTTACAGGATGAGGATCGAAGAAGCAGAGTGGCTGTAGATCCTAGGTTGTAGATATACCTTTGGTACCTTTTGGTCGGTAGGCCCGGGATGCGCCTGTGCTCCCGTGGCGGTATATTTTGCATAATGAATACATTACAGTGATAGTTTACAGTGATGGTTGTAAATAAATACTCGGTACTGTATATTATGTATTTATGGTTTAGTTCTATGCTCGGGAGTCTGATCATCGGACCGGTACACTTGTATTTATTCTGTCTTGTTAACCACGTGGGTGGTTAACGGCGTTGTAGCACCGAATAGTTTAGTTATTGTTTAGTTGTTCATTTCCGCTGCGATTTTGGTAAGTTGTTAAGTACGTAGTAGGGGTGTTACAAAAAGTGGTATCAGAGCGAAGTATCGCTCTGATGACTAGAATACCGAGCTTAGGAATATACCGAGTTAGGAAACCTAACCATAGTTACCTAAGTGAGTAGTCGTGGAAAGGTTAACCACTAATTAAGTGTGGGAATACCTTATTGTCGGGAAGACGCTACAACCGTTGGAACCGATAAGTGTGCAAGCATAATGCTAATGAATGTTCCTGTGAATTCAGATGTCAGGTAGAGCAAGAGGTAGAGGCCGCGGGCGTGGTGTTGGAGATATGGGTGACCAGGGCGAGAACACTACGGAACAAGTCATGGCCGATGCTGTAGCGGCTGCCGTAGCCCAGATGGTCCCACAGTTAGTAGCTGTGATTCAGCAGGGGCAACAGTCCGAAGTTCAACCACCACCGCCACCGCCACCGCCACGAGAGACCAACTGGGTCAAGGTGTTGGCTGATTTGAGACCCCCGTCGTTTAGTGGGGAGACTGATCCACGTAAGTTGGAGGCATATATCTCCGAGATGGAGACCGCCTACGAGACCTTGAATGTGCCTGAGGAGGTCAAGGTCCGTCTTGCCGCTTACTATCTGAAGGGTTCGGCACAGAGTTGGTGGAAGTTGGTACGGGAGGGCAGAGTTGCAGACCCTACCTTTCAGTGGAGGGAGTACACGGCTCTGCTGCGAGCCAAGTACTACCCGATACACGTGCAAGAGGCCAAGCGCTTGGAGTTGGACAATCTGAGACAAGGGGATAAGATGACGGTAGATGAGTACTACTCCGCTTTCATCGGACTTATCCACCTGCTGCCGGATCTGGGTTACTCAGACCGGATTCTAGTGAACCGTTTCTACAACGGACTGAGCTACCGCCTACGCTATGGTATGGGGCCAACCGGATATACTACTTTGCAGGTAATGAACCACAGTGTGATGTGAATAAGTATGTACAATGTGCGAACGAAATTGTGAGCTTGATTTGCGGGGCATAACTAACACCCTAAATAATAGGAGTGCTATCATGCCGCTGCTATAGTAGAGATCACCGTCCGTCTGAGGGACGAGGAGAATGCGCTCAAGCGCAAGGCCACGAGCGAGGGTCAAAGCACGCAAGGGTACGGGGGAGGGAAGAAGAAAAAGCCATACCCTCAGTCCCAGAAAGGACAGCAACAGGGTGGCAAGGGCCAGGCCCAGACCACCACTGCTGAGGAGCCGTTGCAGCTCACCTATGCATATGCGGCTAAGCCCCTGCGCTCTCAACCCTTCAAGGGTAACTAATTAGTTCTGAATATCAAGTTTAAGTGTGTGATGTTATAATGTGACGTATGTACTGAATGTGTGATGTGTTAGCAGCTAGCATGGGCTCTGGATCCGATCGCCACTACTACTGCAAGTGGTGCAAGGGAGACCACCCCGACAAGGACTGCAAGGGAGATGATGTGCAGTGCCGATTCTGCAAGAAGATGGGGCATCGTGACTACGAGTGCTTCCAGAACCCGAATGGAAGAAACTACAGGCCTAAGGGGCAGTGGAAGGGTAAGGTCGCCGTGACTACCGATGGCCCAAAGACGGCTAACCAGCCACTCACCGATCAGAGGTACATTGATTCCCAGAAGGGGAAGGGGTCGGGATCCGGCAAAGCCGCCCTGCATGTGGTGGACCGGTGTGAGTTGCCAGGACTGTAACACCCCGTCCAAAGCCAATCGTGGTTATCGCAAAACTTAACACTTAAGCACAAATGTCGCAGCGGATATAACAACTACCGGGACCTTGCCACGGTCTGATCATTAGAATATACCGAACCTTATCGATTTACAACACTTATCCCAAAATATACAACCGACCAAAATGCCATCAACCAACCGAGTTTAAGTATCTAAGTCACAAACATAACCTTACATCAGATTAAATATAAACAGACGGGAGCACAAGCGCAACCCGTACTCAAAATAAACAACCCATCCTAAGTCTAACCACCCCCACTCTCAGGGTGACTCCTCATCGGACGCTTACCTGCAAGATAAAAACAGCCCCCAAAGGGGGTCAGCACGAATGCTGGTACGCCCTCTCATGGCCCCCAAGCTAACGGGGCTACGACGACTAATTGTCGATAGCATGGAAATTGATTAGATACACAAATATAATATGAAGTGCAATAAATCAACTAACCACAAATGAACATACATAGTTCACACACAAATGAACGACTCAAGCATTCTCCTCCAGATCTGATTCCTCTTATCCTCAGTTCTCCTTAACTTACCTCAGTCTTAACCTTATCTTAACCTCAGTATACAAACCGTTCCTAGAATGGAAATGGTTGTAGCTTAACTTAAACTTAGGATTTAGGTGATCCTACCGCACCATCTTAATGCTACCTACCTTGGACGGGAGTCCAGTGTAGCTGAGCCGGCAACCGACCCTAGGCAACAAGTTCGAAGACAAGTCCTTAAGCAGAGGACGGATCTGATTCAGATGCCGACCCCCTTTTCCTTAGCATGCATGACCGGAGTCAGTCCCGGGTTCCTCACTCCCCCCCCTTAAGTTTCAGTTAGTGATAATCTTACAACCAAGTGTTAGTTAAACCTTCTCGGGTATTAACCAACTGTTAGACAATATAACACCTCATCTTAATCCAATTCGTACTAAACCTTGTTAGTAACTACCTCAAGCCTCATGTTTAGTGTAAATGTAACACACACAATAAATACAATAAATCCGGTTGCATGCTTTATCTTGTTTAGTCGGCACACATAAACAAATAGCACACAAGCCGAGGGACACCTCGTTAGCAAGCAAGTCACAAGAAAGACTGTACCGTTCACCGTCGATTGTCCCGGTTGTTTAATTCTCCTTGGGTCCCAAACTTTCCAATACTAAAATTCATCCAACTTAGATTATTAAGTATTATTCCTTACTCAACTATTTAACTTAACCCATAACGATCCCCAACTAACAGTTCTTAAGTTTTATACTTAACCTTATAATCTTAGCTTTAAACATTAAAATCTTTTCCTTACTTAATCCTCTAGGTCTTTAGGTTCCTAATCATCATTGCCCCCTTAATGGTGTACCATTAAGCATCCTTAAATTTTTTTTAAGTGTTAAGGGTCGACCGACCCACTGACCGACCCAACCCCTGGGTCGGTCCATCCCAGTAATTTTCTGGTTCGAACAATTCCCTTAGACCGACCCATGACTGACCCAACCTTATGGGTCGGTCCATCTCAGAAATTTTTCCGTCTTTTGAAAACCATCCGTCCGACCTAGAACTAAATCGACCGACCCAAACCCTCTAGGTCGGTCCATTACAGAACCAATTTTCTACGTTAAATTTTTGCCCGACCGACCCAAAGCTAAGCCGACCGACCCAAAATTCTCTGGGTCGGTCCAGTCTAGAGACATTCTGGCTGGCTTAACATGTCCGACCGACCCAAAACTGGGTCAGACCCTGGGTCGGTCCACTACAGATTTTTCTCTTAAATTGTTCTTTCAACTCCAAACTCTTCCACAAGTTCCCCCATGTGTTCTAACACCATTTAGGCATTTAAACCCACCTTAAATCATCCACCAAACTCATCAAAACAACTTCCAAAGATCTTCTCAACCATTTACTCAATTCTTACCAAAAAATCCCAACACTTAGCACTTATTTTTTTTCCTACATTTCTAACATACAACTCACCTAGAAATTTCACTAACCAAATGCTCCCTCCTTAAGAACTTGACCACACCATGTACACCACTTCCCACACTTATTGCATTTATCAACCCTCCTTAGATTCTAAACTCTAGTTCCCACCTAACCATTTCCAAGTTTCACACTTTATTCCCATCAAACTTGTACAAGTTTCCTAACTTCTTTTATCAAGGTCTTGGTGCCTAAAATTCACCATTGTAACCCCTAGTTTCTCATGGACATACCTAAGTCATCCTAGTTCACTAGAACATCTTAGACTCATTTCTTTTAACCAAAACAACTCCTAAAATTCCTAGTACTTCCTTAGTCATAAGATCTCCTTAGAATATCTTAAGCATCATGTTTCTTCACCCAATTTTGGCATGGTTTCTCTAGCATATTCCTACACCCAAACACTTAGGTTTTCGCCATTTAACAACCTTTATCACCGAAATTCTTTCCACACATTCTTAACACTCAATTTACACCAAAACTACACCACATCATCATATAGTGCAATAACTTAAAATGCTTGGCACTTAGGCCCTTAAATGACAATAATCTTAACCACTGAATTTCCACATATATTTGCCTTTGACCTGTGAATACACACAACAAGGCTCCCATTGAAATAAAATGCCTATTGTAATTCATTTCAACATTGTTTAACTACCTCTTTTTCTCATTAGCTCTTTAGTCACAAGTTCTCAATATAATAGTATTCTTTCTCCTAAGTTTTATATCCCTTTTTCATTGTAAACTCTAAGCTAACTTGTTACCTATCCATATCCCATCCCTTAATGCATTAAAACACCTTAAGGTAAGCAATTTACCTTGTTCTTTCACAAAGCTCCACAAACTTTTCTCCTTAGATTTTCTTGAACAATCTCGATCACCAATCAAGTTCTCCTTGCCAATGTTCTAACCAATATCCAATGACTCCCATGAGTTCTAAACAACACACTAACCTTAAGGAATAAAACCTAGGTTAAAAATGTGTTTTAAGGTATTAAATTGAATGTTTTACCTTGGATTCTCAAGACAAGCTTGGATATGAATCAAGAAGGACCTCCTCTATCCTTTGGAGAATAGAAAACAAGCTAGAACAAGGCATAAAAATGAAGCCCCATGAGTATAGATTTTCGGTTATGGAGAAAGGTGATGGAAACCTAGAGTTTCTTACATATTCTTTACCTTAAGAGAATGGAGAAGCCAATGAACTCTTCAAGCTTGAGTTTCCTCCTCTAATGGCGGTTTGGCTTGGCACCAAGATGGAGCTCTTGAAGTTTTGGAAAGATAGGAAGAAAGAGCTTGAGCTAACTAAGAAGAATATGTATTTTGTTTTGGTTTTGGAGCTAAAATGAGTAAGTAGTGATCAAGGCAAGGTAGAGCTTACATGGGGTTGTTCTTCACATTGAAGAAGAAGATAGGAGCAGCACAAAACCGGTGGGAACAAGATGAATGAAGAAAGGAGGAGAGAGGAAGGCTAATAAGGGATATTTATTTCCTAAAAGCAAATAGTGAATTTACTTACTTTTTGCTATCTTCTTTACTTAACTTGATAAGTGTGGTAAGTCACACTTAAAAAAAGGCCCCTTTGTCAAATGAGGTATATTGTGGTCTTTGTTGACCATTTAGTTGACTTACTTTGACTAATGTCTTAAACTAGCACTATTTGGTTCTATTCACTAAACAAGGCACATAATTGTGAAATTTTTGATTTCCCATTGATTTAGACTTCCTAATGGGATACTAAGTAGTAAACATGTTGATTAAAGATTAATGATGGACATTTAGCCACTCAAAACCCATTTACAAGACAATTTTTCAAAAATGTGCTTTAAGACTCCTTAAAGCACATTTTGTGTTTCAACTTGTTTTCAAGCTTGGTTTTCTTTGGTAATTGGTTTAAAATGACCATTAAGATATTAATAAGGTCTTAGCATGATATTTGGGTGCTCACCCAAGTCTCTCCAAGCTTAGAGCACGTTTTTGCTTAACTGCTCTTTTGGTGTTTCCTTATGTTTTCTTTGATTTAAATTGCTCCCTAATGTTTCTAAGGCATTATTTAGCCTCCTTATATCTTAGTTTATCACTTAATCACCATATCTAAGTTTGGGGTATTTCAATCTACCCGCCTTAAAAGAACTTTGTCCCCAAAGTTCATACGTGTACTTAACCATTCACGGTACTCAATTTCTCAATCTTAACACCACAGCTTATATTCTCATTCACACGTCTCAAGACTCAAAGGTCAATCACCAATACAATACATAAGTATTATACATATCTCAAACTTATCACCAAAGTGTAGCAACTTACACAAAATCCCATCTTACACAACCAAACAAACGACAAACATGTTCGTTTCCTAACTCAAAAGCGAGGAAGCTCTACCCCCCTTAAAAAGGGGTACGCCCCGTACCCTATACAGATGATCTAGTCAGTAAACAACAAAGGGTACTTCGATCTCATCTTATCCTCTAATGCCCACGTGGCCTCTTCGACATCCTGGTTAGACCAGAGAACCTTCACCAGTCGCACTGACTTATGGCGAGTGTCCCTAGTCTTACTATCCAAGATTCACTGAGGAGTCTCCACGGATCTCATATTCGGCTCAAATGTCAACGTTTCAGGTTCTAACACGTGGGAGGGGTGGTGCATGTATTTCTTTAGCTGTGAAACATGAAAAACATCATGCACTTTACCCAATTCAGCAGGTAAATTCAACCTGTAAGCAACCGGGCCCACCCGCTCCGTAATATCATAAGGACCAACAAATTTAGGGCTCAGCTTGCCCTTCTGCCCGAATCTAAACACACCCTTCATCTGATACCCGCAGAAATACCCGGTCGTCCACTGCGAACTCCAGGTCTCATCGTCGAACATCAGCATACGACTTCTGCCTATCTTGAGCAGCTTTCATATTCTCCCTGATTTGCTGAACTTCATCCTTAACTTGTTATAAATATTCTGGTCCTATAATGACCGTCTCACTCGACTCATCCCAGCAGAGCGGTGTACGACATGGTCTACCGTACAACGCTTGAAAAGGTGCCATCTTGATCGAAGCGTGATAGCTGTTGTTGTATGAAAACTTGATCAGATGTAATTTGTCAATCCAACTGCCCTGGAAGTCTAAGGCACATGCCCTCAGCATGTCCTCGAGTGTCTGAATCGTACGCTCAGTTGACCATCTATCTGAGGATGGAACGCGGTACTCAACTTCAGTTCTGTACCCAACGCTTCTCTAGTAGCTCTCCAGTACCTCGAAAGGAATCTGGTATCTCTATCTGACACTATGGTCTTTGGTATCCCGTGATGTCTCATAATTTCCTTCTCAAACAACTCAGCTAATTTGGTCACCTTCCAAGTATCCTTCATCGGTATGAATCGGGCTACTTTGGTAAGGCGATCCACCACCACCCATATCATGTTGAGACCTCCCCTAGCAGGTGGAAGTCCAACCACGAAGTCCATGGAGATATCATGAAACTTCCACTCCGGAACTGGCATCGACTGTACCATTTCGCCCGGTCGTCGGTGCTCGAATTTTACCTTATGGCATGTGAGACTTCTCAAGACGAACTCAGTAACATCTGTCTTCATTCCCGACCACCAGAAGTATCTCTTCATGTCTTTATACATCTTAGAGGCTCCCGGATGGATGGAAACTGAAGAACAGTGTGATTCTCTAAGTATACGGTCTTTCAGATCCGTGTTGCCCCGTGGTATGCATAACTGGCCCTTAAGTCTGATCAGATCATCGTCGTGAAGTCTGAAGTCATATTTCTGACTCTCAAAGGTACCATCTGTCAGCTTCTGTCTGACCTCTCTCATATACTCATCTGCCCTCTGAGCCTCTCGCACCTCATCAACCAAGCTAGAGAAAGAGACTAGCGAATGGAGTGAGTGTGCTCGACGGCTCAGGGCGTCCGCTACAACATTGGCCTTCCCTTCTTTGTATTGGAGGTCAATGTCATAGTCTTTCAGATATTCTACCCATCTCCTCTGTCTGAGATTTAACTCCTTCTGAGTGAATATATATATTTCAAGCTCTTGTGATCGGTGTAGATCGTCACACTAACCCCGTATAAGTAGTGGCGCCATATCTTCAAAGCGAAGACTACAGCTCCCAGCTCTAAATCATGTGTGGGGTAGTTCTCCTCATGTTTCTTTCAACTGGCGTGAGGCATATGCCACCACCTTGCCATGTTGCATGAGCACGCAACCCAGCCCTCTGCCGGATGCATCACAGTAAACCTCAACCCTCCGTCCGTACCGTCTCGAATAGTCAGAACCGGTGCAGTGGTCAATGAGTCCTTCAAACTCTGAAACGAACTCTCACAATCAGCCGTCCACACGAACGGTGCATCCTTCTTCATCAGACTGGTCATTGGCTTCGCGACCTTGCTGAAATCCTTAACAAACTGCCGGTAGTAACCTGCCAGACCGAGAAAGCTCCGGATGTCGGTAACAGTCTTCGGTCTTGGCCAAGTACGCACGGCATCAATCTTTGTTGGATCCACTGAGATCCCAGCATCTGAGACGACATGACCCAGGAAAGAGACCTGGTCAAGCCAAAACTCACACTTGGAGAACTTAGCATATAGCTGGTTCTCCCTCAATATCTCCAATACTCTCCTCAGGTGTTTCTCGTGCTCAGTCTTCGATTTCGAGTATATCAAAATATCATCAATAAACACCATATCCGACTTGTCCAGCTGCTCCCGGAACAAGCGGTTCATCAGATCCATAAACTTCGCCGGTGCGTTCACAAACCGAACGGCATCACTGTAAACTCATAGTGGCCGTATCGTGTCCGGAATGCCGTCTTCTCAATGTCTCCCTTCTTAATGGCTATCTGATGATACCCTGATCTAAGATCAATCTTGGAAAACACAGATGCTCCCTTCAACTGATCGAACAGATCGTCAATGGGGGGTAGTGGATACTTATTCTTTATAGTCACTGCATTCAACTCTCTATAGTCGATGCAGAGGCGGAGACTACCATCCTTCTTCTTCACGAAGAGAACTGGCGCTCCCCATGGTGACACACTGGGTCTTATGAATCCCTTATCTAACAAGTCTTTCAACTGATCCTTTAACTCATTCATTTCTGCCGGAGCCATACGGTATGGTGCCTTGGCTATCGGTCCGGTACCAGGTAGCAGCTTGATGGTGAACTCTACCTCCCGAGTGGGTGGCATGCCGGGTAGTTCCCGTGGAAACAGATCGGGGAACTCCGACACTACCGGTAAGTCGGGGTCGAACTCGGGGTCTCTCTCTATGTCCTGGACATAGCAGAGGTACACCTCTTCCTTTCTCCTCAATTCCTTATACATTGCCATAGCGGTGATGATCTTAGTCGAAGGCTCTCTGGGCCTCTGGCGGTATGATATTGTTACCCCAGATGGACTCCTGAGCAGCAGTCGATGCTCGGCGCAGAGGATACGTCCCTTGTGTCGCTCCAACCAATTCATCCCGAAAATAACATCAAATCCCAACTCTTTGAACTCAATGAAACTAACTGGAAATTCTTCCCCCTTAATTCTGACAATGGCTCCTCGGTAGTAGCGAGTGCAATGAATCTTCTCCTTGGACGGGAGCGTAACCGTGAAGTCGGGTAGCTCATCAGCGTCTAGCCTCAACCTTCTCGCAAAAGATGCCGAGATAAAGGTATGCGAGGCCCTGAGTCGAAGAGAGCCGATGCCTCAATCCCATTAATCGGAAAGATACCGTGAGGATAGTACCGCTTGCGCCGGCCTGTGCCTCTGTAAGTATGCTTAGCGCACCTTCAGTACCGAGTCCATAACCTAATTTGTATTTCACAAGCTTTCATGAGTAATGATCGTATAACAAGAATCGTAACAATTGATATGAACAACACTGTTATTTTATTAATAACCATCCTGTTTACAACATGAGCTTCTTTCTTACATCTCAATCCTTACTTCATACTTAATACGTTACATGGCTAATATTGTCTAAAAGTAAGGTTTAATCTCCCTGGTCTCATATGCGTCACATTGATTACTGCTGATGGTGCTGTATTCAGCTTGATTCTCTTAATCCCATGGTAAACATCCTTGATTCTCCTCCCATAACTAATACATCTCCAGACTTAAGTACTAACTTATTCGCACGGTCCGCACGCTTCTGCTCGCCGTATAAAAATTCAGCATCATCTCCAATGGACCAGACACTACGATCCCTCTTTCGAGAGACTCCGCTGTCTCGTCCTTATCTTGATGTAGTACGAGTCGCCCGTCTTTCTCATAGAAGTTTACAATGCAAATGTCTGCTTGTATGTCTGGAATCGGTTCAGCTTCCAACTGCTGAGCGATTTCCATGACTTGTGTATTTACCGGATGGAACTCTTCGGGTATGCCTGGTGGTGAGACTCCATCTTGTGTCCTCATGGTTTGGTAAGTCTTGGCATATGGATTCCAATTCTTGCCTAAGCTCATCATCTTTAACTTCATTCTTGCTCCTCCTAGGTACTCCGGTGTATAAAAACCTCCCGGTCCCACTCCTAGTTGACTGCATTTCCTGATGATGGCTATTTGTGCTGCTGGTGTCAGGTATCCCCTTAAAAGAATCATACCTGAGCGGATAACCTGACATTGTTCGGTTGGAAAGTCTCGGGCTTCGATGTCGGTGTACTCCGGGTTAGGTGTTGAAGGCATTGGATAACAAATGTTGAAGTTTCCTAAGGTGGTAATAGGTCATATCTCACTTAAGTTCTAATCTTACCTTATTCTCACTTAACTCAATTATTCACCAAACATGCATGATAATTCGGTAAGCAGGTAATTATATCACTTAACGGTTTTAGCAGTACCTAGTCTCGATGAGGGTTCAGGCTCATCGTCCCGGTCCACCATGTGTAGTGTGGGTCCCAACTTCTGGGCTACCCGTGGGTTCTTATCTGCAGCTTGCTGCACCCTTCTCTGACCGTCAGATCCAGCTCCCTGATCGGTCTTGCCCTTGCCCTTCATCTCGGGCCTAAAGGCACTGCTAGCGAGGTTCCGGAAGCACTCGTATGCTCGGTGCCCGTACACCCCACAGTAGTTGCACTCAACCTTGTTTCCCTTATAATCAAGCCCGGGGTGGTCCTTGTGACACCACTGACAGATGTAGCATCGCTGGTAGCCACCACCGGCTCCTTTATCATTCTCAGACCCTAATCATTCACAATGTTAGTACTCATATCTTAAACGGTTGCTAATTGTCTCTTAACTCACTCTATATTAACTTCTTTACCCTTTGGTGCCCTTGAGCACAGGGGCTTAGCTGCATATGCATACGTCAACTTTAGTGGCTCTTCTGGAGCCTTCTCCTTTTCCTCCTTCCCTTTTTGGTTCTGACCTTTCTGGGCTTGAGGCTGGTACTTCTGTTTCTTGTACCCTCCTTGCCCTTGATGCTCGGTGCTCTTCCCGGCGTTCTTTCTTTTAGTATTGTCCTCGTCCCTCAGCTGGACGGTTATCTCAACCTTAGCAGCGGCATGATAGCACTCCTGCTTTCCAAAGTATTAGTTCCTCTTATTTCTCACAAACTAATCTTATTCACTTAATTATATCTTACTCATTCTTATTACCTGCAAGGTAGTATAGCTCGTCGGCCCCATGCCGTAACGGAGTCGATGGCTAAGCCCGCCATAGAAGCGGTCCACCAGTATCTGGTCTGAATATCCAAGACCTGGAAGAAGACGAAGCAAGGTGGTAAACTCTGAGTAATACTCGTCCACCGTCATCTTGTCCGTCTACTTAAGCGCATCCAACTGTAAGCGCTTCTTCGTCTGGACATGGGAGGGATAGTACTTTGCTCGTAGCAATGCTGTGTACTGGTGATAAGTGCAAAACATATAGACTTTTAGGGTTTAAATACCTTATGAATTGCAATATCTGAAGCACATGTCTCCCACTTATTATGCGTTTTTTCCTAAGATTTATGTTTTGATATGAACTAATGCATTTTATATGTTCAATGTAGGAAAAATCCATGTAATTAAGTAGATTTAGTCATGAGGATTCCAACGCAACAAACGGGGATCAAATCGGAGCTAAAACGAATATTCTAGAGGCAAATGAATTTTGGTCCGGACCAGTGTCCGAATCAGCTGGTCCGGACCAATACATGCCAGCGCAGGACCGTACAAAAATCGACATGTCCGGACCAGTATGGTCCGGACAGTGGTCCGGACAGGCATAAATTGCCAGCGTACAGGTGCATCGACATGGGTGTGAAAAGATAAATAATATTTTATCTTTTCACACCGACACCCCCTTCATTTCTACCCCATTTTCACTATAAATACACATATAACCCCCATTAAATCATATCTCATTCCACCCCAAAACTAATGCCATTTGTAACACCCCAACTTAATCCAAATGTGGTCTCGCAACTTAACAGCATACATATAAACATGTCACAGCGGAATTCTTTACACTCCAGGACCTTGCCACGGTCTGACTACAGAATATACCGAACATTAGTACATAACAACCTTAACCAAATAAATATTCTTCTTACAATCCCCTCACATCCTATACATCCTACTAACTCAGTTGCCATACGAGTGTACATGCACAACTCGTAGGCCACGCTTAACCCGTAGCACTTGTACCCCTTCTTACTCTCACGACGGCCGCCTCCTGATGTTCACCTGTGTAGTAGTAAAAACAGCCCCCAAAGGGGGTCAGCACGAATGCTGGTACGATCCTCTCATGGCCCCCAAGCTAACGTGGCTACGACGACTAATTGTCGATAGCATGGAGGTTGATTAGATGCACAACATAATAGAAGGTGCAGTAAACAACAAACCAAATATGAACAATCAAAGTTCAAACATAACGAACGACTTAAATGCATTCCCTTAATTAGAGAGTTAATTATCTAACTCCTTAAGTTATATTTCCTCTTAATCTTAGTCCATCCTTATCTCACCTCAATCTTAGTCTTATCTTAATCTTAGAAACAACCATCCTTTAATAAGGAGTGGATGTAGCTTATCTTAGTCTTAATAATACAAACCATCCTTTAAAGAGGAATGGTTGCAACTTATCTTAACCTTACCTTAATCTTAACCTTAACTTATTCTCAGTATACAAACCGTTCCTGGAGGGGAATGGTTGTATCCTAAGTCCAAACCTGGGATTTAGGTGATCCCACCGCACCACCTTAATGCCACCTACCCTGGACGGAAGTCCAGCGTAGCTGAGCCGGCAACCGGCCCTAGGCTACAAGTCTGAAGACAAGTCCTTAAGCGGAAGTTGAATCTGCTATAGATACGACCCCCTTTCCTTAGCATGCAACCGGAGTCAGTCCCGGGTTTCCTCACTCAAGTTCCAGTTAGTAGTAGTCTCAAGACCCTGTTTGTTGGTTAACCTCTTTCGGTTTATATCAACCCATATTAGGGAGCGTTCCTTAGTCTCACTCATTTCCTTACTAAACGTTGGTTAGTAAGTTCTCACGGTATGTTGTGTTAGTTTTCAAACATCACACAACAATACAATAAACATAATATTCCGGTTGCATGCTTTATCTTGTTTAGTGAGCACACAAAAACAAATAGCACACAAGCTGAGGGACACCTCGTTAGCAAGCAGGTCACAAGAAGAACTGTACCGTTCACCGTTGGCCGTTCGGTTGCTTAATCTCTTCCGGAGTCCAATTTCCAAGTCCTAAAACATTCATTTAGTTTTAGGTTGTTAATCACTTAACTCAATTCAACTTACTTCACTTAACAATTACTTAACCCTTAATGATTCCAACCTAACACCTCTTAAGTCTTACAACTTAATCTTACAAACTTAATCTTAAAGTTTTAAGTTTATTCTTAACTTAATCCCTTAGGTCTTTATACCTCTAATCATCATTGCCCCCTTAATGGGGTACATTAATACCACTAAACTCTCTTAGGGTTTTTTTTTAAGTCTTAAGGGTCGTCCGACCCACCAACTGGGTCAGACCATTCCAGAGACTCTCGGGTTGAGAAATTCCACTTGTCCGACCACGTCCGACCCAACCAACTGGGTCGGACCATTACAGAAATCTTCCATCTTTTAAAACTCTCTGTCCGACCCATGTCCGACCCCAACCAAATGGGTCGGACCATTCCAGAAACTTAACCGCCCTCTAAAACTCACCCGTCCGACCCATGTCCGACCCAAGTCCCCTAGGTCGGACCATTCCAGAACCTTTCCCTGGCGTTTAACAGAGGCCGTCCGACCCAAACTTGGGTCGGACGCCACCAGAGCATGTCCAAAAATTGTTAAATCTTCACCAAACTTCTCCTAAAGCCTTCTAATGTGTTCTAACATCATTTAGACCCTTAAACCCACCTTTAATCATCCTCCAAACTTATTAAAATAACCTCCAATGATCTTCTCAAACATTTTACTAAATTCTTGCAAACACTCCTAACATTATCATATAGTTCCTTATATTCCAACATGTAAATTTTTGTCTCAACTTCAACTAACCAAAGTATTTCTTTTCAACCCATATAACTCCTCCTTAACATCATTACATCCCATCTTTGCTTTGTTAGACCTTCCAATGTCATCTTGCATTCCCATACAAATTCCTCTCCTTTCCTTTGGTTACTCCACTCTTAAACTCTTAAGCTTACTTATACATTTCCATTACCTTAACACCTTGACATTGTTCTTCATTTATCTTGACCATGTAACACCCTCCTTAGACATTTCCACCTCCTTTATGCATCTTACTCACCATTCTCCTGATCATACACTCTATTACGTTTCTAGTAAATTCCTAGACAGTCGACAACATTCTCCTTCAATCTTCACTCCCATCACCTAAGTCCACTCATTACCATCTAACTAAAACCTTATTGTTCCACCACTAACATCACCACCTCTTACACAAACTTCCCGAAACTCTCATTGTTCTACTCTTTAGTTCATACCTAAATCACCTCAAAGCATTATACATCATTTCCTCCAGATTCTTGCACAAGTCTTACACTCCTCATACCATGTCTTTGGTGTGTTCAACGCACCCATCTAAACTCTAATTTCCTCATAGACCATTCTTGGTCATTCTAAACCTCAAGAACTCCTTAGTTAACTCATTTCCACTCAAATTCCTTTTTATGACTCCTAGCAAATCCTAGGTCATATTAATTCACCACCATCACCTAAACACTTATTTTCTACTCAAATTTCGCCATAGCTTCTCTAGTATATTCTCATGCCCAAATGCATTGTTTTCTCACACAATAATTTCACACACACACCAAGTCCTTTCTCATCTTATTTTCTCACCCAATCCAACTCATTCACAACAAACTCAACATATTGCAATAATCTTAAATTGCATAGCACTAAGGCTCTTAAATGACATGGCTCTTAGGCCCTTAAATGACTTAAACTTAAACACTGAATTTCCCACATATAAAAGCTTTCAACCTGCAAATACACCCATCAATCTCATAGTAGTTACAATATTCTTAAAATCCATCTTAAACTTATATTACTAACTCATTCCCATTAGCTCCTTAGTCACAAGTTCACAAGCTTATTTAAGTTCTGTTTCTTAGGTTACATAACCCATTACCTAATGTAAGCCCTAGGCTACATTGGTACTCATATAAAACTCATTCCTTAAAACTTAAACCACCATTAGGTAAGTAATTTACCTTGTTTTCTCAAGCTTATTTTATCTTCCTCCTTAGACCTTCTTCTTGCATGATTATCGGCCACCACTTAAACTTCCTTTGCCAATGTTCTAACCAATATTCAATGACTCACATGAGTACTAAACAATACACTAACCTCAAGGAATGAAAACCTAGGTTAGAAATGTGTTCTAAGGCATAAAAGTGGATGATTACCTTTGAAGTCTCAAGATAGACTTTGGCATTGAATGAAATAGGACCTCCACTAGTGCTTGGTGAATAAATCAAACTAGAACAAGGCATAAAAACAAGGCCCCATGAGTAGTAATTTTCGGCCATGTACGGAAGTGATGGAAACTTGGTTTTTCTTACATTTTCCTTACCTTGAATGAATGGAGAACCAAATGGGCTCTTCAAACTTGATTTTCCTCCATCAATGGAGTTTCCTCTTGGCACCAAAATGGAGCTTTGAAGGATTTGAAAAGATAGAAAGATAGGTCTTGGCCTAACTAAGAGAAATATGTGTTTAGTTTTTGATTTGGAGCTAAAATGAGTAAGTTGTTGCCAAAGCAAGGTGGTGGTGCCATGGGTGCTGCTCCTACGTGAATGAAGGGAGGAAGAAGATGGTGAAACCGTGGAAAGAAGAGAAATGAAGAGAGAGAAGAAGAAAGGTGGCTTATTAAGAGATATTTTGCTTTTATAAAGCAAATAGTAACTTCACTTATTTCCCTCTTCTTTTCTTTAATTGAATGACTCATGTGGTGACTCACCACTCTTAAAGATCGGCCCCCTTGTTAAACAAGGACATGTTTGGCCTTTATTGACCAATTAACTAAACTAAGTTGATTAAAGACTAAACTAGTCACTATTTGGCACTATTCACAAATTAGTGCACATATTTCTGAAAATTTTGATTTCCCATTGATTTAGGCTTCCTAATGTGATACTAATTAGTACACATGTTGATTAAAGAGTAATGATGGACATTTAGCCACTCAAAACTCAATTCTAAGACAATTTCTCAAAAATGTGCTTTAAGACTTCTTAAAGCACATTTTGTGTTTTAACTTGTTTTCAAGCTTGGTTTTCTTTGCTAATTGATTTAAAATGTCCATTAGCATATTACTAAAGTCTTATAATGGTATTTGGGTGCTAATCAAAGTCACTCCAAGCTTAGAGCACGTTTTTGCCCAAATTGCCCTTAAGGCACTTTCTTGTGTTTTCCTTGGTTTAAATTGTCTACCAATCTTTCTAAGGCATATTCTAGCCTTACTACATCATAATTTGATGTTTACTTAGCATACTTAGGTTTGGGGTATTTCACCATTTTTCCTCCATAAAATAACCATTTTCTCTCCAAAAATCATACATCTCATCTACATAATATCCACATAAATCCTCACATCATCTCATCCCATAAAAACATTCCATTTTCCATACCGTTGTTCTGTCCAACCTCTGTCCTAATATTAGCAGTTAGAAAGGAGCTGAATTAATTATCTTTCCCAGATGATTTCTTTTACTTCTTATTCTGTCTTTTTAATTATGTTGGGCTAAGAGGATTTACTCCGGGTGGAGGTGTAATTATAGTTTGTATAATTATGTAATTTATATTTTTACCGGTTTAATTAAATAAAGTTTGTTACGATTAAAGCTTATCTCTCGCCTTTTTAATAAATCTCATGAATTTATTAAAATGCTTTACAAAGTCTATTTTGATCAGAGCAGTGATAAATGGACAAGTTAATTAATCGATAAATATGTGGAAAACTTATTTTGATAAAATAAGTTAGTAATTTCAGATGCAAAATATAATTCCTCGCACTTAATCTGTTTACATGTGTTTTGCTCAAATCAAGATTAGATTGAGCATTTTCTGGTAAACGAGTCTTCAAGTCTAGGATTTAGTCTTTAAGATAATAACAGGAATTTTGCCAAACTATTATAATTAACCGGTAGAGATAGCATAATTAGTCAGATTATATAAACCTGAACCCGGAGTCCCGTTTAATATTATCTTCCACTCAGTTAATTTAATCTTTTGTTTTACTTTACAAAAACAAGTCAATTATCCCCCCTTTTTTGTGACAAGCTTAGGTACTATATTATTTCGCTATAAGTCCCACGGTTTGATCCCGACCGCTTGTGTTTTCTATACTACTGCGACCGGGTTTTGTTTGCAGCCCGAAGGATATTTGAGTTATTAATTTCTTTCTCAATTGTTTAAAATACACCAGTTCCAACCTCTCTCATTTTCCGCTCTGCAAAATGGCGCCGTTGCCGGGGACTTGATTTATTCTAGTCCCTAAGCCCCGGATAATTCACCAGTTATATTATAATATTTTGTTTCTATAATATTATGTTTTCTTTATTCTGTTAATATTTTGTTTATACTATTATGTTGTTGTTTATTTTATTTCTATTAATTTCTGTCATTCAAATTCCAGCAATTTAAATACCGTATTAATTACAGTTATTTATTTTTCAGTCATTTAAATTTTCTGTCATTTACTTTCCAGTTATTTAATTTCAGTACACTAATTTCTAACATTTAAATTTTCTGTCATTTAAATACTGTCATACTAATTACTAACATTTAAATTTTCTGTCCTTTAAATTCCAGTTATTTAATTTCCCTTGTCATTTAAATTTCGTCGTTTAAATTTAGTAATTTAATTTCTGTCAACTAATTTCTCACATTTAAATTCTTGTCATCTAATTTCTAACATTTAAATTCTGTCATTTAAATTCTGTCATTTAAATTCCAGTTCTTTATTTTCTATAATTTAAATTACTGCAATTTAAATTCTGTCCTTTTTCTTTATTTTTAATTTTATTATTTACTTTAACTGCTTTTATTTTTATTTCTTTTATGTTTATTTATTTTCGGTTTATTTTCTCTTGTTAAAAAAAAAGTTCTTTATTTTATTCTATTGAATTGTTTCTTTTCAGTTGTTTAAATTCCCCCTCATTATTTCTTTCTATTTTTATTTTATCACATCACGAGTTTCTTTTTCTGTTTTGAGTGGTGAATGCCTGTTACTCGATCACAAAGCCCTCTGGACGATTTTAATAATCTTACAGGTAGCTACATCCCTGAGATAGAGAGAACCTTTCTGCGCACTTTGAGGCAGAGACGATCTCAACAAAACATAACCACCACAGAGATAGATTCAAACCAGGAAGCAAAAATGTCATCTACTCCAGCTACAGTCCGAAACATCAACATGCCGTCTAACCAAGGTCAACAGCCCGCCATCATCCTTCCCCACCTTACCCCATCCGAATACGATGAGTGGCAGAAGCTTAAGCCATATCATCAGATCCGATGTGTAAAGGAGTTAGGCATGTTCGATGGCTCCAATCTGACGAAGCCCTGTTGCATGTCACTAAGTTTCTGGAGCATGCAAACAGTCTGACTGCAACCGACGCAGTACTCCAGTACGCATGGCTGTCATTATTCCCTCACAGTCTGACGGGAAACTCAAGTAAATGGTATCACAGCCTTACACCAAGTACCATTGGTACTTGGGATGAAATGGCCACCAAGTTCTACGACAAATTCCTGCCCCCGAGCCGAACGTTGGAAATGATTGCTGAAATCTACAATTTCAGACAGCCAGGGTCGGAAAACATCTGTGAAACTTGGGACCGTTTCAAAGGACTACTACTTACTTGTCCTCATCATGGTCTAACGAAAGAACAAGTATCACAATTGTTCTACAAAGGCTTAATCGGTCTGTGCAGAACAATGGTACTATCCTCTTTAGGGGCTGACATTCTGAAAAAGCCAGGAAAACAGTTTCTGATTAGCATAGAGTCTCTCTGTGAAGAGATCAGAGACTGGGCCTCGGGCGGATCAAGAGGCGGCACTCCAGGTTTATACCAAGTAGGGGAAAGTGACAACAAATTTGACCAGCTGATGAAAAGCCATGAGCAACTCATGGAGAGCAATGCCTAGCAGGCAACAAAAGTAAGCACCCTGCAGAAAGTAGTTGAGCAGATGAGCATGAATTCCTACTCCCACCAAGCAAAGTCGATGATTTCTCGATAATCTACAACCCCTCCAGGCTATGCTACTCTATCCCTATCAACTCCTTATGCTTCTTGCACGCAATGCGGCGGGCCACACGACTACGAGCAATGCCCCGAGTTACAAGAGTTGAAGGCAGCCGAGGAAGCAAATTTTGTGAGTAATAATCAAGGTTTCCGACAACCTTGGCAGCAGAATGTACATCCTAACCTCCGATACGGTAATGCCAACAACATCCAAAATCCAAGAACACTCCAGCCTTCCTAAAACTACAGGCCACAATCGAACTTCCAAGGAGGCCAGAGGCAATTTCAACAACCTCCATACGATGAACTTGCATCTTCTAGTCGACCACCTCAACCTCAAACTAATCCAGAGTCTGAGATCGGTCAGATACAAGAAATGTTTAGAGTCATGATGAACAAATCTCGAGACACTCAAGAGGAGGTCTCAGCTCTCAGGAAAGATCAGAAGGCGTTACCATCACAGATTCAACAACTCCTAACCCAACAAAGGCCATCTGGTCAAGTTCCCTCACAAACCAATCTAAATCCATGTGAACATGCAAAAGCAATTCACATAGATGAAGTAGATGACAGCAACATATTCCAAGAAACCCCAGAGGTAAATGTTGTCACCTTACGAAGTGGAAGGAAACTAAACATAGAAACGAGCAACGAAGATCGTGTAGAGGACGACATAACTCCTCCACCACCACCTTCGTCTGAGACACAGGCTTCTATCCTTCCTACTCCCTCTCCTCCGTCTTGAATTACTATTGATGTTCCTTCTTCTTCTTCTCATAAAAATACAGAGCTTCCATTTCCTAACATGATGAAAAAAAAGCATCTTGACGAACAATTTGCAAAATTTCTTAGTATTTTTAAGAAACTGACATTAGACATTCCGTTAATTGATGCCCTGCAGGAGATGCCCAACTATGCAAAATTTCTAAAGGATCTCCTAACAAAAAGAAAGAAGAAGACCAATAAGGAGACTGTCCATCTAATAGAGGAGTGCTCTGTTGCCCTCCTTCGAGCATTACCTCCTAAACAGATAGATCCAGGATACCCTATTGTCCCATGCTTTATCGGTGGAAAAGATTGTGGAAGTGGTTTGTGCGATTTAGGGGCCATCATCAACATAATGCCATACGCTACCTTCTTAAAAGTTCGAGAAGGAGAGATGCAACCTGTACCGTTCAAACTCCAGTTGGCCGATAGGTCGGAAGTCAAACCGATGGGGAGTCAGAGATCTAGTTTGGAATTGAACGTTTCATTTTCCCAGCCGACTTCGTCATTCTGGATATGGATGACGATGTTGACGTACCCCTCATTCTAGGTCGACCCTTCTTGAGTACTGCCAAGGCCGTCATCGATGTCCATGATGGTAAAATCACCTTGCGGTATGAGGATGAGAAGATTGAGTTTGACATGAGGAAAATGATGAAGAAATCCTCCAACGAAGCTCACCCCTTGATGATGGCCAATTTAACTGATGATGATGAGGAAGATTGTGATCTCCCACTGATGAAGACGTATATTCTCTTTCCTTCTGCATGAAGGCTCAACTGAACCATTGGAGCATATCTCGTTTTCTCTGGAAAAAGAAACTGAAGATCCAGTGGTCAATGCCACGTTAGCTCAAGTAGAAAGAGGGAAGGCAGGATATCAAGCCTATCGCCCTCCGATGGAGCGACTTGACAGAGAAATTAAGAAACCGATCCCTTCCATCGAGCAACCACCCGAACTCGAGCTTAAAGAGTTACCTCCAAACCTTAAATACGCATTCTTAGCAGCGAATAAAAATTTGCCAGTTATTGTTTCATCTTCTTTAACTACAGGGCAAGAAGACAAGCTACTAAAGGTTCTGAGACAACACAAAACAGCGATCGGGTGGACTATTGCTGACATAAAAGGAATCGACCCCTCCTACTGCACACACCACATCTATATGGAGGACAACTACAAGTCTATCAGGCAGCCCCAGCGTCGTCTTAACCCGAATCTGAAGGAGGTGGTTAAGAAGGAAGTTCTGAAACTCCTGGACGCAGACATCATATATCCTATCTCGACAGTCCATGGGTAAGTCCTGTACAAGTTGTTCCAAAGAAGGGAGGCATCGAAGCGGTGGTTAATGACAAAGGAGAGGCTGTTCCTCAAAGAAAAATTACGGGTTGGCGCATGTGCATAGATTATAGGCGCTTGAACACTGCAACCAGGAAGGATCATTTCCCTCTACCTTTCATCGATCAGATGCTAGAAAGATTGGCAGGACAGGAGTACTATTGCTTCTTAGATGGTTTCTCGGGGTACTTCCAGATTCCTATTGCGCCAGAGGACCAAGACAAGACAACTTTCACTTGTCCCTATGGTACCTTTGCGTATAGAAGAATGCCCTTCGGACTGTGCAATGCTCCTGCCACCTTTCAGCGTTGTATGCAGGCAATCTTCGCAGACTTCATCGAGCAAAGCATTGAGGTATTCATGGATGATTTTTCTGTCTATGGATCTAGTTTTGATGTTTGTTTGGCGCAGCTTGATCTAATTCTTGGCCGATGTGAGGAGACAAATCTGGTTCTCAACTGGGAGAAGTGTCACTTCATGGTCAAGGATGGGATTGTGCTCGGTCACATAATATCTGCTAAGGGGATTGAGGTAGATCAAGCCAAGGTGGAGGTAATTGAGAAATTGCCAAAACCTACTTGTGTGAAAGAAGTAAGAGCTTTCTTAGGACATGCAGGATTTTATAGACGGTTTATTCAGGATTTTTCTAAAATTGCAAAACCATTAACTGATTTGCTTCTGAAAGAAGCCCCATTTATTGTTTCTGATGATTGTGTATCTGCTTTTGATTTAATTAAACAAAAATTGGTAGCTGCTCCATTGTTGTTTCACCTGACTGGTCATTACCTTTGAATTATGTGTGATGCCAGTGATTTTGCAGTAGGGGCGGCTCTGTGCCAAAGAAAAGAAAAGATTCTACGAGTTATTGCTTACGCGAGCAAAACTCTGGACAACGCCCAAAGGAATTACACAACCACCGAGAAAGAGCTCCTAGCAGTGGTATTCTCCTAGATAAATTCAGATCATATTATGGGGAAGTAAAGTGATTATTCACACTGACCATTCTGCTCTTAAATATTTGTTTACTAAGAAAGAGGCCAAACCACGTTTGCTTCGTTGGATTCTCTTGTTACAGGAATTTGACATAGAAGTAAGGGATAAAAGTGGTAAATTAAATGTTGTGGCTGACCATCTTTCTCGGTTGGTAGTTCCTGATGATGGTGTACCTATTCATGAATTTTTTCCGGATGAGACTGTTTTTGTTTTAAATACGGTACACGAGCCATGGTTTGCTGACCTAGCCAATTATCTTGTTTCTGGAGTTATACCTCGTGATTTTTCCTATGCTCAAAAGAAGAAATTTTTATCTGACGCTAAGCATTATATCTGGGAAGACCCTTTTCTCTTTCGAGTTTGTGCAGATAGTATAATTCGCAGGTGTCTCCCAGATAACGAAGTACCCAGTGTTCTTGAGTTTTGTCATTCAAGGGAAGCTGGAGGCCATCATGGATCTCATAGGACGGCAGCCAAAGTTTTGGAATCCGGATTTTATTGGCCCACATTACATAAAGATTGCCAAGCCTTTGTGGCCAGTTGCGATAGTTGTCAACGCATGGGAAATACTTCCAGGCGACATGAGATGCCCCTTCAAGGCATTTTAGAGGTCGAACTTTTTGACTGCTGGGGAATGGATTTCATGGGACCATTCCCCTCTTCGCAAGGATTCCAATATATTCTGGTGGCAGTGGACTACGTATCCAAGTGGGTTGAAGCAATTCCTTGCCAACATGCTGATTCAAAGACGGTGGTAAAATTCTTAAAGAAACATGTCTTTACCCGCTTTGGAGTCCCTAGAGCCAATAAGTGATGGAGGCACACACTTCTGCAATCGAAGCATTGAGCATTAATGGCCAAGTATGGGGTACATCACAAAGTTGCCCTTGCTTACCATCCCCAGACGAATGGGCAAGCAGAAGTGTCCAATAGGGATTGAAGTGGATACTCCAAAAGACGGTGCACTCCTCCAGAAAAGATTGGGCGTTAAAACTGGATGATGCTCTTTGGGCCTATCGCACAGCATATAAAACCCCCATTGGTATGTCACCTTTCAAATTGGTTTATGGAAAGGCATGCCATCTTCCTGTGGAGCTTGAGCACAAGGCTTATTGGGCTATCAAGTCCTTAAATTTTGATATGACTGCGGCGGGTGAGAAAAGAAAGTTGCAACTCTCTGAGTTAGAAGAGCTGAGGGATCAATCTTACGACAATGCCAAAATCTATAAGGAACGAACCAAGAAGTTCCATGACAAGCTGATCCTCAAGAGAGACTTCAAAGTGGGTGACATGGTCCTCCTATATAATTCAAGATTGAAGCTCTTCCCTGGAAAGCTCAAATCTCATTGGGCAGGTCCTTTCCGTATTGTTGAAGTGACCTCATACGGTGCCTTCGAACTCAAAAAAGAAGGGCGAAACTTTCAAAGTTAATGGAGCACGTCTAAAGAGGTATACTTGTCTTACTGATATTTCAACTAACTTGTTTAGAATTTCTCTTGTTCAGGAACAACATGACACATTTACTCCTGTTTCGAAACCGACAATTCAAGAAGAAATCTCTCCCGTGGAGAGTTCAACATAAACTGAAGCAGCTACGCAGCTTGACTATAGGAAGTTGTGGGACCCCAACCCACAACTCCTCACAAACAAAATGAATTATGGGCGTCTAGCTAAGGACGTTAAAAAAGAGCAGCTAACTGGGAGGCAACCCAGTATTTATCAGGTTAAACAAAAAAAAATATACATCATTCCAGGCTGAGATCGAGTGCAGACAGCAGCAGATGGAGCAGTCATTCCAAGCTGAGATCACCCACCTTGGGAGCAGGCACGACGATCTCAGGATAATTATGAGGCTCTGCTCCGTGACTTAGCAGTGGCAGGCTTTCTACCCACCAGGAGTGATTCGATGACATTATTTTCTCTATTTTGTTTTACCATTCCGCTTTTAATTTATTTACTGTATTTCTAACGTTTGACAGTTTTCTTTTTATTTTGTTTGTTTCAGTGTACGCACTATCTTTATTATTTAATATCATCTTTCCTTTTAAATGTTGCAATAAGACTTTCCTTCTCCAAAGTTGAGCACTTGCATAACGAAAGTGTGAGGAACGTTTCCCCCGACAAAAGCTTAAGTGTGAGGAAGGGCTACTTCCTCAAATCCAAGGATATAAGGGGAGTTGTTTGTTTTAATTTTTGCAAAATTTAAATAATGTTAAGTTCGTTTTACTTCTCTTATTTGATTTATCTCTATTGCTATACATAACCGCTATCCTCCATGAGTATGACACATTTTGAAACGTCTTCTTTCTTAGAAAATTTTAAACTGAACAATTGAGGACATTGTTCCTCTTAAGTGTGAGGAAGTAGAGACCTTTCCCTGAAAATGTGTCAGCTGATCTAATACATATAGACATTAGATTTACGGGTGAAAATATTTTGTAGAAAAATCAAACATGGTAAGCAACTTTAAGATTAGTTTTGCTCATAATTGTTAGCTTTCATGGTTTCATTATAAAAATTATTTTGTGTGCAAGCTAATTATTGAGTCTGAACTGGTTTAACTCGGTACCTTTGGAAATGAAAGGAAAGTTTGGAATGGAAGAATAAGGCAAGGTACTCCTCTGATCTAATATTTTTGTTTAAACTGAAACGGGCCTCTTCCATTCAGTTATTAAGTCCTTGGGGTGCTTCATCACCCATTTACCTAAGATCATTTGATCTGGGATAAAAGACCCAAAACTGCTACATGAATGGAGAGAAAATCTGTAGGGTTTAAAATAAATTTGCAAACAGTGCTAATAAAAGTTTGTTAAGAAAAAAAGAAAAGAGCTTAAGGTTATTTAGATCATGAGTATGTGGTGTTGAAAGGTACTGCGGAATAAGGCAATACTTCACACCCCTTGTCATTTCTGGGTATTTAAGGAAAGAAATGGTGGAAAGATCCCGAGTTAATCTGTGTTCATTCTTGATGATTTAACTTCTCCAAATTTTTGGTTTGAAGAGTTTGTTTCTACTAAAAAGAAAGGAACATACAGTTATGAGCAAAGGTTAATCTTAGGATTGTTATTATGTTTAATTCCCTTCTACGTTTGTTTTTACCCAAAGATTTAATTCTATGGAATTCCTCAGGAGCTTAATTCTGTATTTTGCTTGAGGACAAGCAAAAGCTAAGTGTGAGGAAGTTTGATAAGTGCAAAACATATAGACTTTTAGGGTTTAAATACCTTATGAATTGCAATATCTGAAGCACATGTTTCCCACTTATTATGCGTTTTTTCCTAAGATTTATGTTTTGATATGAACTAATGCATTTTATATGTTCAATGTAGGAAAAATCCATGTAATTAAGTAGATTTACTCATGAGGATTCCAACGCAACAAACGGGGATCAAATCGGAGCTAAAACGAATATTCTAGAGGCAAATGAATTTTGGTCCGGACCAGTGTCCGGATCAGCTGGTCCGGACCAATACATGCCAGCGCAGGACCGTACAAAAATCGACATGTCCGGACCAGTATGGTCCGGACACGCATAAATTGCCAGCGTACAGGTGCATCGACATGGGTGTGAAAAGATAAATAATATTTTATCTTTTCACACCGACACCCCCTTCATTTCTACCCCATTTTCACTATAAATACACATATAACCCCCCATTAAATCATATCTCATTCCACCCCAAAACTAATGCCATTTTCCTCCATAAAATAACCATTTTCTCTCCAAAAATCATACATCTCATCTACATAATATCCACATAATCCTCACTCATCTCATCCCATAAAAACATTCCATTTTCCATACCGTTGTTCTGTCCAACCTCTGTCCAAATATTAGCAGTTAGAAAGGATCTGAATTAATTATCTTTCCCAGATGATTTCTTTTACTTCTTATTCTGTCTTTTTAATTATGTTGGGCTAAGAGGATTTACTCCGGGTGAAGGTGTAATTATAGTTTGTATAATTATGTAATTTATATTTTTACCGGTTTAATTAAATAAAGTTTGTTACGATTAAAGCTTATCTCTCGCCTTTTTAATAAATCTCATGAATTTATTAAAATGCTTTACAAAGTCTATTTTGATCAGGGCAGTGATAAATGGACAGGTTAATTAATCGATAAATCTGTGGAAAACTTATTTTGATAAAATAAGTTAGTAATTTCAGATGCAAAATATAATTCCTCGCACTTAATCTGTTTACATGTGTTTTGCTCAAATCAAGATTAGATTGAGCATTTTCTGGTAAACGAGTCTTCAAGTCTAGTTTAGATTTAGTCTTTAAGATAAAACATGAATTTTGCCAAACTATTATAATTAACCGGTAGAGATAGCATAATTAGTCAGATTATATAAACCTGAACCCGGAGTCCCGTTTAATATTATCTTCCACTCAGTTAATTTAATCTTTTTTTACTTTACAAAAACAAGTCAATTATCCCCCATTTTTTGTGACAAGCTTAGGTACTATTTATTTCGCTATAAGTCCCACGGTTTGACCCCGACCGCTTCTGTTTTCTATACTACTGCGACCAGGTTTTGTTTGCAGCCCGAAGGATATTTGAGTTATTAATTTCTTTCTCAATTGTTTAAAATACACCAGTTCCAACCTCTCTCATTTTCCGCTCTGCAACTGGTCCCAGCTGAAGTCTGGATTGGCCACATGCTCGGCCCTCATCAGCTTCCACCAATCGCCTGCTGCCCCCTTCAGGTAGAACACAGCTAGACGCACCTTGATCCCAGCAGGGACGTCAAGGGTCTCGAAGGCGGTCTCCAGCTCGGAGATGTACGCCTCAAGCTTGGCGGGATCAGTCTCCCCCTTAAAATGTGCGGGTCGAAGGTCTGCAAGGCTTTTCACCCAGTTCGGTTCCCGGGGCTGTGGCGGTGGAGGTGGTGCACCCACACCAGGCTGATAGCCCATGTGCCCTAATGCGGCAGCTACAATCTCTACGATCGTCTGCCCTCCCGGTATCTCTGAAGCATCGTCACCTCTACCACGGCCTCGGCCTCTCCTTCCTGACATCTGAACAATCACAACTCACATTAGATTTGTATCCACCACTGTTTCGGTTAACGAATTTATAACGTCCGTAGACGGTAAAGACGATCCACACTTAGTGGTCATCTGACTCTACTCACTTAAACTTCTCACACCCTTAACCCATTACTTATGTCTTAACTCATAACCTAACTCGGTGGTTACTTATGTCCGGTATTTCTTGATCAGAGCGTAACTACACTCTGATACCACTTTTTGTAACACCCCGTCCAAAGCCAATCGTGGTTATCGCAAAACTTAACACTTAAGCACAAACGTCGCAGCGGATATAACAAATACCGGGACCTTGCCACGGTCTGATCATTAGAATATACCGAACCTTATCGATTTACAACACTTATCCCAAAATATACAACCGACCAAAATGCCACCAACCAACCGAGTTTAAGTATCTAAGTCACAAACATAACCTTACATCAGATTAAATATAAACAGACGAGAGCACAAGCGCAACCCGTACTCAAAATAAACAACACATCCTAAGTCTAACCAACCCCACTCTCAGGGTGACTCCTCATCGGACGCTTACCTGCAAGATAAAAACAGCCCCCAAAGGGGGTCAGCACGAATGCTGGTACGTCCTCTCATGGCCCCCAAGCTAACGGGGCTACGATGACTAATTGTCGATAGCATGGAAATTGATTAGATACACAAACATAATATGAAGTGCAATAAATCAACTAACCACAAATGAACATACATAGTTCACACACAAATGAACGACTCAAGCGTTCTCTTAACAGGTGGGTTAGTATTAACCTCCTCCAGATCTGATTCCTCTTATCCTCAGTTCTCCTTAACTTACCTCAGTCTTAACCTTATCTTAACCTCAGTATACAAACCGTTCCTAGAATGGAAATGGTTGTAGCTTAACTTAAACTTAGGATTTAGGTGATCCTACCGCACCATCTTAATGCCACCTACCTTGGACGGGAGTCCAGTGTAGCTGAGCCGGCAACTGACCCTAGGCAACAAGTCCTTAAGTAGAGGACGGATCTGATTCAGATGCCGACCCCCTTTCCTTAGCATGCATGACCGGAGTCAATCCCGGGTTCCTCACTCCCCCCCCATAAGTTTCAGTTAGTGATAATCTTACAACCAAGTGTTAGTTAAACCTTCTCCGGTATTAACCAACTGTTAGACAATATAACACCTCATTCCAAGCTGAGATCACCCACCTTTGGGAGCAGGCACAACGATCTCAGGATAATTACGAGGCTCTGCTCCGTGACTTCCAGCAGTGGCAGGCTTTCTACCCACCACCGGAGTGATTCGATGACAGTTATTTTCTCTATTTTGTTTTACCATTCCCGCTTTTAATTTATTTACTGTATTTCTAACGTTTGACAGTTTTCTTTTTATTTTGTTTGTTTCAGTGTACGCACTATCTTTATTATTTAATATCATCCTTCCTTTTAAATGTTGCAATAAGACTTTCCTTCTCCAAAGTTGAGCACTTGCATAACGAAAGTGTGAGGAACGTTTCCCTTGACAAAAGCTTAAGTGTGAGGAAGGGCTACTTCCTCAAATCCAAGGATATAAGGGGAGTTGTTTGTTTTAATTTTTGCAAAATTTAAATAATGTTAAGTTCGTTTTACTTCTCTTATTTGATTTATCTCTATTGCTATACATAACCGCTATCCTCCATGAGTATGACACATTTTGAAACGTCTTCTTTCTTAGAAAATTTTAAACTGAACAATTGAGGACATTGTTCCTCTTAAGTGTGAGGAAGTAGAGACCTTTCCCTGAAAATGTGTCAGCTGATCTAATACATATAGACATTAGATTTACGGGTGAAAATATTTTGTAGAAAAATCAAACATGGTAAGCAACTTTAAGATTAGTTTTGCTCATAATTGTTAGCTTTCATGGTTTCATTATAAAAATTACTTTGTGTGCAAGCTAATTATTGAGTCTGAACTGGTTTAACTCGGTACCTTTGGAAATGAAAGGAAAGTTTGGAATGGAAGAATAAGGCAAGGTACTCCTCTGATCTAATATTTTTGTTTAAACTGAAACGGGCCTCTTCCATTCAGTTATTAAGTCCTTGGGGTGCTTCATCACCCATTTACCTAAGATCATTTGATCTGGGATAAAAGACCCAAAACTGCTACATGAATGGAGAGAAAAGTCTGTAGGGTTTAAAATAAATTTGCAAACAGTGCTAATAAAAGTTTGTTAAGAAAAAAAGAAAAGAGAGCTTAAGGTTATTTAGATCATGAGTATGTGGTGTTGAAAGGTACTGCGAAATAAGGCAATACTTCACACCCCTTGTCATTTCTGGGTATTTATGGAAAGAAATGGTGGAAAGATCCCGAGTTAATCTGTGTTCATTCTTGATGATTTAACTTCTCCAAATTTTTGGTTTGAAGAGTTTGTTTCCACTAAAAAGAAAGGAACATACAGTTATGAGCAAAGGTTAATCTTAGGATTGTTATTATGTTTAATTCCCTTCTACGTTTGTTTTTACCCAAAGATTTAATTCTATGGAATTCCTCAGAAGCTTAATTCTGTATTTTGCTTGAGGACAAGCAAAAGCTAAGTGTGAGGAAGTTTGATAAGTGCAAAACATATAGACTTTTAGGGTTTAAATACCTTATGAATTGCAATATCTGAAGCACATGTTTCCCACTTATTATGCGTTTTTTCCTAAGATTTATGTTTTGATATGAACTAATGCATTTTATATGTTCAATGTAGGAAAAATACATGTAATTAAGTAGATTTACTCATGAGGATTCCAACGCAACAAACGAGGATCAAATCGGAGCTAAAACGAATATTCTAGAGGCAAATGAATTTTGGTCCGGACCAGTGTCCAGATCAGCTGGTCCGGACCAATACATGCCAGCGCAGGACCGTACAAAAATCGACATGTCCGGACCAGTATGGTCCGGACAGAGGTCCGGACAGGCATAAATTGCCAGCGTACAGGTGCATCGACATGGGTGTGAAAAGATAAATAATATTTTATCTTTTCACACCGACACCCCCTTCATTTCTACCCCATTTTCACTATAAATACACATATAACCCCCCATTAAATCATATCTCATTCCACCCTAAAACTAATGCCATTTTTCCTCCATAAAATAACCATTTTCTCTCCAAAAATCATACATCTCATCTACATAATATCCACATAAATCCTCACATCATCTCATCCCATAAAAACATTCCATTTTCCATACCGTTGTTCTGTCCAACCTCTGTCCAAATATTAGCAGTTAGAAAGGATCTGAATTAATTAACTTTCCCAGATGATTTCTTTTACTTCTTATTCTGTCTTTTTAATTATGTTGGGCTAAGAGGATTTACTCCGGGTGAAGGTGTAATTATAGTTTGTATAATTATGTAATTTATATTTTTACCGGTATAATTAAATAAAGTTTGTTACGATTAAAGCTTATCTCTTGCCTTTTTAATAAATCTCATGAATTTACTAAAATGCTTTACAAAGTCTATTTTGATCAGAGCAGTGATAAAGGGACAAGTTAATTAATCGATAAATCTGTGGAAAACTTATTTTGATAAAATAAGTTAGTAATTTCAGATGCAAAATATAATTCCTCGCACTTAATCTGTTTACATGTGTTTTGCTCAAATCAAGATTAGATTGTGCATTTTCTGGTAAACGAGTCTTCAAGTTTAGGATTTAGTCTTTAAGATAAAAACATGAATTTTGCCAAACTATTATAATTAACCGGTAGAGATAGCATAATTAGTCAGATTATATAAACCTGAACCCGGAGTCCCGTTTAATATTATCTTCCACTCAGTTAATTTAATCTTTTGTTTTACTTTACAAAAACAAGTCAATTATCCCCCATTTTTTGTGACAAGCTTAGGTACTATATTATTTCGCTATAAGTCCCACGGTTTGACCCCGACCGCTTCTGTTTTCTATACTACTGCGACCGGGTTTGTTTGCAGCCCGAAGGATATTTGAGTTATTAATTTCTTTCTCAATTGTTTAAAATACACCAGTTCCAACCTCTCTCATTTTCCGCTCTGCAACTGGTCCCAGCCGAAGTCTGGATTGGCCACATGCTCGGCCCTCATCAGCTTCCACCAATCGCCAGCTGCCCCCTTCAGGTAGAATGCACAGCTAGACGCACCTTGATCCCAGCAGGGACGTCAAGGGTCTCGAAGGCGGTCTCCAGTCGGAGATGTACGCCTCAAGCTTGGCGGGATCAGTCTCCCCCTTAAAATGTGGGTCGAAGGTCTGCAAGGCTTTTCACCCAGTTCGGTTCCCGGGGCTGTGGCGGTGGAGGTGGTGCACCCACACAGGCTGATAGCCCATGTGCCCTAATGCGGCAGCTACGATCTCTGCGATCGTCTGCCCTCCCGGTATCTCTGAAGCATCGCCCCTCTACCACGGCCTCGGCCTCTCCTTCCTGACATCTGAACAATCACAACTCACATTAGATTGTATCCACCACTGTTTCGGTAACGAATTTATAACGTCCGTAGACGGTAAAGACGATCCACACTTAGTTGTGGTCATCTGACTCTACTCACTTAAACTTCTCACACCCTTAACCCATTACTTATGTCTTAACTCATAAACTAACTCGGTGGTTACTTATGTCCGGTATTTCTTGATCACTACGCTCTGATACCACTTTTTGTAACACCCGTCCAAAGCCAATCGTGGTTATCGCAAAACTTAACACTTAAGCACAAACGTCGCAGCGGATATAACAACTACCGGGACCTTGCCACGGTCTGATCATTAGAATATACCGAACCTTATCGATTTACAACACTTATCCCAAAATATACAACCGACCAAAATGCCACCAACCAACCGAGTTTAAGTATCTAAGTCACAACATAACCTTACATCAGATTAAATATAAACAGACGGGAGCACAAGCGCAACCCGTACTCAAAATAAACAACCCATCCTAAGTCTAACCAACCCCACTCTCAGGGTGACTCCTCATCGGACGCTTACCTGCAAGATAAAAACAGCCCCCAAAGGGGGTCAGCACGAATGCTGGTACGCCTCTCATGGCCCCCAAGCTAACGGGGCTACGATGACTAATTGTGATAGCATGGAAATTGATTAGATACACAAACATAATATGAAGTGCAATAAATCAACTAACCACAAATGAACATACATAGTTCACACACAAATGAACTACTCAAGCGTTCTCTTAACAGGTGGGATAGTATTAACCTCCTCCAGATTTGATTCCTCTTATCCTCAGTTCTCCTTAACTTACCTCAGTCTTAACCTTATCTTAACCTCAGTATACAAACCGTTCCTAGAATGGAAATGGTTGTAGCTTAACTTAAACTTAGGATTTAGGTGATCCTACCGCACCATCTTAATGCCACCTACCTTGGACGGGAGTCCAGTGTAGTTGAGCTGGCAACCGACCCTAGGCAACAAGTCCGAAGACAAGTCCTTAAGCAGAGGACGGATCTGATTCAGATGCCGACCCCCTTTCCTTAGCATGCATGACCGGAGTCAGTCTCGGGTTCCTCACTCCCCCCCTTAAGTTTCAGTTAGTGATAATCTTACAACCAAGTGTTAGTTAAACCTTCTCGGGTATTAACCAACTGTTAGACAATATAACACCTCATCTTAATCCAATTCGTACTAAACCTTGTTAGTAACTACCTCAAGCCTCATGTGTTAGTGTAAATGTAACACACACAATAAGTACATTAAATCCGGTTGCATGCTTTATCTTGTTTAGTCGGCACACATAAACAAATAGCACACAAGACGAGGGACACCTCGTTAGCAAGCAAGTCACAAGAAAGACTGTACCGTTCACCGTCGATTGTCCCGGTTGTTTAATTCTCCTTGGGTCCCAAACTTTCCAATCCTAAAATTCATCCAACTTAGATTATTAAGTATTATTCTTACTCAACTTATTTAACTTACTTAACCCATAACGATCCCCATATAACACTTGTTAAGTTTTATACTTAACCTTATAATCTTAGCTTTAAACATTAAAGTCTTTTCCTTACTTAATCCTCTAGGTCTTTAGGTTCCTAATCATCATTGCCCCCTTAATGGTGTACCATTAATACCATTAAGCATCCTTAATTTTTTTTTAAGTGTTAAGGGTCGACCGACCCACCGACCGACCCAACCCCTGGGTCGGTCCGTCCCAGTAATTTTCTGGTTCGAACAATTCCCTTAGACCGACCCACGACCGACCCAACCTTATGGGTCGGTCCATCTCAGAAATTTTTCCGTCTTTTGAAAACCATCCGTCCGACCCAGAGCTAAACCGACCGACCCAAACCCTCTGGGTCGGTCCATTACAGAACCAATTTTCTACGTTAAATTTTTGCCCGACCGACCCAAAGCTAAGCCGACCGACCCAAAATCCTCTGGGTCGGTCCAGTCCAGAGACATTCTGGCTGGCTTAACATGGTCCGACCGACCCAAAACTGGGTCGGACCCTGGGTCGGTCCACTACAGATTTTTCTCTTAAATTGTTCTTTCAACTCCAAACTCTTCCATAAGTTCCCCATGTGTTCTAACACCATTTAGGCATTTAAACCCTCCTTAAATCATCCACCAAACTCATCAAAACAACTTCCAAAGATCTTCTCAACCATTTACTCAATTCTTACCAAAAACTCCCAACACTTAGCACTTATTTTTTTTCCTACATTTCTAACATACAACTCACCTAGAACTTTCACTAACCAAATGCTCCCTCCTTAAGAACTTGACCACACCATGTACACCACTTCCCACACTTATTGCATTTATCAACCCTCCTTAGATTCTAAACTCTAGTTCCCACCTAACCATTTCCAAGTTTCACACTTTATTCCCATCAAACTTGTACAAGTTTCCTAACTTCTTTTATCAAGGTCTTGGTGCCTAAAATTCACCATTGTAACCCCTAGTTTCTCATGGACATATCTAAGTCATCCTAGTTCACTAGAACATCTTAGACTCATTTCTTTTAACCAAAACAACTCCTAAAATTCCTAGTACTTCCTTAAGTCATAAGATCTCCTTAGAATATCTTAAGCATCATGTTTCTTCACCCAATTTTGGCATGGTTTCTCTAGCATATTCCTACACCCAAACACTTAGGTTTTCACCATTTAACAACCTTTATCACCTAAATTCTTTCCACACATTCTTAACACTCAATTTACACCAAAACTACACCACATCATCATATAGTGCGATAACTTAAAATGCTTGGCACTTAGGCCCTTAAATGACAATAATCTTAACCACTGAATTTCCACATATATTTGCCTTTGACCTGCGAATACACACAACAAGGCTCCCATTGAAATAAAATGCTTCTTGTAATTCATTTCAACATTGTTTAACTATCTCTTTTCTCATTAGCTCTTTAGTCACAAGTTCTCAATATAATAGTATTCTTTCTCCTAAGTTTTATATCCCTTTTTCATTATAAACTCTAAGATAACTAACTTGTTACCTATCCATATCCCATCCCTTAATGCATTAAAACACCTTAAGGTAAGCAATTTACCTTGTTCTTTCACAAAGCTCCACAAACTTTTCTCCTTAGATTTTCTTGAACAATCTCGATCACCAATCAAGTTCTCCTTGCCAATGTTCTAACCAATATCCAATGACTCCCATGAGTACTAAACAACACACTAACCTTAAGGAATAAAACCTAGGTTAAAAATGTGTTTTAAGGTATTAAATTGAATGTTTTACCTTGGATTCTCAAGGCAAGCTTGGATATGAATCAAGAAGGACCTCCTATACTTTGGAGAATAGAAAACAAGCTAGAACAAGGCATAAAAATGAAGCCCCATGAGTATAGATTTTCGGTTATGGAGAAAGGTGATGGAAACCTAGATTTTCTTACATATTCTTTACCTTTAAGAGAATGGAGAAGCCAATGAACTCTCCAAGCTTGAGTTTCCTCCTCTAATGGCGGTTTGGCTTGGCACCAAAATGGAGCTCTTGAAGTTTTGGAAAGATAGGAAGAAAGAGCTTGAGCTAACTAAGAAGAATATGTATTTTGTTTTGGTTTTGGAGCTAAAATGAGCAAGTAGTGATCAAGGCAAGGTAGAGCTTACATGGGGTTGTTCTTCACGTTGAAGAAGAAGAGAGGAGCAGCACAAAACCGGTGGGAACAAGATGAATGAAGAAAGGAGGAGAGAGGAAGGCTAATAAGGGATATTTATTTCCTAAAAGCAAATAGTGAATTTACTTACTTTTTGCTATCTTCTTTACTTAACTTGATAAGTGTGGTGAGTCACACTTAAAAACCGGCCCCTTGGTCAAATGAGGTATATTGTGGTCTTTGTTGACCATTTAGTTGACTTACTTTGACTAATGTCTTAAACTAGCACTATTTGGTTACTATTCACTAAACAAGGCACATAATTGTGAAATTTTTGATTTCCAATTGATTTAGACTTCCTAATGTGATACTAAGTAGTACACATGTTGATTAAAGAGTAATGATGGACATTTAGCCACTCAAAACTCCTTTACAAGACAATTTTTCAAAAATGTGCTTTAAGACTCCTTAAAGCACATTTTGTGTTTCAACTTGGTTTCAAGCTTGGTTTTCTTTGGTAATTGGTTTAAAATGACCATTAAGATATTACTAAGGTCTTAGCATGATATTTGGGTGCTCACCCAAGTCTCTCCAAGCTTAGAGCACGTTTTTGCTTAACTGCTCTTTTGGTGTTTCCTTATGTTTTCTTTGATTTCAATTGTTCCCTAATGTTTCTAAGGCATTATTTAGACTCCTTATATCTTAGTTTATCACTTAAACACCATATCTAAGTTTGGGGTATTTCAAGGACCCTCTTCTAGACCAGGTACCGCCTAAACCGTTAAATGAAATGATTAATTGCATATCGGATTTCATGCATGTGTGTTAGTGAGTCTAAGTATACAACCATGTAAGTAAAGAGTTAAAGTATTGTGTGGAAACACCTAAATCAGGTAATCTGAAAAATCTAGGAACCTTCAATATCTGTTATCCAATCCCGCCCACACCAAACCCTGAAGTGACAACCATCAGCATCACCGAGTTCCCAATGGAGCAGTGTCAGGTTATCCAACCAGGTATGGTACTCTTAAATGGATACCTGACACCCGAAGCACAAATCCACATCATCAGACGATGTAATGAACTAGGAGCAGCACCTAGAGGGTTCAACACACCCGAATACCCGAGCGGATCGAGGATGAAATTGAAGATGATGTGCATGGGTAAGGACTGAAATCCTTACACCAAGACATATCAAGATGAGCGAGCTGAAGATGGAGCAACTGTACCAAGGATACCTGAGGAGTTCCTTGCGGTCGTTAACCACGTCGTGGGAATTGCTCAGCAAGTTGAATCGGATTCAATACCAAGTGTTAAAACAGACTTATGTATTGTGAACTTCTACCAGAAAGGTGGACGGTTAGGGTTACACCAAGATAAGGACGAGTCACCGAGTCTCTAAGTAAGGGAGTACCCGTGGTGTCTTGGTCCATTGGTGATACCGCAGTGTTTGTGTACGGCGAGTAGAAGCGTGGTGATCTCGCAAAGAAGTTAGTATTGAAGTCAGGTGATGTATTAATCATGGGTTGGCAGTCAAGGATGCTTTACCACGGTATCAAGAAGATCAAACTGAATACCGCACCTTCGACAATGATCAATGCCACACATATGAAACTGGGACGTTTGAATTTGACTTTCAGGCAGTTTTAAGCCTTGTGTAACCATGTAATTGATGAAGCCAGTTGTATGTTAAGGATGTTATGTATATGTTAGTTATGTTGACAGAGTGAACCAACTTATGGTGTAAAGAGTATGTTAATGAATAAAGAGGTGTTGTTTTGGAAGTATATCAATCGTGTTGTTACCATATACTTATGAAGTTTACCAATGAATTAGGCTGTGCACTCGGAACGGGAGGTATAATGGGCGTTTGTAATGAGGCAGAAGCCGGCAAGAGCGGCACAATCCTCACCGGTACCTTTCCAGTCAATGGCGTGGACGCTTCGATCTTGTTCGACTCCGGAGCCTCACATACATTTATCTCGCTATCTTTTGCGAAGAGGTTGGGGTTAGACGGTGAAGAGATGCCAGACTTTCTAGTCACTCTCCCGTCGAAAGAGTGGATCAGGTGTACCCGCTACCACCGAGATGTTGTTGTACGAATTAGAGAAGAAGAGTTCCCGATCGACTTGATAGAGTTTGAGGGACTTGGATTGATGTGATTATCGGGATGAACTGGTTGGAGCGGTACAAGGGCAGAATCCTATGTGCCGAGCACCGTCTGCTTCTTCGGAGTCCATCTGGGGTTACCATATCATACCGCCAGAGGCCTAGGGAGCCTTCGACTCAGATCATCACCGCCATGGCCATGTATTGTGAGTTACGATGAGGGAATGATGTATAGCTCTACTATGCCCAGGACATAGAGAGAGACCCAGAGTTTAGCCCAGATGTGCCGGTAGTGTCGGAGTTTCCTGATGTCTTTCCTAAGGAACTGCCGGGCATGCCGCCAGCACGGGAAGTTGAGTTTGAGATCGATTTGGTTCTGGGTACCGGACCAATTGCGAAGGAGCCCTACCGTATGGCTCCAGCAGAGATGACAGAGCTCAAGGAACAGCTGAGAGACCTACTCGACAAGGGATTTATCTGCCCTAGCGTTTCAGCATGGGGAGCGCTGGTCCTCTTCGTGAAGAAAAAGGACGGTAGTCTCCACCTTTGTATTGATTATCGAGAGCTGAATACAGTTACGGTGAAGAACCATTATCCTTTACCACACATCGACGACTTATTTGATCAGTTGAATGGAGCATCAGTGTTCTCCAAGATAGATCTACGATCCGGATACCATCAGATTGCCATCCGTGAGAGTGACATTGAGAAGACCGCATTCAGAACCATATATGGACATTACGAGTTTACGGTTATGCCGTTTGGTTTATCCAATGCACCAAGTTCATGGACTTAATGAACCGCTTGTTCCAAGATCAGTTGGACAAGTCAGTGGTAGTCTTCATCGACGATATCCTTGTGTACTCGAAATCGAAAGGTGAGCATGAAAGCCACCTGGGAAGTGTGTTGCAGACGTTGAGAAAGAATCAGCTGTATGCTAAATTTTCAAAGTGTGAGTTTTGGTTGAACCAAGTTTCTTTTCTTGGTCATGTGATTTCTGAAGCCGGGATCGTTGTTGATCCGACAAAGATAGATGTAGTGCGCACCTGGCCTAGGCCGAAGACAATTACCGACATACGGAACTTCCTCGGTCTGGCAGGATATTACAGGAGGTTTGTGAAGGACTTCTCCAGTGTCTCGAAGCCGATGACTTCCTTAATGAAGAAGGATGCACCATTCGAGTGGACAGTCGACTATGAGAATTCTTTCCAGAGTCTCAAGGATGCTCGACATCTGCACCGGTCCTGACTTTACCAGACGGTTCAGATGGTTTTGAGGTCTATTGTGACGCATCAGGGAGAGGTATGGGATGTGTATTGATGCAGCACGGGAAGGTCGTGGCATACGCCTCCTGGCAATTGAAGAAACATGAAGAGAACTACCCTACCCACGATTTAGAATTGGGTGCCATAGTCTTCGCATTGAAGATATGGCGACATCATTTGTATGGGGTAAGCGTGACAATCTATTCTAACCACAAGAGTTTAAAATACTTGTTCACTCAGAAGGAGTTGAACATGCGACAAAGAAGGTGGGTCGAGTTCTTAAACGACTACGACATCAATTTACAGTACAAGGAGGGTAAAACAAATGTGGTAGCTGACGCATTGAGTCACCGAGCACACTCTCTCCATTCACTAGTCTCTCACTCTAGCTTGGTTGAAGAGGTGCGGAGTGCTCAGATGACGGATCAGTATATGTTAGAGATCAGGCAGAAGCTTATTGAGGGCACATTCAAGGGTCAGAATTACGACTTCCGACTCCACGATGATGACCTGATTAGGATTAATGGCCAACTATGTATTCCGAGGAGTAGCGCTGAGCTGAAAGAGCGCATACTGAGTGAATCCCATTGTTCTATGACTTCGATTCACCCCGGAGCTTCAAAAATGTACAAGGGTATGAAACATTATTTTTGGTGGACGGGTATGAAAAAGGATGTGAATGATTATGTGTTGAGGTGTCTCACTTGTCAGAAGGTCAAGTTTGAGCACCGACGGCCTGGTGGTATGGTACAGCCAATGCCAGTGCCTGAGTGGAAGTTCCATGACATTTCTATGGACTTCGTAGTAGGGCTTCCGCCTACAAGGGGAGGTATGAATATGATTTAGGTTGTTGTTGACCGACTGACCAAGGTGTCGAGATTTATACCGATGAAGGACACCTGGAAAGTGGCAAAGCTTGCAGAACTCTTCGATAGAGAGATTGTAAGACATCATGGGGTACCGAAAACGATTGTGTCTGACAGGGATACCAGATTCCTCTCAAGGTACTGGAAATCCACACGGGAAGCGCTTGGTACCGAGCTGAAGCTGAGTACGGCGTCCACCTGCAGACCGATGGTCAGAGTGAGCGCACCATCCAGACACTCGAGGATATGTTACGTGCATGTGCACTTGACTTCCAGACCAGCTGGATTGACAAGTTACATCTGATCGAGTTTAGCTACAACAACAGTTACCATGCTTCGATCAAGATGTCTCCCTTCCAGGCTTTGTACAGTAGACCGTGCCGCACACCATTATGCTGGGATGAGTCGAGTGAGACGGTCATTATAGGACCAGAGTATCTGGAGCAAGTACAGTCAGAAGTACGCCAGATCCGGGCTAACATGAAGGCAGCTCAGGATAGGCAGAAATCATACGCCGATGTGAGACGTGACCTGGAGTTCGCAGTGGGCGATCGGGTATTTCTTAGAGTATCCCCCATGAAGGGAGTGTTTCGTTTTGGCCAGAAAGGCAAGTTGAGCCTGAAATATGTGGGGCCTTATGTTGTGACGGAGCGGATAGGCCCGGTAGCTTACATGCTAGATTTACCTGCTGAGCTGGGCAAGGTACACGATGTATTTCATGTGTCCTAGTTGAAGAAATATATGTCTCATCCGTCTCATGTACTTCAGCCTGAAAGGCTAACGTTAGAGCCGACCATGCGATCAGTGGAGACTCCCGTATGGATTCTGGACACTAAGACTCGAGACACTCGCCATAAGTCTGTGAGACTGGTGAAAGTCCTCTGGTCTAACCAGGACGTCGAGGAGGCCACCTGGGAGCTGGAAGATAACATGAAGGTGAAGTACCTGTTGTTGTTTACTTCTTAGTGTTGTGTGTATAGGGTACGGGGTGTACCCCTATTTTAAGGGGGGTAGAGCCGTTTCGGTTATGTGTGTATGACATGTATTTAAATACATTGTCTATGTTATGTTGTTACGGACCGTTGTGTCTTGTCTATGTTGTTGTGTTACAGGTCGTTGAGTCTGAAAGATGTGTTGTTGTTTGGACCTTGTGTCCAATGTTATGTAAGTGTGTTGTTAATGTTGCTATGGAAGTATAGTTTTATAAGTATTCCCCGTGTTCTAATATTAAAGCTATGTGGGAAGTGTGAACTTTGGGGATGTATCTTGTCTATGTTGTTGTGTTACAGACCGTTGAGTCTGAATGATGTGTTGTTGTTTGGACCTTGTGTCCGATGTTATGTAAGTGTGTTGTTAATGTTGCTATGGAAGTATTGTTTTATAAGTATTCCCCGTGTTCTAATATTAAAGCTATGTGGGAAGTGTGAACTTTGGGGACAAAGTTCTTTTAAGGGGGGTAGATTGAAATACCCCAAACCTTAGTATGTGGTTTAGACATTAAAATATGGTATAATAAGGCTAAAAAGTGCCTTATAAACATTAGGGAACAATTTAAACCACAGTAAACACAAATAAATACCTTAAAGTCGATATGGGCGAAAATGTGCTCTAAGCTTGGGATAAGCTTGGTTAAGACCTAATGAGCTTACCAAGACCTTATTTATATGTTAATTAACATATTAAACCAATTACCAAAGAAAACCAAGCTTGAAAACAAGTTAAAACACAAAATGTGCTTTAAGGAGTCTTAAAGCACATTTTTGAAAAATTGTCTTGTAAATGGGTTTTGAATGGATAAATGTCCATCATTAATCTTAATTAACATGTGTACTACTTAGTATCACATTAGGAAGTCTAAATCAATGAGAAATCAAAAATTTCACAAATATGTGCCTTGTTTTATGAATAGTAACCAAATTAAGCAAGTTTATAACATAAGTCAACATAAGTGAGTTAATTGGCCAACAAAGACTAAAATACCCCTTATTATATTATGGGGGCCGGTTTTTACAAGGGTGAGTCACTCCCTCACTAGCTTAATGATAAGTAAAGAATGAAAAAGCAAGTTACTATTTACTTTGACATAAATATCTCTTAAAACCTTACCTTTTACTTACCTTCTTCACTTTCTTCATTTCCTTCATGTTCCCACCGTCTCCAACTTCATCTTCTCCCTCTCATTCACGGTTATGCTACAGCACCACCACCATTCTTCATCTTCAACCTCTTGTAATTCCTAGCTCCATTTACCAAATCAAAAACCAAGACCACCATTCTCTTAGTCTTGCCAAGCTCTTCAACTTCATCCTTTCAAAACTTCAAGATACCATTTTGGTGCCATGGAGATCCACCATTGAAGGAGCTTGAGCTTATATTTTTATGCCTTGTTGATCACCCTTGCTTCAAGGTAAGGAAAAACCAAGAAAAACAACATTTCCTTCATGTTTTAGTGTTGACCGAAAATCACCTCTTCATGGTGTTTTCTCTTGCTTTGTTCTAGCTTCATTCCAATCATTCAAGGGCTTGGTGGAGTCCTCTCTTGTTACTTGTTCAAACTCTCTTCCATTTCCAAGGTAAAACAATCACCTTAATGTTTTAAGACAATATATAACCTAGGGTTTATAATGAGATTAAGCATGAAGCTTGAATACTCATTACATTGCTTGAATATTGATTAGAAACTTGACAAGCAAACCAAAGTCTTGCCGGTTTTAATCAAGGAAGAGCAAGGAGAAATTAAGTAAAAACTTGTGAAGGAAAAGAGGTAAATGTGCTAACCTAATGTAGCTTATAATACCTTAGGAAGAATGAGCTTATATTGCTTGTTAAAACTACCTAAAGAGCTAATGGTAAATGACTTAGTAAAATGTTCTCAAGGAGACTATTAAAGGGCATATGTGTTGTTGTATGTATTCGCAGGTCAAAGGCAAATATATTGTGGGAAATTCAGTGTTTATGGTTTATGCAATTTAAGGGCCTAAGAGCCATGTTGTTTAAGGGCCTAAGTGCCAAGCAATTTAAATTATGCACTATATTGTGATGTACTGCTAATTGGGTGAAATTTGTGTATAAGAATGTTCTTGATGGATTTAAGTGTCCTTGGATGTTTGATGGCGAAGACTATGTGTTTTGGTGTAACAAGATGTTAGTAGAACTCATGTAAAAATTAGGTAATGTATAAGAAGTTCTAGGTGTTTAAATAAGCTTTGGTGAACTAGGAAGTGTTAGAAATGAATAAGTATTTTACTAGAGAAAGAACCATGTAATGAGGTGTTCTAGAGTGCAAAAAGGACTTAGGCATTATCTTGGAGGATTGGAAATCAAATGAATGTTTTGGAATACACCAAAGTCATTTTTGGAATTGTGTTGAGACTTATGCAAACTTTGGTAAACAAGGAGAAAGTATAAACTGGTAGAAGGATTTCAAGAATGACATAAGGAGTTTGGTTTGTAAGAAAAGATGCTTGGGAGATGATGTTAGTGTTGAGGAAACATTTTGGCATAATGGTTATTATAGGTATGAAACACCACTTAGAAACCTAAGGAGAAAACAATATAAGTGTTGGGGATTTTGGTAAGAAATGAGTAAGTGTTCAAGGGTATAGAAGATGAGTTTTCTGGCGCGTCCGAACTTCCGTCCGAATTTGGAAGCTCGGACATGCCCTGTTGCGTTTAAATTTTCTAGGTTTTAAGTGATGTCCGGACTACCGTCCGACCTTTGATGTTCGGACGGGGTGCGAGGACGAGTCTGGCTTATAAGTCTCGAATGGTGTCCGAACTTGTAAGTCCGGACAGAAGTTCGGACACACCCATCTCCTTTCTCTGATTTTGTTTCGACCTGTGTCCAAACTTTGGAAGCTCGGACACATGTTCGGACGCTTGGAATTTTTCCTTTGGTTTTGCTTCGACCTGTGTCCGAACTTTGGAAGCTCGGACACATGTTCGGACATTCGTCTGGTTTCACCCTTTGAGTCTCGACCTATGTCCGAACTTTGGAAACTCGGACACAAGTTCGGACAGGGTACTGTTTTGACCAAAAAACTTTGTTTAAGGTTAGAAACCGAAGTCTAATGATGGCGATTATTTAGTAATGGTGTTATAAGGTTGTTTAAGACATGTCAGGTGGGTTATAATGACAATTAAAACGGTGAAAAAGTTATAACAAAGTGTGAAAATAAAATAAACTATAAATTTGAAGTAACAAATTTATAAAGGTCTAGTACGTTAATTAACCGACGTTACTAAATGTGTATAGGATTCTCTAACGGTGGAAAACAATCACAGCAGGGACCAAGGTATGGTTTTCTTGCAGTCTGTTGCCTACTGGTTTACACCGGCTTGTGTGTTGTATGTTTTTATGAGTGTTTATGACCTTGTAAGACTTAAGTCATGTAATGAGTTTATAGTTGTTAATATTATTGTGTTGTTAAGGTGTGACTCATTTCCCTTGTGTGTGTCTAAAAAGACTTAACCACTTGCTTGTGATTTGTTTATTGAGTTCAATGTTGAACTTCTAATAAGTGCTAACCGGGGAAGTGAGGAGTCCGGTAGTTCTGGCCACGCGTGTGAGTATGGGAGTCGATGTCATAACCGGTTCGATTCTCTTTGTATGTTAAGGTTGTCTTCTCTTTTGGTCTTCAACCTTCCCTTTTGCTTAACCAAGGCTATTTTACTGACTCACGTCGAGCCACAGGGGCATACTATGTTTGTTCGGTGTGCTTGGATCACTATATCCGACACACCTTTGTGTTAAGTTATTCGTTCCATTTAACAGGACGGTAACATGTTATGTGACGAGCTTAGCATGAGTTTGGCAACATTCTCTAGGCTCTCCATGGGATCTAACTGTGTTGGTTCGTTTCCTAAAATGATTCGTTCTTGTATGTTATGTGTAATGTTGTTATGCAATACTCTTGCTATGATATATATGTTGTATGTTTAAAATGAATGCCATGTCATCATGACAATTGGTTGCGCGTATCCCGGTAGCCGATGTGCTGCGCGTTAACCATACCAGCCAAGGGTTGCTGACCCCCTCGGGGGCTCCATATTTATATTTGCAGGATGAGGATCGAAGAAGCGAAGTGGCTGTAGATCCTAGGTTGTAGATATACCTTTGGTACCTTTTGGTCGGTAGGCCCGGGATGCGCCTGTGCTCCCGTGGCGGTATATTTTGCATAATGAATACATTATAGTGACAGTTTACAGTGATGGGTGTAAATAAATACTCGGTATTGTATATTATGTATTTATGGTTTAGTTCTATGCTCGGGAGTCTGATCATCGGACCGGTACACTTGTATTTATTCTGCCTTGTTAACCACGTGGGTGGTTAATGGCGTTGTAGCACCGAATCGTTTAGTTATTGTTTAGTTGTTCATTTCTGCTGCGATTTTGGTAAGTTGTTAAGTACGTAGTAGGGGTGTTACAGAAAGTGTCCAAAACTTGACTTTGGATGGCCAAATGGCCTTGTATACACCCTAATTAACATGTGTACTACTTTGTATCACATTATTAACTCTAAATCAAGAGATTTACAAAAACATCACAAGTTTGACACTAAAATGTGAATAGTACTCAAATAATGCAAAATTAAGTCTTAATTAACTAAGTTGGTCAATATTGACCCCCAAAATATCACCCTTGGAGGCAGCAATACAGCTTTATACCAGCCTTACACACAAACAAAATATCTAAACACGAGTCATCATTTACTATGCCTTAATTTGACTTATCTTACCTTAAAAGCCAAAATCAGCCTTTCTCTTTCATTACCCCCTGTAGCAACGAGTTATTCAGCTTCCAAAACCTCCCTTCCAGCCTTGGTAAGTGCAAGAACCAGCCAACTTCAAAATCTAACTCCCATGGCTTGAGGTAAGCATTTAAATTATGGTATATGTCATTCTCTTCATCTTTTCTTCCTCTTTCCATTGATCTAACTTCCAACCACTTCCATCCACTCATCTAGCACGAGTTAATGTCCAAAGGGAAGGTGCTATCTCGGCTGAAACTCAAAAGAAAGGGGGAAGTAAGGCAAGAACACTTATTAAGGTAAAAACATACCTTAAGCTTCTATTTTGACTTATAGCCTTTCAATGGCTGATCTTTTTGGTTTCTCCCACTTATAATCTTCCATTTATCATGCTTGATCAGTAGAAATTACAACCACTTCATTTGGTGGCTGATTTCAAGCTTAAACTCCATTTTAAGCCATTTTTCACAAGGTAAACCCTAGCCATTTCCTACCTTGTTGTTTACGGTTTTATTCCTTGGTTTAGAAGGTGTATTAACACTCTTCTTATGCTGCAAAAATCAGGCAATTTAATTCCCTACAAATCTTTATAATATCAAGTTAAAATCATGACTTTATAAGCTTATTTTACATCCTTAAATACCTTAAGTCATGAACCTAACTTATGTCCTCTTTTACTGCATAAAATTTGGCTGAATTATGTATTAAACCTGGGTCATATTCTATCCAAAGAGTGCAAAACCAAGCTTAAGTTCAATCTTGGCAAAGTAAGTTAAATTCCTACCTTAATGACATATTAATCAAGTTTATATGTATGTCATAAGCTAAAACCTAACTTAAGCTTATTATTTAATTAGGGCCAAAAATATAAGCTTGGGAGTTTGAGTTTTGTGACTTATATCAAGTAAGTTCACTTTATATTATGTTATTTACGGTTTTATGTAAATATTGTAACAATTAAATTAAGCTGTGGCAAAACTATAGTCTAAATGACTTAATTATGTATTAAAATGTTATATAACATTTTTGGTTAGCTTACTTAGTATTTAAGTGACTAATAATGTCATAGGAATTATTTAAATGGCTAAAATGTAATTTTAGAAAACATTAGGAAAGCTGTATTATAAAGTCGTGGACCATATATGTTATTTGTGACATTTATGTGTAATTTTTATTATAAGCTAAAGTTTGTAATAAGGCTATGTACCTTAGGCCATTTTACTTAAGTTATTTAATGTTTTTTACATTTAAATTAATTATTAAATTTATTATAAACTTTGGGGCCAAAAACATAAATAAACAAATATATATAGGTTGTAGGTGAATATAGCTGAAAACTAGGTGTTAAAAGGAGTTAAAATTAAAATTATAAGATTTTATAAAGTGAAATACCCCAAACCTAAGTATGCTAAGTAAACATCAAATTATGATGTAGTAAGGCCAATATATGCCTTAGAAAGGTTGGTAGACAATTTAAACCAAGGAAAACACAAGAAAATGCCTTAAGGGCAATTTGGGCAAAAACATGCTCTAAGCTTGGAGTGACTTTGATTAGCACCCAAATACCATTATAACACTTTAGTAATATGCTAATGGACATGTTAAATCAATTATCAAAGAAAACCAAGCTCAAAAACAAGCTTAAACACAAAATGTGCTTTAAGACCTCTTAAAGCACCTTTTTGAGAAATTGTCTTAGAAATGAGTTTTGAGTGGATAAATGCCCATTATTACACCTTAATCAACATGTGTACTAATTAGTATCACATTAGGAAGCCTAAATCAATGGGAAACCAAAAATTTCATGAATATGTGCACTAATTAGTGAATAGTGCTCAAATAGTGCTAGTTTTGACTTAAGTCAACCTTAATTAGTTAAATGGCCAAACAAGGCCTTATGTATGTTAATTAGTAAGGGGGGGACGGTTTTAAGGGGATGAGTCACCATAGACTTCATCAAAAAAGAAAATAAGAAGAGATAAAGTAAAGAAAGTTACTATTTGCTTTTATAAAGCAAAATATCCTTTATTAGCCTACCTCTCTCCTCTATTCTTCATTTCTCTTCTTCACCAACGAGTTCCTCTTCTTCTTCTCTGTTCTAAACCGTTCCCAAACAGCACCATTGTTGCCTAACCTTGCTTTGCCCACCAAATCTTCATTTTAGCTCCAAATCAAAAACAAAGCATAGATTTCTCTTAGTTAGACCAAGGCCTTGCTTCCTATCTTTTCAAAATTTGAAAAGCCTCATTTTGGAGCCATGGGAAATCGCCATTGAAGGGGGGAAAATAAGCCTAGAGGGTGCATTAGCTTCTCCATTCTCTTAAGGTAAAGAATATGTAAGAAAAGTTAGGTTTCCACCATTTCTCCACATTACCGAAAATTACTACTCATGGGGCTTCATTTTTATCCATTGTTCTAGCTTGATTCTATTCTAAAAGGGCTAGAGGAGGTCCTTCTTGATTCATATCCAAGCCTACCTTAAGACTTCAAGGTAAAATATTCATTATAAGACCTTAAAACACATTTCTAACCTAGGTTTTTATTCCTTAAGGTTAGTGTATTGTTTAGCACTCATGTGAGTCATTGAATATTGATTAGAACATTGGCAAAGGAAATTTAATGGGTGGCCGAGATTCATTCAAGAAGAAGGTCTAAGGAGGAAGTTAAGATAAGCTTGGAAAAACAAGGTAAATTGCTTACCTAATGGTGGTTTAAGGTTTAAGGGGTGGTATTTAGATAAGTACTAATGTAGCTTAAAGCTTACATTATGTAATGGGTTATATAACCTAGGAAAAAGAATTTAAACAAGCTTGTGAACTTGTGACTAAGGAGCCAATGGGAATGAGTTAGTAAAATAAGTTAAAGGTGGATTTTAAGAGCATTATAACTACTATGAGATTGATGGGTGTATTTGCAGGTTGAAAGCTTTTATATGTGGGAAATTTAGTGTTTAAATTCATGTCATTTAAGGGCCTAAGAGCCATGTCATTTAAGGGCCTAAGAGCCATGTCATTTAAGAGCCTTAGTGCTATGCAATTTAAGATTACTGCACTATATTGAGTTTATTATGAATGAGTTGATTTGTGTGAGAAAATATGATGAGAAAGGACTTGATGTGTGTGAGATGGTTGAATGAGGAAAACAATGCATTTGGGCATGATAATATACTAGAGAAACTATGGCGAAATTTGGGTAGGAAACTAAGTGTTTAAGGTGTTCTAAGGAGATTTTATGACTAAGGATGTTCTAGTGATCACTAAGGGTTATTTTGGTGAAAATGGATAAAACATGGAGTTCTTGAGTACTAGGAAGACCTAGGAATGTATAAGAGGGACTAGGGGTTATAATGGTGAGTTTTATGCACCAAAACCATGGTTAAGGAAGCTAGGAAACTTGTACAAAGTTTGAAGGAAAAAAATAAGGTATAATGACTTATAAGGATGTAAGCATGTGCTAGATTATATATGGCTTTGAGAAGTTTGAGTAAAGCAAATGGGTGTGCAAAATGATGCTTGAGGAGTAGTTAAGATGGTGGTGAAGAAACATAATGATTAGTTGAGGTCTTAGGCAAAGTCACAAGTGTTAAGTGTAAGAATTTTGTATGAAATTGAGTGTCAAGTTTGGTGATTTTAGAGGAAGGTTTAGTACATGTTTTAAGGTGTTTAAACATGTAGGAAACATGTGGAAAGATTGTGGAATGAGTGGGAAAAGATTGGGGTGAATTTGGAGTTCAAAATGAGGAGAAAAGCACTTTGGAAAATAGGTTCTGCCGTGGACCGCCCCTAGGGACCGCCCCTGTGGGGAGGTCCAGGCAAATCGTGCAGGAAATTAGCTTCTGGTTGGGACCGCCCCAGAGGGGCGGTCCAGTGTAGAGAAAAAGAAAAAAATTTGTTTTGGCTTCTAATGATGGGGGATTGAATGGTAATGGTTTTAGATGATGTTTAGGCCTTGTTTGGTGACATGTAAAGGCCTTAAGAGGTGTAAACAAGTATGAGTTGTAATGAGAAGTGATTAACTTATATGATTAAGTTTAAATTACAATGACTTAGTGGTCCAACATTAGGGAGTGATGATGATTTGAAAGATAAGCATATAAGGACTTAAGATGTTAAGGTAAGAAAAATGGTTTTAAGTGCTTAAGGTTAAGTTAGTAAGAATTTAAGAGGTGCTAGATAAGGATAGATATGTAATGATAATATAAGGTTGTTTAAGACATGTTTGGAGAGTAACAATGATAATTAAGTGGGTGAATAAGTATAAGGAATAAGGAGAAGTGATTCATTTAAGATTAAGTTTATAAGAACTTAAGTGGTGTTAGATGGGGATCATTAGTGACCAAGTGAGTTAAGTAGTTAGCTTTATTGGAAAATTAATTAACAACCTAAAATTGAATGAATGTTTTAGGGTTTGAGAATTTGGACTCTAGAGGAGAGTAAGCAACCGAATGACCAACGGTGAACGGTACAGTTCTTCTTGTGACCTGCTTGCTAACGAGGTGTCCCTCGGCTTGTGTGCTATTTGTTTTTGTGTGCTCACTAAACAAGATAAAGCATGCAACCGGAATATCATGTTGATTGTATTGTTGTGTGATGTTTGAAAACTAACACAACTTACATGAGAACTTACTAACTAACGTTTAGTAAGTATTGTGTGAGAATAAGGAACACTCCCTGATATTAGTTTGTTAATAACCAAAAGAGGTTAAACAAACAAACGTCGCATTGAGACTACTACTAACTTTAACTTGGAGGGAGTGAGGAATCCGGAATGGTATCGGCACATGTGTATTGGGGGAGGTCGGTATCCTTATCAGATACCGACTTCCAAATATGACTTGTCTTCAGACTCGTCGCCTAGAGTCGACATATTGACTCGACCTCCTCGGACTACTTGTTTTAGGAGGGAGGCATTAAGATGGCGTGGGGGGATCTAGCCTACATCCCCAACAATTTAAGAATGTTGTTTATTGCCGGTAAGTGTCCTGCTGCTGGCTAGGGTTAACCAAGCCCTACAAAAATAAACAACGAACTAAGGGTTAACAAGGTCCCAATGAGAGAATGGTTGGCATTTATAAGGTAAGGTTGAGATAAGTTGCGACCATTCCTATTTAAAGAATGGTTTTTATTATAAGACTAAGATAAGCTACTTCCATACCTTTTTAAAGGTTGGTTGTTTCTAAGTCTAAGATAAAACTAAGATTGAGGTAATATAAGGATGGACTAAGATTAAGAGGAAACATAACTTAAGGAGTTAAATAATAAACTCTCTGGTTAAGGGAACACATTTAAGTCGTTCATTATGCTTGAACTTTGATTGTTCATATTTGGATTGTTGTTTACTGCACTTTCTATTATTGTTGTGCATCTAATAAACCTCCATGCTATCGACAATTAGTCGTCGTAGCCACGTTAGCTTGGGGGCCATGAGAGGATTGTACCAGCATTCGTGCTGACCCCCTTTGGGGGCTGTTTTTACTACACAGGTGAACGTCAGGAGGCGGCCGTCGCGAGAGTAAGATGGGGTACAAGCGTTACGGGATAAGTGTGGCCTACGAGTTGTGCATGTACACTCGTATGACAATTTGAGTTAGTGATGTATAGGTTGTGAGGGATTGTAAGAAGGATATGTACTGGTTAAGATTTGTATGTACTAATGTTCAGTATATTCTGTCAGTCAGACCGTGGCAAGGTCCTGGAGTGTAATGAATTCCGCTGTGACATGTATATATATGTTGTTAAGTGGCGAGACCACATTTGGATTGAGATGGGGTGTTACAAAAAGTGGTATCAGAGCGTAGTTACGCTCTGAAGACAAGAATTGCCGAACTTAGGAGAATTCTGAGGTTGAATTTGAGTTATGGGTTAAGGGTTGAGAGATAGAGTGAGAGGTGTGTTAGTCAGGACTTCCCGGTGATTACCAGATATCCATAGTACCTAGACCCGCCCTCCAAATCCCTTGCTTAAGGTACGGGGAACAAATGCCAGAGAGAAGAAAGCCTTCTCTTACTCGGGAAACCCGATCTGGTAGTTAGTTACAGTAAGGAATACGAGAAATATCTTGTCGTACGACAATTTACAAGAACTTGGAGGTTTTTAATGGAGCGCAACAGTGAAACAGGCGCTACCAATGGAATTTTACCAGTAAAAGGACGGTAATTACCGGCAACATGGGTCGACATGCTACGCAGTCGAAATAACCCGCAATACCAATGATAAGGAAAGCACTACGAGTGCAATGGATAAGGAAAGATAAGCGACGTGAGTACCGGACAGTGCTCTGAATGAGCATAGCAGCGGGATAATATAAATCTTGAGGGTTAAGACTACCGGAAGCTCCAGTTAGAAACGGGAACTCCAAACCCCATACAATGAGGAAGGTTATAAAACCTGGCCGACATAGCGCAGGCGACAATAAGAACCTGTACTACTGTATACCGGAATAGGACTACGATGTAGTGCCTAAAGGAGGATCATTACTTAGTAACCACGACAAAATGTGTGGGAACGGGAGAGTGGATTAAGACATAAGAAAATAATAAGGGGTTCCCTCAGAAAGAGGAACACCCTGATAAATGACAGTACTGTCAAAACAACCAGGAAACTGTCGGATGGCTAGTTATCCTAAATAAGAGAACGTCGAAGGAGTCCCGAGGACTACCAAAGATATGGAAACTAGGTGGAAGTACCACTACAGACGCACACAGTACCAGAAGCTCATCTTGCATGGCGCACTTGCCATAGCAAGTGCTACCACAGTTAAGCTACACAGAAAGCCATCATGGCGAGATAGTAGAATGCTACAGTTGTAGTACATTTTAATACCGGACTGTAAATCTATAAGAACGGCAGAATGAGACCTTGGAAGGGCCTGACGGCCTGACCATGATGAGATGAATGGATACACCAGTCAACAGGGAGCTGAACTTGGACAGAATACTAAACGATATAAATATGAGCAACGGTACAACCTACTACAACAACAACCGACAGTGCGGTAAGAACATCAATCCCAAACCCCGAGAGGAAAACATAAAAGATCGCTCAGTAATGCGAGCAAAACACTACGTAAGTGATAACGTACAAGGAATGCATTACGGAATACAATGGAGATCGTCGACATAAAAACTTTCAACAAGAATGGGATAAGACTCCCAAATTGATCACTAAGAATACCAGTTAATAAGCATTCTTCAATGAAGATGTTGGAAAGCCCAGAAAACAAGGATAAAAGAAATGAACGTAAGCTATAACCTACTAAGGATTAAAGACGTACAACTCTGGAAAAGAAAAGCTCAGAGGACTACCCCCACAGAGCGGGCATGATCGAGCCTGACAAACTGATGAATGACAGTTAATACTGTTCGTCTAACTCGTTAACACCCAAGTATGATTGATCATCAACGGGTGGTGTAGTCAACGGAAGTTGAACGAAGCGTTGAGATGGAAGTATAAGATGACAGGATGATATCCAACTTGGACACCGTAAGGCAAACGCCTAATACGAACCTAACCTTGATTGCTAAAAGACATAAGTCTAGTAAGATGACAGTATTTTTGAAAGCACTAAGTAACCTCAGATCACCTGAATAAACTTCCATAGCAGGAAGCAGGATGCAGCAACTTACCATGAAACCCGATACTACATTTAATATGTAACCTAACGGTGGATAATGTTCAAAGAAACAAAAACTTATAAGGATGACCTACAGATGAATAAGAGTACAAGTAATGAACTGAGGCATTAAGCACTAAGAGCCTACGAGCCAAGGATGTTAACCACATCAGAGCCCGAGGCGCAGTAAGTTGTACAAGAGCTTATTCAAGCCATGAAGGAACTACAATGTGTGGATGTGAACGGTTACAAACCTATAATTTAGATTGTGTAAGAATTGCCAGGAAAGGGCACCAATGAGAATAAGGGGATAATGCTAAGGACAGGGGCGGAGAACGAACCATTCCTTTTAGGGTGGGAACACCTCTCCTTGTTGTGAGGCCAAGAGTGGGAATAAACCCCTCAAAAAGGGCATTCACTTATTAGAGATAGAATACGCTTTTGTTAGAGAATGGGAACTGTAAACCTTGATATTACCTTAGAACATACCAGATACACTTGAATAATAAGGAAGGCTGTAGAGACAGACCACATATCCAACACCCAGGATTTAAGAATCCGTAATCGTCAGAGATAAACATTATGAGTGCAAAGTATGGCATGTCAAGTGGCCAATGCTTAGAAGAGCTTGTGATTCAACGGATGATTTCTTCAGTAACCGGTTAAATTACATGGTAAATAACATCATAAAGGATGGAAACACCTTCGTATTAAGAGATAACAAAAATTACAGCACGGTACGGCAACCGCCATACACCGAAATTAGAGAACTCCCAGTGTGTTTACACCAAGAAGGGATTGAATATAAGATAAGATGTTAGAGTAAATGAGTAAGTAGTCGCGCCATCAATGGGAAACATGGTAAAGGCCAGCTACCACGGTAGTAGTGGTCGTGAGTACAATATTTATATAAGGGGATTAATTCATGGTGTGCGGTAAAGCGACCGTTATGTATGAGCCGTCAAATATTGACACTGAGGCAATTAGATTTATGAGTTAAGACCAGCATAAGTAAGGAAATAAGATGGTAGACGAACTATGCATTGATGCCAGTAGTCTGGACCTGGTTAGGTAAGATTTCACAGGAATCACACTACCCATTCCTTAAGAAATTGGAAGTGCATTCCTAGTAAAACAAATATGAGAAAGAAGATAAGAGGCTCTATGGGAAGAGACCTCGATCGCTAAGAGACCGAATCAGTACGGGATACAGAAACAACTAGAGCATACAATACCCAAGAATGCAGTAAATGAATTTCCCTTGATTAAGTTCAAGAAGAACAATAAGTGTTAATATGGAACGATGAAGAGGAGATCGACAAAGGAATGTTTCATAATTAGCAATAGCTAGACGTGTGACGGACACTACGAGTTTACTAACGAGACGTGGGACGACTGCACCCCACAGGGGCTTGCAGGCCTGACGGACTCATTTATGAGTTAGTCAGGAAAGTAGTAATGTACCAACAAGGTACCCCATGCATGTAACGAGTGGTGTAAGGAACACGGAAGTAGTCGACTCCGTACCACGGACAATGACGCAAGATCAGACAAGAGCAACTACTACCCCAAATAGTCGAAGAGAAGAATTCAGTTGAACCAACAACACAAAGGAGTCAGAGAACAAATAATTAAGGACTATGAAGTGCGAAGAGCACGGATTGTTAAGTACAGACATTGGACATGTCTTAAGATGTAAGAGATTAAACTGTAAAGCGCAATAAGCACTAAACAGTAATTTCAGATTAAGAATCATCCTCAGACCAAAGGTCAGATGGAAAGAACAATTTAGACATTCGAGAAAACACTAAGAGTATGAACATAAGATCTTCAAGGAGAATGGATAGATGAGTTACAATTCATTAAGGCCGTGTATATTAAAAGACACGTGTCCACTGAGAGACCAATATTACTAAAACTGTAAGGAGGGCAGAAGGATATACAATACTATAAAAGGATAAGAAACGCAGTTAAGCCTAAGATTATCAGAGTCGCGCAGCGGAAGCTAGCAGATCAGTACCTTTGAGGTTAAAACAAACTAAGTTAAGAAAATGGTATAAGTACCGTTAAGAATCCTCGATACAGAGACTAAGTCATTTCTGATCGAATTATTAGTGATAGATTACATGGAAGCTTGAATGCTTGGTGAGAATTAGACATCTTGAACTTATGTTCAAGGATGATATAATGTTGATTACGTGGGCGTAATCCATTTTAAGGGGGGTAGAGCGAAAACCGCTTAGCGTATGTTACATAAACTACGGTGTGCATAGCACAAAAGAATTGAGAATTTGTTTTACATAAACATCTTGAGATAAATTATGCTTATTGCGCACAGAAGATGTGAATACCGTACATATTAAGTACCTACCTTGTTAACTCCAGTGTGGGTACAAGTTAAGAGAACTGGTGAAGAGGATTACAGAGACTTAAGGAATATGGAATATATGAGATATGGGTCGGTATGAAACTACCTGTGAGATAAGAATAAGATAACACTATGATATATTATTTGATATGAGTATGAGGAAGGAAATTGTAATCCTATGAGGTATAAGATGGTAAGAAATGGTATGAGACTGGTATAGAACTTAGTAGGAATTTAATTCCTGAGGTAAGTATTAAGAGATGAATTGGGAATGTTTGATGTACTGAGTCCACACTTTAGAGATGTATTGATTATGATTAGAAGAACTAAAAAGATAGAAAATTGGACATGAGTGAATTATTTGGATGTTTGAAAATGATGTGGGAGGTGGAACTTGATTTTCTAGGGATCAAGGGAAACCGAACACAAATTGGGGTGGAATGATAGTTCTACACTGATGCTGATCACATCAGGGTTGGATGATTCCTGAAACTCCATACCAGTGGTCACAATTAAATCACACTAAGGATAGAGGCATTAGGATAAAATGTAATTGGAGTTGATTGTATTTTTAATTAGAGGAATTATTCCTCACATGACCTCGTAAAAAGGATTACCTTTTTACTGAGTCTCGCCTATGAAGTCGAGGACGCACGAGCCTTTGTCTTCGGACCGGTGACATGGGGAGAGCAGAGTTGTTTTGTATTCTGGCCCATGGTGATGAGGACGAACGAGCCATTGTCTACGGACCGGTGACATGGGAGAATACGTTGGAAAATTATGTGATTGTTTTAATCATCAAAAAGAAACAAAGAGAATTTTGAGTGCTATACATGCTTAAACATGTGGTGTGATAGTTGAGTATAAGCATATGGTGGATATAATGATTCAATGAGTTTAAGTATACATAATTATGATCTATATGATCTATGGAATGAGGTAAGACATGTATTCTAATAAGATAAGATGCATTGGAACTTTGGGGACAAAGTTCTTTTAAGGGGGGTAGATTGAAATACCCCAAACCTAAGTATGCTAAGTAAACATCAAATTATGATGTAGTAAGGCCAAGATATGCCTTAGAAAGGTTGGTAGACAATTTAAACCAAGGAAAACACAAGAAAATGCCTTAAGGGCAATTTGGGCAAAAACGTGCTCTAAGCGTGGAGTGACTTTGATTAGCACCCAAATACCATTATAACACTTTATTAATATGCTAATGGACATGTTAAATCAATTAGCAAAGAAAACCAAGCTCAAAAACAAGCTTAAACACAAAATGTGCTTTAAGACCCCTTAAAGCACCTTTTTGAGAAATTGTCTTAGAAATGAGTTTTGAGTGGATAAATGCCCATGATTACACCTTAATCAACATTTGTACTAATTAGTATCACATTAGGAAGCCTAAATCAATGGGAAACCAAAAATTTCACGAATATGTGCACTAATTAGTGAATAGTGCTCAAATAGTGCTAGTTTTGACTTAAGTCAACCTTAATTAGTTAAATGGCCAAACAAGGCCTTATGTATGTTAATTAGTAAGGGGGGACGGTTTTAAGGGGATGAGTCACCATAGACTTCATCAAATAAGAAAATAAGAAGAGATAAAGTAAAGAAAGTTACTATTTGCTTTTATAAAGCAAAATATCCTTTATTAGCCTACCTCTCTCCTCTCTTCTTCATTTCTCTTCTTCACCAACGAGTTCCTCTTCTTCTTCTCTGTTCTAAACCGTTCCCAAACAGCACCATTGTTGCCTAACCTTGCTTTGCCCACCAAATCTTCATTTTAGCTCCAAATCAAAAACAAAGCATAGATTTCTCTTAGTTAGACCAAGGCCTTGCTTCCTATCTTTTCAAAATTTGAAAAGCCTCATTTTGGAGCCATGGGAAATCGCCATTGAAGGGGGAAAAATAAGCTTGGAGGGTGCATTAGCTTCTCCATTCTCTTAAGGTAAAGAATATGTAAGAAAAGTTAGGTTTCCACCATTTCTCCACATTACCGAAAATTACTACTCATGGGGCTTCATTTTTGTCTATTGTTCTAGCTTGATTCTATTCTCCAAGGGCTAGAGGAGGTCCTTCTTGATTCATATCCAAGCCTACCTTAAGACTTCAAGGTAAAATATTCATTATAAGACCTTAAAACACATTTCTAACCTAGGTTTTCATTTCTTAAGGTTAGTGTATTATTTAGAACTCATGTGAGTCATTGAATAATGATTAGAACATTGGCAAAGGAAATTTAATGGGTGGCCGAGATTCATTCAAGAAGAAGGTCTAAGGAGGAAGTTAAGATAAGCTTGGAAAAACAAGGTAAATTGCTTACCTAATGGTGGTTTAAGGTTTAAGGGGTGGTATTTAGATAAGTACTAATGTAGCTTAAAGCTTACATTATGTAATGGGTTATATAACCTAGGAGAAAGAATTTAAACAAGCTTGTGAACTTGTGACTAAGGAGCCAATGGGAATGAGTTAGTAAAAAAAGTTAAAGGTGGATTTTAAGAGCATTATAACTGCTATGAGATTGATGGGTGTATTTGCAGGTTGAAAGCTTTTATATGTGGGAAATTCATTGTTTAAATTCATGTCATTTAAGGGCCTAAGAGCCATGTCATTTAAGGGTCTAAGATCCATGTCATTTAAGAGCCTTAGTGCTATGCAATTTAAGATTACTACACTATATTGAGTTTATTATGAATGAGTTGATTTGTGTGAGAAAATATGATGAGAAAGGACTTGATGTGTGTGAGATGGTTGAATGAGGAAAACAATGCATTTGGGCATGATAATATACTAGAGAAACTATGGCGAAATTTGGGTAGGAAACTAAGTGTTTAAGGTGTTCTAAGGAGATTTTATGACTAAGGATGTTCTAGTGATCACTAAGGGTTATTTTGGTGAAAATGGATAAAACATGGAGTTCTTGAGTACTAGGAAGACCTAGGAATGTATAAGAGGGACTAGGGGTTATAATGGTGAGTTTTATGCACCAAAACCATGGTTAAGGAAGCTAGGAAACTTGTACAAAGTTTGAAGGAAAAAAAATAAGGTATAATGACTTATAAGGATGTAAGCATGTGCTAGATTATATATGGCTTTGAGAAGTTTGAGTAAAGCAAATGGGTGTGCAAAATGATGCCTGAGGAGTAGTTAAGATGGTGGTGAAGAAACATAATGATTAGTTGAGGTCTTAGGCAAAGTCACAAGTGTTAAGTGTAAGAATTTTGTATGAAATTGAGTGTCAAGTTTGGTGATTTTTGAGGATGGTTTAGTACATGTTTTAAGGTGTTTAAACATGTAAGAAACATGTGGAAAGATTGTGGAATGAGTGGGAAAAGATTGGGGTGAATTTGGAGTTCAAAATGAGGAGAAAAGCACTTTGGAAAATAGGTTCTGCCGTGGACCGCCCCTGTGGGGAGGTCCAGGCAAATCGTGCAGGAAATTAGCTTCTGGTTGGGACCGCCCCTGGGGACCGCCCCTGGGGACCGCCTCAGAGGGGCGGTCCAGTGCAGAGAAAAAGAAAAAAATTTGTTTTGGCTTCTAATGATGGGGGATTGAATGGTAATGGTTTTAGATGATGTTTAGGCCTGTTTTGACATGTAAAGGCCTTAAGAGGTGTAAACAAGTATGAGGTGTAATGAGAAGTGATTAACTTATATGATTAAGTTTAAATTACAATGACTTAGTGGTCCAACATTAGGGAGTGATGATGATTTGAAAGATAAGCATATAAGGACTTAAGATGTTAAGGTAAGAAAAATGGTTTTAAGTGCTTAAGGTTAAGTTAGTAAGAATTTAAGAGGTGCTAGATAAGGATTGATATGTAATGATAATATAAGGTTGTTTAAGACATGTTTGGAGAGTAACAATGATAATTAAGTGGGTGAATAAGTATAAGGAATAAGGAGAAGTGATTCACTTAAGTTTAAGTTTATAAGAACTTAAGTGGTGTTAGATGGGGATCATTGTGACCAAGTGACTTAAGTAAGTTAGCTTTATTGGAAAAGTAATTAACAACCTAAAATTGAATGAATGTTTTAGGTTTGAGAATTTGGACTCTAGAGGAGAGTAAGCAACCGAATGACCAACGGTGAACGGTACAGTTCTTCTTGTGACCTGCTTGCTAACGAGGTGTCCCTCGGCTTGTGTGCTATTTGTTTTTGTCTGCTCACTAAACAAGATAAAGCATGCAACCGGAATATCATGTTGATTGTATTATTGTGTGATGTTTGAAAACTAACACAACTTACGTGAGAACTTACTAACTAGCGTTTAGTAAGTATTGTGTGAGAATAAGGAACACTCCCTAATATTAGTTTGTTAATAACCGAAAGAGGTTAAACAAACAAACGTCGCATTGAGACTACTACTAACTTTAACTTGGGGGGAGTGAGGAATCCGGAATGGTACCGACACATGTGTATTGGGGGAGGTCGGTATCCTTATCAGATACCAACTTCCAAATATGACTTGTCTTCAGACTCATCACCTAGAGTCGACATATAGACTCGACCTCCTCGGACTACTTGTTTTAGGAGGGAGGCATTAAGATGGCGTGGGGGAATCTAGCATACATCCCCAACAATTTAAGAATGTTGTTTATTGCCGGTAAGTGTCCTGCTGCTGGCTAGGGTTAACCAAGCCCTACAAAAATAAACAACGAACTAAGGGTTAACCAGTTCCCAATGAGAGAACGGTTGGCATTTATAAGGTAAGGTTGAGATAAGTTGCAACCATTCCTATTTAAAGGATGGTTTGTATTATAAGACTAAGATAAGCTACTTCCATACCTTTTTAAAGGTTGGTTGTTTCTAAGTCTAAGATAAAACTAAGATTGAGGTAAGATAAGGATGGACTAAGATTAAGAGGAAATATAACTTAAGGAGTTAAATAATTAACTCTCTGATTAAGGGAACGCATTTAAGTCGTTCATTATGCTTGAACTTTGATTGTTTGTAACACCCCTACCGCTAATACCATCATTACTGTACAATTACTTACCTTCGCAGCGGATACTCCTTACACAACGGCGGGTGTACAATGCCGTTAGTCACCCACGTGACTAACAAGGCGAGTTACAATACTACATACTATCGGTCTGATGAACATTAACATACCGAGTACTCTACACAATACAATACTTCCCATTGCATACTCATCCATAATCCAATTCAACTCCAATACATTACTATACCGAGTATACTACAATCCTCAAAATTACCGATACAGTCTAAACATCCAAATTCTTACTACGTGAACACATACAATTCCCTTTACTCAACTACCCATGCTTATGTAGCAGTCCCCGTCCTACTCTCTCGAACGGTGAACAGCTTCGGTACATGCACACTAAAAACGGTCCCCCGAGGGGGTCAGCTTACGCTGCATATGAAATCCGCATATACCGCGTGCTAACCGCGGTACGCCGACTACTTTGGGTCGGATATACATGGAGTTCATTTTACATGCATACATACATACTCATACTACAACAATACAATAAAAAATACCCACATACATATGCAAGTTCAATACTTACTTAGGAAGACAATTCAATAGTCAACCATTCGTATTTGTTATACATTCGTTACTCTTCGTACTGTGTTCGATATTCGTTACTCTACTCATACTTACTCCTTACTCTTGCATACTCATCACTCCATGTTCAATACCTTACTCGTACCTGATCCTTACTCTGTACTCGTTACTATACTAGTGCGTACTCACTACTCAATTCTCCATACTTACTCTTACATACTCAATACTCGATACTTACTCATACGTACTCGATACTCGGTACTCATTACATACTCATACTTGCTTCTTACTCGATACTCATTACTTTACTCATACATACGCAATACTCATTACTCATTACTTTGGTCTCTGGGCGGAGTCATACACAATACTCGCCACCGGACCTACCATACGAGGGCTATACGCTTAGCTCCTCAAATACTCAATGTCCGTTCTTACCGGACTACTCAAATTCCCAACACTCTTCTCTCAGAGCACAAAATAATCTCATGGATTAGCCTAGAAGTATCTCTCTTGATAACCTCCACCAGCTTAGGGAATTACCACCGACTAGTATCCTCAGATTTAAGGGTTTCCCCAACATATCGAATACTCTCATGTTCGGGACATACTTACATCAGTCGGGTCCTCTCATAATGGGTCGACTAATTGCTAAGGGGTTTGGAGATCCCTCATCATTCTTTACTACTCTCATGGTTCAAGTCTTGCACCAAGATTAATTCCTCTAATAGAGGTTACTGATATACTTCCACTACTTATTATCTGTGGATTATTCATTTCAATTCTCCAACCGTTATTGGGAGGGTATTACTCCCGTACACTCTCTCACATTCTTGTGAGTTTCATTGGGTTGCGTTATCGTTTGTTGATTCGTTAGTTTAGCGCGTTGCTATGGTTCCATTAATTCACAACCTGACTCTTACTACGAGCCACCACACAACAAGACTCATCTAGGAGTCGTACTGCGCACCAAATGAAGCCACACAATCAATCAAGAAGGGTTAGCTCACACAACATACAGCAAGACATATAATGAAAGGCAATAAACCGTTTTCATGCTTTAGTCTTGATTAGCCGGCATACAGCACACAAATCAACGTAACTCGGTTAGCATACGGGGCATGAGGAAATCATACCTTTCACCGGAGTTAGCTTTACCATGTGTTCCCTTGTACCTTGGTTCACATTTGTTCCACTGGTAACGTTTCAAACATTGCTATTAATGCTATGCTCATACGATACATCAATAATTACTACTCCCGTACTTACCCCGTTGTCCCGTTGTTTCGGTTTACCTTAATGTACTTAAACCTACAACTTTCCTAACGACTTCTCAAACTTGTTTACACTTCTTAGGGCCTTTAAATATCACCAAACAAGGCCTTAACAACTTCTAAAACCAATACCATTCACTTCCCCATCATTCAGAGACTTAAAACTACTTTCTGTTGCATTTTTAGCCTGGTCCGGGTTTGTGTCCGGGTTTACAAACCCGGACCAAGTCCGAGAATAACTTTCTGCCTATTTTTATGTGTGGTCCGGGTTTGTGTCCGGGTTTACAAACCCGGACCACCCCCTGGGATGGCCTTCTGCCTAGTTTTTGCTATTGTCCGGGTTTGCGTTCCAGTTTGAAACCCGGACCAACCGTAGAACTATCGAAATTCACAGTTTTTGATCAGTTTTCAACCCCTAATTCACCTCTAATCATTTCCTAATCATTCCACATGTTTCCTACATGTTTAAGCATCCCAAAACATGCCTTAATCCAGTCCCAAACCTCCTCAACACATTAGCCAAATCCACACTCAATACTTACTCCATTTCTACAGATTTTTCTTTCTCTCTGTTACAGTTAGCACACTTGTGCATTTCCTTTACTCCTCTTTGAATTTTGCATCTTGTCCTAACTTCATCTTACCATTCCAATCCCTTTCCAATCAACTACACTACCTATACCAAAGTCCAACTCTCTTTTACCAAATCTTGCACACCAATTCTTCCTAGTTTCTACAATGCATTTTTGATACTCTTTGCTACAGATTTTTACCTTCTCATTTCTCATACTACAATTACCATTCTAGTTACTAAACCACATATACTACTAATCCCAATACACATCTTGGTTCTCCCATTCACCAAGTCATTCTTAATGCACAATTCCTACTAAAATTTCGCCATAGTTTTTACCTTTCCTTACTTATCCACACACCCATACAAGGGTCCTACCAGCAATAACAACAATCCTTAATACATCAATACACTACCAAACATCAATACCAATCCTCATACACAATATACTTGGCTCCAAGGCCTACAATTCACTTACTTGCTCTCAAATACTCAAACTTCACAATTCTCAATACTAGTACAAGGTTTTGGGTTCTTTAAATATTTTACCCAATCCCATTACACTAATGCATTAAAATTTAACATTAAAGAAGAGCTCTTACCTTGAGCTTATATTTCCTTCATTTCTTTTCCACTTCTTCTCCTTCTCTTTTTCTTGCAAAATCGGTCATGTGGGGGATGGAGTTTCCAAACTCCATCCCAACACCCAAATTACATAAGGAGAATATAATTAGACTTCTAATCCCTTAAAACACCACTAATTCAACGAAGGGTTTAAATCACCATTAGTTAGGGTTTTACCTTGGAGTTTCAAGAGAGGTTTTTAAGCCTTGTGTACAAAGGAGAGTTCCTCCACCATTGGAGAGTTGAACCAAGCTCAAACAAAGAAGAAACAAGGCATTACAAGGAGGGCAAAAATCGGCCAAGACATGGAAATGGAGAAAACGAGTTTTTCTCTTGAATCTTTTTACCTTAAGTGGAAGAGGAGACTCCATGCTTCGAAATGGTACCATTTCCTCTTCAAATGGGAAAAACCCATGGAGATGAAGTTGCTCATTTTCAGATTTTGAAAAGATAGAAATGTAGAGCTTGAAGAGGGGAGTTCAAATATGTATTTTGTTTTACATTTGGAGCTCAAATGGAGCTAGAGCATGAGGAAGAATGAAGAGTTTCCATGGAAGCCATGAGAGGCTGCAAAAATCGCTGCAAGAGGGGAAGAAAGAGAGGAGTCTCACGATGGGGAAAGGAAGGAATAGGAGAGAGAGAAGAAAAGTGGGGAAAAAGAGTGTTCTTTTTGCTTTTGTATTCTTTTCTTTCTTCTTTCTTTTCTCTTTTCTTTATTTACTTATTTGTTGTGTGTGAGGGGAAAGGGAACCGGCTGTACACAGCCCTTTGTGGGTTTTTAAAATTTTATTTATGAAAGTGGACACACTAGTTTGGTTTATTTATGTTTCTACCCCACAACTTTCTGTTTTTGACAATTTTCACTATTTTCTCGTTTTATTGATTTTATTGGTTGTTAAGCTTCCATAAATGCTTAATAATATTTATTTAATGATTTATAATTTTTACGGGTCCGTTTGACCACTCAAAGTCATGTTTTCGGGTTTCCTCGTAAAACGCGCGCTAAAGCTATATTAGCGTTTTTAATACATTATTTGGTTCCGTTTTCTTCGGGAATCATTCCCATGTACTAATTAGGTATGAATAAACCTTAGGAATCCTTACGATACTATAACCGAGGTCTCGTACCTCCTATGGTTATTTAACGCTTATTTTAGCGTTTTCCGCTTTCTAAGCGTTTTTCTCACTTCTTTTGGATTTATTTTCTTTACCAAAATTACTTAGGCACTATTAGGCCTTTAAATACTATATTAAAATATTCTAATCACCATATTTAAGTTCGGGGTATTTCAATCTACCCCCCTTAAAGAACTTTGCCCTCAAAGTTGGTGAATCTAATACTGTTACTCGTACATATACTCTATGCTAAGGTTATGACCTCTACATATAACTTGTCAAACTCCAAATGTCTGACATGATGCATACTACGCATCCAAACAGCATGTCACTGCATGCATAGCAATCAAAAATATCCGTTTTACTCCTCTCCAAGGGGGTCCATCCGCAGACAATGGAGAGTGATCCCTCAGGTACCGGTCACGTTTGAACACTTACGCTTTCTGGTTCACGGCCGTCATGACTTGAGCACTTACACTTTCTGGCTCTACGGTCCTTTGGTTCTGATCAAATTCATTTGCACATATAGAGATCCTCAGGCACTTACTCATACTTACTTACTCATACTTTACTCATACTTACTCATACTTACTCGGGACTACGCTGTCCCAGTGCCCTTGGAAAAATACAAAACACACACTGTTACCGTACAACCGGTGTAGTGGTTTCAAAACTAATCAACACTCCTACCGACTCAAAACTAGCTTCTCCTCCTATGGTTTCGACCGGATACCCGTGCCTAGGCATGGAAGATCCACTAGCGCCCGTGGGAGCGGTTTCAAAACCGATCCTCATTCTCAAGTTTGAAGAAAACATTGTACCAAAATAGTTTTGGAAATTCATTTTGAAAACTTGCATACATCTCCCAATTTCAATTTATGATGATTGTTCCTATTACTAGTGTTATTATTGTGGCCACTTAGGGGAGCTTCCAGAGTCCTTCAACCACAATGTGATCAGCATTGGTGTTGAATTATCCTTCCACCCCAATTTGTGTTCGGCTTCCCTTGATCGCTAGCAAATCAAGTTCCACTTCCCACCTCAATACAAACAGACAGATCGTCAAACATTATTTCGTTTTCTATCTTTTTAATCTTGCTACTCATAATCATACACATACATTTTCTAATTCATATGATTCACTTACTTACTTACTAATCATTTCATCAATCACTACTACATCTTCTTCCAACTACTATACTTAGGAATTCGTGGGTATAATATCCCATTAATTTACTATACTCCAATTTATACTCATAAAATACATCGGTTGTATACCGATTCATACTCATTACATACATCAGTTCCGTACCGATTTATACTCCTCCAGTCTCCCATACATACTCATTCCTCATACTATTACCAATCGGGGTACTCATTCACCTAGAGTTTCCCTACTCCTTTCTCATTCTTATTTCTCAAATAACTACAATTACACGATGAGTGAATACAAATGTTTATGTAACATAAGTATCAACCATCAAAACGAATTCTTTTGCGCTATGCGCATTGTAGTTTACGCCCTTGTCACGTAAAATATACATTTCGCGGTTTTCGCTCTACCCCCCTTAAAAGGGATTACGCCCACGTAATCTACCATGTGTCAATGTTGAACATTGGTCGAAGGCATTCAGCCGACATGGAGTGGTTCAGCTCCCATGCGGTCTATTATACAATGTTCCTTGATCAAAGGGTCTTAACCGTGTTACTGGTTAGTCCCTACATCAATAATTTTCATCGGAGTTTTTATAACTCCCAACCGGGTTCGGTTCTAGCCTAATTGGCTTTCAGGCATTGATGATTAACCTTTTATTCACTAGGTGTATTCCACTTAGAATTCTGGGCCCACTAGCTTCTGCTGCGCGACCCTGATAAGGGGTTATTCGCCCTTCTTGTTATCTTAAACGTGTTACGCATCACCTTTTTATCCCTCTTATTGTGAGAATAAGGTTTATTAACCAAGTGTGGTATTCTCTTACTGTGCTCAAACTCGATGGGTCTTAGATTTATAACCAGCTCTCTGGCAATCTATATACATACTGTTGTGTTTTGTAGTGGTCTTTCACTTGGTTCCTCCGACTTATTGTCGGTTGAGGTTAAGTCACTACTTAGTTGTAGTGCTTCCTCTACTATTAGTAGCTTCTGAATTGTACCAGTTTCCCTGGTTCATTACAAGTGTTCTTTACTTGTATGACCTTGCATTTTCAATGCGTCGGTCCTTGTGACTTTCTTAAGTCTCCTTTCACCTTTATTCCTGTGGAAATCACATCTTGTGATTGGTGTGTTTCGCACTCTTCGTGCTTCTTTGGCCTTAGGCCGCACGGTTTGTTTCTAAGCTTTTGCTGAGCTGGCTTATGCCATGTTCACTGGTGAAAGGAAGAATTTACCACTACTTACATTTTCGATATTCCTAGCTATCCCACTAGATCATTAACTACACAAGTGCAATACCAAAACACTCAGTCCTACAGAGTGCAGAGGCGTGAACCCTTGGCAGTAACTCTCTTATGAGATCGCAATAGGACTGATCGTTACTCCTTCAGGTGGTGTTTCATCATTTGGTGCATACTTCTGGCTTGTTGCCCGGTCTGTCTACCATCTGGTATTAACAACTCCACAGCATTGGGTGATTATTCACATACATTGGTCGCCTGTTGCGCACCATGTTCTTACTGATTCTGCAGTATTGGTTTACATGGCGTTCACTATGCTAGCTTCAGCTCATGCATTTCCACTATTTATGTCGTTGTTTGGTGTTTATACGACTGAGCTCCTTGAGCGTCATTTACTTATACTTTATGTTCCCACATATCGAGTTCTTATTGAACCGGTTACTCCTTAGTTGTCCGCAGCTCCTGTTGAAGTTTATTTTACGTCGCTTGGCAATAATTGTATGTTCCAGCTTAACTACATTAGTAGTTCTGAAAGGGATATATTTCCCGGCAGTTACTGATGGTATCCCCTTCTTGGGATCCAAGTGTTCACCGCTCTCGCGGTCTCACATTTATGAGGGGTATCCTTGCTCGTTGGTCATTAATCTTTTATTGGTGTAGTCCTTGACCGCTTTCCATAGGGTTCACAATGGGTTTTGCAACCGTCAAATTGTGTATTGTAACAGTTTCATGGCATACTAGCCATATCGCCTAGAGCTCTGCTCATCATAAGCCGTTCCAAAGTGGTTACTTCTCCGTATACCATATGATGGCTTGGAGGTGATACTGGGCTCCATGATAAGATCGTTGCATCACACTTCCGTTTGTTGGAGACCCTTTTTTGTATCTTGGTATTGGTCGATACCATTTATTGATTTGGGGTATCCCCTGTCAAGTGGGATCCCTTCGGTGTTCCAACCGTATGTTCGTTCCAATTGTGGTGTTCTTACCACGATATCCCATTCAACTGTGTTGACTTGATACCCTTTATGGATTGCTCCTGGGTATTATTGATTATGCTATTGCATCTGGTTGATATTTATGAGTATGTCCAGTTGTTATCCAACCTTGCGGTTCTGGATCTGAGTTATCCGTTGAGGGTTATAACGTCCCATTCTTAGGGTAGACTATTGGTGTTTTCCCTTATGTTATAACGGGTTTGATATTCCCTTCAGTGATGAATGGTATTTCTCGGTACCTTATGTGATCACCCTATGTGTTTGTGGTAGTTGTCCTGGGAATTCCATCCGTTCTTGGACACTGATGTGTAAGTGTTAGGCATTTTCCTTACAGTGTTTAACTGGGTATTCCTTCCAGTCATCCTGTAGTAGGTTCTTGACTCCTTAGCTTGTAAGCTTATCTGGGTTCTCTTTGCTCGTTTCAGGTATCCAACTGTTCTGTTTCGGATTTACTTATGGTCCGTAGAACAGAGTTGACTACTTCCCGTGTTTCGTACACTACATGTATACATACGTGGGGTACCGTCTTGGCACGTTACCACTTACCTAACTACATGTCAGGCCCGCAAGCTCCTTCGGAGTGCGGTCGTCCCACATCCCGTATTTGGGTACACTAGTAGTGTTCGTCACACGCCTAGGTGAAGTATTCTATTGTCAACTCCTCTTGTATCACTCTATGATACTCACTGTAATTCCGTCTGTTTGGTCTTAAAAATCCAAGGTTTAAAAGAAGAGTTTGTGGTTTTGAAGGAAAAATCTGAGTTTTGAAATAACAGTTTGGCGTTAAAAGGAATTCTTCATGGCGTTGCCGTGATTGAGGTCCTGACCAAGTCCAGCTTCTCGCTGACTGGTATACTCTTAATATAATGGTCGGGCCGTTAGGCCTTTCCGAGGTTCCATTATTTAGATACTGAGGATTGGTGACCCTATCTTTGCTCCATTCGTCATAGCGGTACTTTAGTAAGTATTTGTGGGTTGTCAGAACTTCCAACTGTCTTGTAGTTGCTGCACTTGCCCTGGGCAAGTGCGCGGGTAGGTTGTTTTTCGGTTAACGCATACCGGTGGCGGTATCGTTTCCATCCATAATTAGTGGTTTTATTAGGTCTTCATTTGATCCTTTGATCTTGGTGATCGACCTCCTGAGTCGCTTCTCAGTGTACTTGACGTGGTTGTCGTCCATCCGGGTGTTTCACACCTTCAGTGTGGTTAACAAGACCTGTCTTATCCTTAGGAACCAGGTTGTGGTCCTATAGGTGTATGTGTTACGATTTCTTTCATGGTTATCTGAACTATGTTGTTCGGTTATTACAGCCTCTTGGCATGTAGGTTTGGTGTTAATCCAACCTCGACTAACTCCTTAGTCGGTTTGTATACCGTTGTTGGTATCATCAAAGATTACGGTCCGTAGACTCTTTGTCTCGGCTTGTTACTCCATTTTCCTTGCTTCATCGCACGACTGTGCTTCTCTTCTTGCTGGCTACACATGGTTCTTGCGACTACGAAGCATGTCGCTCCATGGTGCCATAAATCCCATCATCCTAGTGCTTAGGATCTTCATTCCTCCGCCATTAAGTGCGGTCATCGTCTTCCAACGGGAACCGTCTTCGGGACTTCCAGTTCTTGGACTCTACCGTATGACAGGTTCTTTTTCTAATAGGTTTTACTTTGCAACTGCCAGATCGGGTTTTACCCGAGTGTGAGAGGTCTTTCCATCTCTCTGGCGTTATTACTCCAACTTTATACTGGGGGTTGCGGAGGGCGGGTATGGTTGTTGTAGGTTTCCGGTTCACACGGAAGTTCCTATCTAGCGTACCTCTCACGCTAACACTCAACCCATAGCCCTAAGACTCTAATTCCTAACTCGGTATTTTCCTAAACTCGGTATTTCATCCATCAGAGCGATACTTCGCTCTGATACCACTTTTTGTAACACCCCTACCGCTAATACCATCATTACTGTACAATTACGTACCTTCGCAGCGGATACTCCTTACACAACGGCGGGTGTACAATGCCGTTAGTCACCCACGTGACTAACAAGGCGAGTTACAATACTACATACTATCGGTCTGATGAACATGAACATACCGAGTACTCTACACAATACAATACTTCCCATTGCATACTCATCCATAATCCAATTCAACTCCAATACATTACTATACCGAGTATACTACAATCCTCAAAATTACCGATACAGTCTAAACATCCAAATTCTTACTACGTGAACACATACAATTCCCTTTACTCAACTACCCATGCTTATGTAGCAGTCCCCGTCCTACTCTCTCGAACGGTGAACAGCTTCGGAACCTGCACACTAAAAACGGTCCCCCGAGGGGGTCAGCTTACGCTGCATATGAAATCCGCATATACCGCGTGCTAACCGCGGTACGCCGACTACTTTGGGTCGGATATACATGGAGTTCATTTTACATGCATACATACATACACATACTACAACAATACAATCAAAAATACCCACATACATATGCAAGTTCAATACTTACTTAGGAAGACAATTCAATAGTCAACCATTCGTATTTGTTATACATTCGTTACTCTTCGTACAGTGTTCGATATTCGTTACTCTACTCATACTTACTCCTTACTCTTGCATACTCATCACTCCATGTTCAATACCTTACTCGTACCTGATCCTTACTCTGTACTCGTTACTATACTAGTGCGTACTCACTACTCAATTATCCATACTTACTCTTACATACTCAATACTCGATACTTACTCATACGTACTCGATACTCGGTACTCATTACATACTCATACTTGCTTCTTACTCGATACTCATTACTTTACTCATACATACGCAATACTCATTACTCATTACTTTGGTCTCTGGGCGGAGTCATACACAAGACTCGCCTCCGGACCTACCATACGAGGGCTATACGCTTAGCTCCTCAAATACTCAATGTCCGTTCTTACCGGACTACTCAAATTCCCAACACTCTTCTCTCAGAGCACAATATAATCTCATGGATTAGCCTAGAAGTATCTCTCTTGATAACCTCCACCAGCTTAGGGAATTACCACCGACTAGTATCCTCAGATTTAAGGGTTTCCCCAACATATCGAATACTCTCATGTTCGGGACATACTTACATCAGTCGGGTCCTCTCATAATGGGTCGACTAATTGCTAAGGGGTTTGGAGATCCCTCATCATTCTTTACTACTCTCATGGTTCAAGTCTTGCACCAAGATTAATTCCTCTAATAGAGGTTACTGATATACTTCCACTACTTATTATATGTGGATTATTCATTTCAATTCTCCAACCGTTATTGGGAGGGTATTACTCCCGTACACTCTCTCACATTCTTGTGAGTTTCATTGGGTTGCGTTATCGTTTGTTGATTCGTTAGTTTAGCGCGTTGCTATGGTTCCATTAATTCACAACCTGACTCTTACTACGAGCCACCACACAACAAGACTCATCTAGGAGTCGTACTGCGCACCAAATGAAGCCACACAATCAATCAAGAAGGGTTAGCTCACACAACATACAGCAAGACATAATGAAAGACAATAAACCGTTTTCATGCTTTAGTCTTGATTAGCCGGCATACAGCACACAAATCAACGTAACTCGGTTAGCATACGGGGCATGAGGAAATCATACCTTTCACCGGAGTTAGCTTTACCATGTGTTCCCTTGTACCTTGGTTCACATTTGTTCCACTGGTAACGTTTCAAACATTGCTATTAATGCTATGCTCATACGATACATCAATAATTACTACTCCCGTACTTACCCCGTTGTCCCGTTGTTTCGGTTTAACTTAATGTACTTAAACCTACAACTTTCCTAACGACTTCTCAAAATTGTTTACACTTCTTAGGGCCTTTAAATATCACCAAACAAGGCCTTAACAACTTCTAAAACCAATACCATTCACTTCCCCATCATTCAGAGACTTAAAACTACTTTCTGTTGCATTTTTAGCCTGGTCCGAGTTTGTGTCCGGGTTTACAAACCCGGACCAAGTCCGAGAATAACTTTCTGCCTATTTTTATGTGTGGTCCGGGTTTGTGTCCGGGTTTACAAACCCGGACCACCCCCTGGGATGGCCTTCTCTCTAGTTTTTGCTATTGTCCGGGTTTGCGTTCCAGTTTGCAACCCGGACCAACCCTGGAACTATCGAAATTCACAGTTTTTGATCAGTTTCAACCCCTAATCACCTCTAATCATTTCCTAATCATTCCACATGTTTCCTACATGTTTAAGCATCCCAAAACATGCCTTAATCCAGGCCCAAACCTCCTCAACACATTAGCCAAATCCACACTCAATACTTACTCCATTTCTACAGATTTTTCTTTCTCTCTGTTACAGTTAGCACACTTGTGCATTTCCTTTACTCCTCTTTGAATTTTGCATCTTGTCCTAACTTCATCTTACCATTCCAATCCCTTTCCAATCAACTACACTGCCTATACCAAAGTCCAACTCTCTTTTACCAAATCTTGCACACCAATTCTTCCTAGTTTCTACAATGCATTTTTGATACTCTTTGCTACAGATTTTTACCTTCTCATTTCTCATACTACAATTACCATTCCCTAGTTACTAAACCATCTATAATAAATCCCAATACACATCTTGGTTCTCCCCATTCACCAAGTCATTCTTAATGCACAATTCCTACTAAAATTTCGCCATAGTTTTCCTACTTTCCTTACTTATCCACACATCCCCTTTCTCATCCAAATCATTCCTATTCTAGCCACACCCATACAAGGGTCCTACCAGCAATAACAACAATCCTTAATACATCAATACACTACCAAACATCAATACCAATCCTCATACACAATATACTTGGCTCCAAGGCCTACAATTCACTTACTTGCTCTCAAATACTCAAACTTCACAATTCTCAATACTAGTACAAGGTTTTGGGTTCTTTAAATATTTACCCAATCCCATTACACTAATGCATTAAAATTTAACATTAAAAGAGCTCTTACCTTGAGCTTATATTTCCTTCATTTCTTTTCCACTTCTTCTCCTTCTCTTTTTCTTGCAAAATCGGTCATGTGGGGGATGGAGTTTCCAAACTCCATCCCAACACCCAAATTACATAAGGAGAATATAATTAGACTTCTAATCCCTTAAAACACCACTAATTCAACGAAGGGTTTAAACCATTAGTTAGGGTTTTACCTTGGAGTTTCAAGAGAGGTTTTTAAGCCTTGTGTACAAAGGAGAGTTCCTCCACCATTGGAGAGTTGAACCAAGCTCAAACAAAGAAGAAACAAGGCATTACAAGGAGGGCAAAAATCGGCCAAGACATGGAAATGGAGAAAACGAGTTTTTCTCTTGAATCGTTTTACCTTAAGTGGAAGAGGAGACTCCATGCTTCGAAATGGTACCATTTCCTCTTCAAATGGGCAAAACCCATGGATGAAGTTGCTCATTTTCAGATTTTGAAAAGATAGAAATGTAGAGCTTGAAGAGGGGAGTTCAAATATGTATTTTGTTTTACATTTGGAGCTCAAATGGAGCTAGAGCATGAGGAAGAATGAAGAGTTTCCATGGAAGCCATGAGAGGCTGCAAAAATCGCTGCAAGAGGGGAAGAAAGAGAGGAGTCTCACGATGGGGAAAGGAAGGAATAGGAGAAGAGAAGAAAAGTGAGGAAAGAGAGTGTTCTTTTTGCTTTTGTATTCTTTTCTTTCTTCTTTCTTTTCTCTTTTCTTTATTTACTTATTTGTTGTGTGTGAGGGGAAAGGGAACCGGCTGTACACAGCCCTTTGTGGGTTTTTAAAATTTTATTTATGAAAGTGGACACACTAGTTTGGTTTATTTATGTTTCTACCCCACAACTTTCCGTTTTTGACAATTTTCACTATTTTCTCGTTTTATTGATTTTATTGGTTATTAAGCTTCCATAAATGCTTAATAATATTTATTTAATGATTTATAATTTTTACGGGTCCGTTTGACCGCTCAAAGTCATGTTTTCGGGTTTCCTCATAAAACGCGCGCTAAAGCTATATTAGCGTTTTTAATACATTATTTGGTTCTGTTTTCTTCGGGAATCATTCCCATGTACTAATTAGGTATGAATAAACCTTAGGAATCCTTACGATACTATAACCGAGGTCTCGTACCTCCTATGGTTATTTAACGCTTATTTTAGCGTTTTCCGCTTTCTAAGCGTTTTTCTCACTTCTTTTGGATTTATTTTCTTTACCAAAATTACTTAGGCACTATTAGGCCTTTAAATACTATATTAAAATATTCTAATCACCATATTTAAGTTCGGGGTATTTCATTGTTCATATTTGGATTGTTGTTAACTACACTTTCTATTATTGTTGTGCATCTAATCAACCTCCATGCTATCGACAATTAGTCGTCGTAGCCACGTTAGCTTGGGGGCCATGAGAGGATCGTACCAGCATTCGTGCCGACCCCCTTTGGGGGCTGTTTTTACTACACAGGTGAACGTCAGGAGGCGGCCGTCGCGAGAGTAAGATGGGGTACAAGCGTTACGGGATAATTGTGGCCTACGAGTTGTGCATGTACACTCGTATGGCAATTTGAGTTAGTAAGATGTATAGGTTGTGAGGGATTGTAAGAAGGATATGTACTGGTTAAGATTTGTATGTACTAATGTTTGGTATATTCTGTCAGTCAGACTGTGGCAAGGTCCTGGAGTGTAATGAATTCCGCTGTGACATGTATATATATGTTGTTAAGTGGCGAGACCACATTTGGATTGAGATGGGGTGTTACATAAAGTTTTGGGGTTAAATTGTAATTATGGGAAAATTAGGGGTAATACTACTAATTACAAGAAAGTTATGGTCAAAACCATGTCTAGAGGTTAAACATTGACCGTGTAAGAGACTTTGACAAATTAGGTAATCTAGTAATTTAATTACCAACTTATATTAAGTTATGTAATAAATTGTAAAAATTACATAACATTTGGGGTGGAAATGTAATTACTAAAAGTTTTGGGTTAAAATGGTTAATATAACAGATTATAACACTTTGGTGAAGTTTGGTGATTTTTGGAATAGTATAGAGATTTTATTAAGGAAAGTGTATAATATATAGTTTTAATAACATTATAAACTATATGCTATAAAGTGGGGTCAATTGGTAAATATAGAAAGTAAAAGGGTTGGAAAATAATTTAGAACAAACCATAGGGTCCATTCGACAATTTGGAATATTTATAACTATAGTTTAAACTTATTATAAGGTTTAAAACGTTATAATATATGATATATATATATTTATATATATATATAACATAGTATAAATTATGGGGTGATATTGTAATAAATAAAAAGTGTGGGAAGTTAATGAAATTAGATTATATAAATTGTGCCTTCTCGGCAATTATAATATTTTTAATAAAACTATAGGTTATAAGTTGTAATGAGATAAAAAATATATCATATTATATGATTTACGGATAGAATTGTAACATTGTATAATGTTATGTGGTTAAAATATAATTTATAAAACTCTAGGGATGTAGCGCAATATATAAGAGTTAAAAATGAATTTTAGACTATGGTCTACAATGTTATAAATGTTATAACAATTATATGGTATTAATGTGATTTAAATGAAACTAGTATAAGTAAGGATATTCACATAAAATAATGTGACAAGTAATGGATAAATGCGAATTATAAACTAAAGTGGGTATTAAATAAACTTTAGGAATTCATATAGTATAATATACTTGTTACATAATATTAGGATAAGAATCTTAATGTAAGTTTGTATTATATAATACAAACTAGTAAGGATAATCATCTTACATTAATTATGGAAATGTACCATTAGTAAAAGAATTCTATGATTCATACAAATATATATACGTAATTTATATATATATATAAATGCGTGACAATTATGCATAAAAAAATGGGTATATAGTATAGTTGGAAACCATATAAATAAATGGTGAAGATTATTACATGAATATAGTTTATAAGCTATAAGTTACTAAGTTTTGAATTCAAATGTAATTTGTTACAAGATTAATGAATTATATTATACAATGTATAATAATGAAATGTGGAATAATAGTACCATATGGTTTATTATCACATGTATACATGCAACTATATGTTATATAATTATATACATATATGAATGTGGTTTAAATGTACAAGTAAAATAACATGAATATACAAATATATGTATCCACATATGTATATAAATATTATGGAATATATTGGAATAAATCCTAACATTTGAAAATACTACGAGCTATGAAGTTTATAACGCAACCGACATAACCTGATAAAAACCGAACCAACCACTGTTGAAATCCGGAGATGAATGTTGGGATTATTAGCGTTATTCGAAAATACCGAGTTTAATTAGTCATGTGGATTGACTCATAGTGATATTAATATTTTAGATCGTACGTCAGACAAAGGCGCCAGACGAGCTTAGGGTTTTGCACATACTTGGTCTGTGGAGTATGGTATGTGGACAGTGTGGACTGAATTGTCCTGAGGACTTCCTCGGGTTCAGTCAATATTGATTGTGTTTAAGATGTGTGTGTGCGCTTATATGCATGTATGTGTGAATTAAAATGTATGCCTAATGTTTGTATCGCATCGTTTTTTTATTATACGCGAATGTCCATCGGACTAATATTATGTCGACTATAGTTCGACTTATATAAACATACATATACGCGTGTGAAAGTATAGCATTGCTATCTAATAAAGTACGACGGTTATTAATGTCACAATAACCTAAGTAAAATACTTAGGAGCGAGACACGGCTATACCAGTCTCTAGAGCATGGATCTCAAACATGAATATGACGTAGAATGCTTCTAGGTATTTACATAAGACCTCGAAGGCAGCTATATAAAATGCATTCTCCATAAAACTAAGAGTATATCTTAGGAAATGATTAAGACACTTAATCCTATGAGAGAATTGATATGTGATGAGGGGAGGAAATCCAGTGTAGTTTACAAACTACCTGGTTGCGCATTTGTGATCACTGAGTGGATACCTGGTTGGGTCCCGCTCTAGGAAATTCCAACGAGCCCACATATATCATTGGTCAGATGGTACCTACTTTTGGTACACGGCTACGACCTTTTTATGGATGCCTTATTAAGGCAAGTGGAAGACCAGGGGCCTCCGGACCACTGGCAAACATGAGCACCTTTGTGTACGGGAGGACTATTGTCCATTTAAAAGATTAATTCGGGTTGTCCTAACATGACACCCAACTGGTGATTTGAGTAAACATGGTGATGTTTGATGGGGCCTTGAAGGCCAAATAATAATACAAGTATGAATACCATTCACTAAAAGCGATTACGCACTTTATTGCATTTATTCGATATCTTCGTTTATGCAACTGTTGCTTGTGAAATGTAGTGATTGTATTAAGTGGATGACTCTATGTTTATGCATGATATTTACAGTATTTAATATAACTGTAAACCGGACAAAGCATGTAATCAATCTAATGCTAAGACGGTTAAAATGACTAAGTGACCAATAGGGTTTGAATGCATACCTAGCATACTCAGCGTTTATCGCTTAGCCTCCACGGCATTTTACAGGATGTTGATCACGTGGAAGCCGAAGTGTGGGACCCAGGTAGTTAGGGTTGTTGTTTTTACTTACCGCACACGGAATTCATTTTTGTATAACTATGTTAGACTTCGGATTGTACGATGATACTGTTGTATATATTCAGGGATGGGTAGACGCTCACTTGTCGTCGGTTATGATTATGGAATTAGTATGATGTATAGGTATTTATCTTGTTATCACTACGGTTTAGTATAGTTGTTTATGTTGTTATTATATTTAGTTCTGCTTCGTTACTCACATGGGCGAGTAATGGTAGGCGACACCCGAGTGAGGATTAGTATTATTGTATGTACTTCCGCTGTAAGACGTCTTTAATTATGCTACGAGAGGGGTTATCATGTGTTTATTGAAAGGGGTGTTACAGTACCCCTTCTCCAGGAGTTCCTCCAACTAAGTCTTTAGCTCCTTCATTTCTGACAGCGTCATCCGGTACGGAGTCTTTGAAATAGGCGAGGTTCCAGGCACCAAATCGATGCTGAATTCCACCTCCCTATCTAGCGGCATGCCTGGAATCTCCTCAGGGAACACATCTGGAAACTCGTTCACCACTCGAATCTCCTCCATTTTGTCCATCTCTTTACTCACATCTTGGACATAGCAGAGATACGCCTGCTGTCCCTTCTTAACTTGGGTCATAATCTTCATAGCCGACCCAATCTTCACTTCTAGTTTATCCTCTACTCTCTTGTAGGAAACCTTTTGCCCCTTTGGCCCTCTCAGCACAACCTTCTGTTCACAACAATCAATTCTCCCATTGTACTTGCTCAACCAGTCCATACCCAAAATAATGTCAAAATCAGACAAATCAAATTTGATTAGATCTTCTACAAAATCTTCCCCCTGAATGTTTATACCAACATCCTTGATCATATGGCAACAATGAGACACCCTCTTTGATGCAATGGATACATAAACAGATATAGATTTACTAGCTTCTAACTCCAATTTCCCCATAAAATAGGATGAGATAAAAGAATAGGATGCCCTAGTATCAAATAAAACTCTAGTAAGAATACCATGAACAGTGAAAGTACCTGCTAGGACCTCCGCCTCAGCGTCAGCTTTTGCCCGGCTCATAACATTGATCTTCCCCGACACACGGTTGTTGCCTCTACCATCTCCCTGACTCTTGTTCCCCTCAGTTGGCCCATTACCATTACCACGTTGGGAGGTGTCCCCACACTGGTTCTGGTTCTGTTCTCTATTTTGGTTGTATGACAATCTGTAAGGACAATCCCCTCCATTACCTCTCTGCTGGTTGCCTCCCTGGTTATTCTGGAAGAACTCGAATGCCTGGTGGCCCCGCTTGCCACATTTGTAGCAGGTGACCGGGTTACCCTCACAATCCTTCCCTGGGTGATCCTGCTTACACTTCTACAATAGAAGTGCCTGTCATGTCTCCACTCTCCCTTTCGGAACTGATTTTGGGGCCGATTCCCCCACCTCTGGTCACTCGTCCGGTTCCCAGTGAACCTCTACTTTCCACACTATTTAATTTCCACCTCTTATCTTGGTTGGTCTCTGAGAATGGTCCTCACGACCCCAAGAGTGATCCCCACCTTCGAACTTCCTTTTTACCTACTTGGAGCTCCTTTCTCTTCTGTTGGACCCTATACTAGTTAACAGCTTTCCTGTAAGCGTCCTGAAGGGTAGGTATGGTCAGCACACTCAAGGCCTCATGCAGGCTCCAGTTAAGCCCTCCCATGAACCTCTGCACCTTTGATGCTTCCCCAGGGACCATCGTAGGTATGAATCTAGCCAACTCTAGAAACTTGGAGTGTACTCCTTCACACTCATCATCCGTTGCTTGAGTTAGAAAACTCCAGGTACTCCTGCATTCTAACATGCTCAGGGTAGAAGCCTCCTCATAGCCACTTTCAAGGCATCCTACCCAAAATAAGGCTCAGCTAGTGAGACGTCTTTGTTGGCGGTCCACCAAATGTTAGGTTATCCTTTGAAATAATAGACCACCCCATTGACTCTTCTATCGGTAGGGCAGTTGACCACATCAAAGATCTTGTCAAACTCCAAGATCCAGTCCTTCAACAACACTGGATCTTCCTCCCCAGCATAGGAAGTTAGCTTCAAGTGGGTGATGTTTCAAGTAATCCTTCGGTACATATCCTCTCTGAGCTTGCCTCTGGACAATATGCCCCAAGCTCATAGCCAACTCCTGTAATTGCCTCATCTGGTCATTCCCTGTCATGTTTGTCTGAAGGGTTCTACTTCTAGTGATGTACACAAAGTTAGATTGATCAGCCAGTCCTGCACCTCTAGAACTCGAGACTGAGTTGTTGACCATGAACCACTAGGTAACATTAGCAATATACATTTCATATGACACAAGGTCTAATTTCTTATACTCCCCATAACTGATTCCTCATATTACTTCGTAATCCTAGGCTAAGGGTTTCGGTATAGTATGTATACTAATGATATATATAGTGACACCCAAATCCATAACAATTCATTTCCAGTTCCTAATATATCTCACAATACACGGGAGTATATAACTCAAAATGTTCCACCATGAAAGAGTCAACCAAACAACATACACAACACAA